>VZRV01000628.1:463313-489508 GCA_013398115.1 Falcunculus frontatus
TGGCGGCGCTCGCGGCCTGGGGAGCGCGGGCGCAGCGCGCCGGGGACCCCGCGGGTACGGGGGGGACCGTGAGGGCACCGTGAGGGGACCGAGGGAACGGGGGGAGCGGGGGACACCGGGAGGGCACCGGGGTCCTCTCGAGCGCTGCGCGGCCCGTCCCGCGGGCGGCTCTGTCCCGCCGCGGGTGTGCGGCGCTCTGGTGGCATCGCCGCAGAGCTCCTTGCTGTGCTAAAGAGCGAAATCCACCGGAGCTCGAATCCGCAGACGTCCCGCGGCCTGAGGAACGGAAAGGTGTCGGGATGTGTAACACTTTTGCGCTTAATTTTCAGAAAACGGGACGCGTTGCATCCTCTCGTCCATATCGGAGTTTCCTGAAGGATTTTTCACACCGCAGGAGAGGAAGGATGGAGGAATCGTTATCTACTTCATAATTATACTGTACATGTTTCTGGCCGTGTCCATTGTGTGCGATGATTACTTCCTACCTTCCCTAGAGATCATCAGTGAATGTAAGTGACATCCTGATCTTTCTCCTGTAAAACTGAGCAGCTTGGCATAAAACATTTTCTTTTAAAAAGCTTCAAAGTTAAGAGTGTTCTGAAAGAAAACTGAACAAGTTTCACTTTGCATGCACAGATGTGTCCATACAATATTTAATTTGATACGCAGAATCAATATTTTATTGAAAAAACCCTACTCTGATTACACTGCACAGGTATTCATTTAATATTTGCTTTCTTTCTGCCTGGAGGAAAATCTTTAAGAATCCTCAATATTAACTAAACTGACTATTTAACTTTGGGTTGCACAGTACTATGTCAGGGTAACTACTGCTAAAAGAAAAAAAAAAGAAGAGGGATGGTGGTGTGTGGAACCAAACCAAGAAACCAAAACTCTTCCTAGAATTTTTCTTTGAAAGTAGTGAACAAGTATCAGGATGAGCTACTGCTAACACATTAAAGGTATGACACAGGAGGGACAGGAATTCTATGGTTACAACGGTTCTAAGAAACCTAATCAACCTGCAACAATTCCCCTGGCTTCAGCAGACCACTGAAGTAAAGAGATGGTCTTGGCAGGGAGTTCAGCTTTTCACTGCCAAGAATTAACAAAATTCCCTAGGGAAACTCATCCCTGAACTGGGAAACACTCTCCAAATCAGAACACTTACAGAAAATGTAAGTTTAAACACTGCCGTAAGAGCTGGTGTTTTGTTCATTGACGATAAATAAGCATTTGTCAGACTTTTGCCACGGTCAGCCATACATCCCTGTTCTTGGTGTGCATGACTTGATCCACAGAGTGAGTTACATTTCAGAAATAGTCAACTTGCCAGAACAAAAATCTCATTTCTCTGAAGCAAGACACAGGCTCTTATACTGCCCATACAAAATGAAAATTTGATTTTAAGATCACAACGCTGGTTTGAATTTAACTAGTGTTTCTGGTATGTGAAGATACAGTAGTATAGATTCCCCTGGAAGATAGATAGACTTGATATGGATCATATCACACTACAGTCCATGGAATTTCTCCACATTTATTACCCATATGAAACATAGTTAAATCCTGCATACAAATGCTGATTTTACAGGAGATTTAAACTAATTTCTATAATGAAGTTGGAAATAAACTAGCCTAATAGATCAGGCTAATTTTATTATTTTATGAATCTCAAATAAATGCATTGACTGTATGAAAATAAAGTTTATTCTATTAAACTGTAGTAGTATCTAAGATTATATACTAATGCAAGTAAAGGGTACAGACTACTGAAGAATCCATTTTTTTAAGCAATTCTTTTTGCTCTATCCTCAGGCCTTGGCCTCTCACAGGATGTTGCTGGAGCCACTTTTATGGCTGCTGGAAGCTCTGCTCCAGAGCTTGTCACTGCTTTTCTAGGTAAGAGATGTGTTTTGACTCCTTATAACTCAGAATTCTTTTCCTTGCATGCCAAACAGAACCATACCAGAGAGTCATTTTCCTTATAGGAGCTTTTGTGACAAAGGGAGATATCGGCGTCAGCACCATCCTTGGATCAGCAATATATAATCTTCTTGGTATTTCTGCAGCTTGTGGGCTGTTTTCCAGTGTGGTATGTATCAACTTTGGTACTTCTGCTCCTAAGACCCAAATAGTTATCCTTTCTCATTTGCCAACAAAAGCCACGAGAGACTTACTATGACAACTGCCAAGTTTATTATTTAGTAGCAAAACCAGCATGTAATCAGTTTTAAGATAACTTGCTATGAAAGTTTTTAAAAACACTAACCTGTTAAATATCATACTTAAGTCATTCCTAAGAATCTTTAATTTTTACATAATATAGAAACAACATATTGATGCAGCATTTACAGCACTTAGTGAAAGTATTACAGAGAGGTTTAAGAAAAGTACATGACTGATCTGCAGGTTTCGAGGCTCTCCTGTTGGCCGCTGTTCAGAGACTGCCTGGCCTACGCCATCAGTGCAGCAGCGGTCCTTGCGATGATATCTGACAACAGAATTTACTGGTAAGAGCACAAGTAGTGTTGAATTCGTGTTGACTGGAGATTAGTGAGACACTGCTTTGAAAAACAAACGAAAATCCCCAAGCCCCAAACTTCAAGTAGCCTGAACTGCCATTCACTAACAGAAATAAACATCCTGTTGGCTTTAAAAAACTTAAAAAGTCACAATGCTCGTAAAGATTATTACCTAAACATTCAAACCCTGCATATTTATGAAGTTTGATCTGCATAGGTTTGTCTGTACAGACTTCACAATTTCTTTCACAACTGTTCTGGCATAGCAATTAGTGTTCAGCATTTACTCCTTTTGAGCCTTTCCTTTCATAGCAGCTTTGTTCAGAAAAACATTTGTCTGCCAGAAGGAGATCATGAGTTTCTGATGTTTTAACTCTTCCATCAACACTGAAACTCCTGTTATCTCAACAAGACGGTCAGGTCCAGCATTAAGTCTCTTGAAGTTTATAATGTAAGCATCACATGAAGACTCAATTTTGCAAACATCAGGAAAATGTTCAATCAGTAAGATCCCCTGAAAAACATGCAGCTATACAATACACAAACAAGATTCTGCAGGGGAGAGGAGTTAAACTGCTGAAAGACACGGGGACACTCACAAACTTCCATGACATTAGCCATACAATTGCAAATAGATGCTTTTGTGCGTTCTCCTTTTGCTACTCATGCAAATTTTCTCTCTCTCTCCTTATGCCAGCCATTGGGTTCTTTTATACTACATGTTATATAAAACTTATTTTTCATTCTAGGTATGAAAGTGCATCCCTGTTATTGATATATGGGTGTTATGTTCTGGTACTCTGTTTCGACATTAAAATCAACCAATACCTCATGAAAAAGTTCAGTCCCTGCTGTACGTGTTTTACAAAAGCAATGGAAGAGAACACGGAGCAGCAGCCACTGGTGGGATGGAGGGAAGAGAGTGGACCTCTAATTCGTCAACAATCAAGAACAGACAGCGGAATTTTTCAAGATGAGCTGGACTACTCTCAACTTTCAACAAGCTTGCATGGCCTGGATGAAATCTCTGAAGGTATAAGCATTATTACAGATGTCTCTAGCACTCTGCATGCCTGTCTGTGTCAATTCTGATCAAGAGCAGACTCTGAGACGGTATTAAGATTTTGCTCACAAAAGAACTCCAGCCTAGTATTTAAGTAGATCATTATTCTAACCTGGAATATAACATTCAGCAAAATCAGAGTGGTGGTTTTCATATGAAGTTAGCTGCTAGAGGAATGCAAGGATAGTTGCTCATTTGTGTTGTATTAGAACTTCAGTCTTTGCTATGTGTATTTGAAACTTCTCAGAAACACTGCTTGTAAAACGCACTGTCACCTGAAAGCCACACCAGAACTGTACTAATATACACGGTTTCCTTATGACAGTGGCAGGTTCATAGCCCAAAATATGCATGATATCAGAAGTAAAGGGATAGCTGTGATGTGGCCATAGGTCATGTTAGGCAAAAAACAGCAGTTGGTACTTACTCTTGGTAAATGTTATGGGTAAACCTTTATAAAGAAATTCATTTTCATCCACCTTAGTTCTCTTCCTGGTGATGTGGTAATAAAGAACATTTTAATCACAGGATACTAAGTTGGAAGGGGATCTCAAGGATCATCTGGTCCAACCTTTCCTGGCAAAAGCATGGTCCCAGATGGGCCAGCACCTGCTCAGCTGAATCTTAGAAATGTCCAGCATTGAGGAATCCACCACTTCCCAGGGAGATTATCTTACTGGTGATTATTCTCATTGTGAAAAAATGTTTTTCTTGTGTATAAGCAAAATCTCCCAAGAAGTAACTTGATTTAAGAATTTTATCCAGAGAGATGTAGGTACGGGGTAATACTACAGCTGAAACTCGAGGAAGAAGTATTTTTCACCTTTTTTCAGTATTCTCACAAGTAGAGGACAGTAATATACTGTATGTTATGGATTCAAACTTCATGCTACAATTTAAAAGTTACTTTTTCTTCAACAGATCATCCAAATGTCTTCACCATGCCTGAAGCAGATATGAAGAGAATTTTGTGGGTGTTATCCCTTCCTATTATTACACTACTCTATTTAACTATACCAGATTGCAGAAGACAGTTTTGGAGGAACTGGTTCATGGTGACATTTTTAATTTCAGCAGCATGGATTTCTGCAATAACTTATGTTCTTGTATGGATGGTAACAATAGCAGGTAGGTACCTAAAGTGTTGTTGCTAAACCAGTCAAGAATCACTGAAAAGGTTGTGAGGTTTCCCTGTGAGGTCCCTGTGAGGTTTCCCTTTCCACAAGCAAGTCAGTGTAGCAACCCAGACTGTGCTGTAAAAAAACACAACTAAGAAAAACAACAGAAATTTATATTTGACTGCTTAGTTTGCCACCCTCTTCTATCCAGTGATGGAACACTTTAGAACTTAGCTGCTTCACACTGCTTACCATCACATGAATGAGAACTTTATGTAGCTACAAAAAACCCAGTCTATTTTTAAAAACAGAGAGTTTCATTAAACTGCTTCATCAAGCAAAACAATTAGACACACAGCAATAAACTTGTCATGCTGAAGGCTGACAAACATAAAATCCACTAAGACTGGAATCAGAGGTCAAGGTTTTTGGAAAAGATGCGTTCTTTCTACACCTGTGTTTTTCAGGAACGTTATAGTAAGAGATTTGGCATTAAATTAACTGCCAAAAAACTTCTCAAATGTTTTTATTAAACATTCTCAGGGTGTGTATATGTAGACCTCTCACAAATCTGCATCGTAAAGTGAAGCAGTAAAAGGATTGCATTTAAGTGAGAGAAGGGGTAATAACTTGTACGTAAAAGCCTTCTCCTAGAAGTACTTCGAGGTATTAAAGGGCTCCTCATTTAATTGTTTCTCCAGTCAGCTTGAAAGACATCCAGTTTTCCGTTTTAAGAACAAGCAGAAAACAAAACTAAAACTACAGAAATTTTTCAAAGCTTGCCATTTTCACATTATAGCTTACTAATCCTACTCAAGCATTCTACTAGTTCAGATATGAATAACTCCTTGTTCAGTGCAGAAACAGACCTACACATTCAGTGAACCTTTGAGAAATTACTAGTAGACTGCTGGATATTGTACCCACCATGTTAACCCCTTGGTCAAATAATTTTCCACTTGTACCTAAAGAGCAAGGGTTCACTGTCTGGATGCTAGAAGCCTTTGAAACAGGAGTCAAGTCAACATTATTGCTGTTCTACAAGACAAAGCATTAATTCATATGAAAGAAGGTATGGTGGAGATTCAGATAAGGTATTAGTTCACTTTCCAGAGTCATCACAGGTAGTACTGGGGTCTTTGGCCCACTACTTCTAGGTAAATTATATTTTATTTACATGTTAAAACACTACAAATTACACACACATTCTATTCAAGTCCAGGCTCTCATGAAGGTTGACTCAAAGGTTCTATCATTGCATAATCAGCCTATCAGAATGTCACAAAGGTGTCATAGCTGGGGACTAAACTGGGATGGTCAAGAACAAACCTATAGTACACCTTTCTGTTGCTGGCAAAAAAATTTGACTACTTATAGCAACACATTGCTACTGATACACAAAATTAACTAAAGCCTAGAAAAATAAGACTATTCTGTCTTTATGGTCAGTTGCCAGAAAAAAAAAAATAAACTCCTACACATTAAATAGAAGATAAATCTATCTAATAAAAAGAAAAATTAGATTCTCCTGAGTTTATATTCTGTCTTATAACCTTCAGAGGGCTAAAAACTAATGTTGGGTACATAAGGCTGGTTCATTCATATTTCACCTTGGTTTGAACCATTATTTTCCAGCCTGGATGGTTTATAAAAGCTGATTTGTTGGTCCCTCATCCTACAAATCTATTAGGAGTGATGGAAGGATAAAGAGAGTACAGATTCTGCAACAGGATCATGTTAGTCCCTCTGAAACCAACAAACAGTTTCAAACATAGATTTACTGGGCTGCTCTAGACTAAGCTGGTAAGTAATAAACAAGCATTGCTGACCTAGCTTAGAGTACTGCCTCTTATTTAAATAAAATTGCTCTTATTAAATGTGTCAAAATATTTCAAGTAAGAAGTCAGATTTCAACAATAAAAATATTGAGATACTTTTTAGTGAACAAAAAAGTTTAAGATACTTCATACCTTGACTAGAGGTATCAAATAGTTCAGCATTCTGAATGGTACAACTGCTAAAATAGTTTTGAAGAATCCCTGTCTTTCAAGTTAGAAATTAATACAGTTACAGGACATTTGGGGCTAAGAAAAAGAGAGTAGGGAAAAATAAGCTGCCCTCCTAATAACAGTTTAAAACTTTTTTTAAATTTAAATGAGTATTTACCTAAAGGAACTCACACTTCTTAAGGGGTTACTTGTACTTACAAGTCATATAAAAATTCTGCACGTTGATTCTTCCAAATCACTTTTTAATTGGAGTGAAATGGTAAAGGCATGTAGTTGAGACAGTATTCTCATAATATCTTGATGACTGTCCTCCCCAAGAAAATTCATGTGCTTTTTCCCCTCCCCCTGAGGGGATTAAAGAGGGTAATTTTAAGAGTTATTGCTTCATGAGACTTTTGAACACTACCAAGAAGATGCCCAAAACTCTAAGAGAGACTATAGTATTTTCTAGAAGTTGAGAGGGAAAAGGAAAAAAAAATAGTAATTTGTTAGATATTTAAACTTCTACTTTATCTGCAAGAAAAAATTCATAGTTGCTATTGTCTTGACCACTGGAGACTTGAAGAACAAGGAAAGGATATTTCTTTGTTGTTACTCTTTTAACTGCTTTGTGGTTCAGTCACCTCACACGTAGTCAAGTTAGCTGACACATTCCATTTGAAATTACTGTATGATTACTGAGTCTTTCTCCAGCAAACAAAGTCCAAAGCAGATGAAAACCTAACTAAAACCGCACTTGTTATTTCTCAACTGCAGGTGAAACACTGGGAATCCCAGAGTCAGTAATGGGTCTCACATTACTGGCAGCAGGAACAAGTGTACCAGATACAGTTGCAAGTGTGCTGGTGGCTCGAAAAGGTAAAGATTTTAGCATTTAGGCTCATGCCAATGGATGTGTTTAAAAGGTACTACGAAAAGAAAGAATTCTATTTTGATAAACTCAAGAAGTAACCTTAAAATTTGGGCTCCAGATTCTAGAGCTTAAGTTTACTAAAAATAAATAAATAGCTTACCTGAAAAAGCTGTGGCTCAGACATTTAAAAACTTCTCAGAGTATCTCAGAGAAGTATTCTAGATTGGTTTATTTGTTGTTGATCAAGTATTACAGTTTTACTGCAGAACACAACTGTAGGTCTTGATATTTTAAACATAACTGGACTTTATAATAGCCTGTCTAGCTTAATTTTAGGTGCAACTGTGCAGATGCTGGTGATTTAGGGAGACTTTTTATGGTTGTGGTACCCAAAACCATGTTCTGTAGAATCGTGACCATAGTTCTTTTGATGCAAAATCTGAAAAGGGGGCTCTGTGAGAAACTAAGGGCTGGCAGTCTGTTCCTCCAAAACAGTTTGGCAATTTCATGCAATACAATTAAGCCAACTTATTTGTATTTCTTCTTTTACAGGAAATGGAGATATGGCTATGTCTAACATTGTAGGATCCAATGTATTTGATATGCTCTGTTTGGGAATACCCTGGTTTATAAAAACTGCCTTCATAAATACATCAGGACCCATAGAAGTGAACAGCAGTGGTCTGACATACACAGCCATTTCTCTTATCTGTTCTATTGTTTTTATTTTTCTGGCAGTTCACCTGAATGGCTGGAAAATAGATAAAAGATTGGGAACTATTTGTCTTGTCCTGTACTTAGTATTTACTGTATTATCAATTTTATATGAACTTGGCATCATAGGAAACAATCCTACAAGGGTCTGTGGTAACTAGCTTTAATCAGTGATTATGCTGATGAAAAAAATAAAAGCAGGAGAAAAAGATCAGTTTCTTCATTTAGTCAAAATAAAGTTAAAAAAAAACAACTCCAAACTCCCATTGGGCTCTAAATCTTATATACAGAACTAAGTCATGTCATTAAAGTAATATTAAGTAGAACAAAAACATCATAGCCTAAATGGAGCCCTTTCTTTTAGAGTCAAGAATTACAGTATGACTACAACGCACATATAAAACCAAAATTCTGAAAAAGACACCTACTTTTTACATTACAATGTTGATACACACTGGAGGGGAAAAATAAAAACCAGAAAACACTAAATAAATCCCACTATGCAATCTGGAGATTAACAGAGAAAATGGCTTATTTTATTAAAAACAGTATAACCATTCATTTAAACTGAATGACTAGAGACACTTGGCCTAATTTTCCAAAGGCACTGAGCATCCAAAGCATCCACGGTCTATAGGGACCTGCAGGTGCTCAGTGCCTCTAAAAAAAACAACAAAAATCAGGCAAATTGTCTTTAAAAACCAAACATAGTAAGATTCAGTTAACAAGTATCACAGTATATTAAACACTATACTGTTAAAGGCTGGTGGGATTTAAAAGTTCCTTTTTACAGCTTTTGTAAGCATACAATGTTACTAAAAATGACTTACTAAGATAGAGAAGCTAAACAGACATAGGAATGTTCCTGAACACACAGTTTTAAATTATGCATTGCGATCCAAGCGGACATCAATTTCTCTGCCACTGATTTTTATGCCGTTCATTATCCTACAGGCCTTTTCAGCAGATTCTGGTGAGTCAAATCTGACTGTTCCACAGCCCTTTGATTTTCCATTCTCCATTTTTATTTCTGCAAACATTACATGACCTGAATAAATAAGTTAAACAGCAGTTATTTCAAGTCCTCAGTGTACTAACAACTTAAAGAACTCAGAAGTGATAAAAAAACATTTTAAAGTATAATCTAGGGGAACATAGGAAATTGGCACTTTCAGACTGGTACATTCACTCATTCAGGCAAGGTGACACGGGACAAAACAGCAGTAAAGAATCCAAATCCAGATCCACTATCTCGAATCTTTCCTTCACATCAGTGTAAGATGAAATATGCCTGTATTTGACCTCAAGTTTGAAACAAAGTGCCCTGTACGACTCAGGGAAAGGTTTGTGTTTCATTTACAGACACTGACAGAAGTGGGAGTATTGATAGGCATTAACCAAACTGTAGCTTAATCTGGTTCACCCTGTTCATCACAAAAACATACCAAGCACTAGGCACAATCAATTTTGTTAAGAAGCTGCAGAGCAAAATTAAAGCCTTTAAAACAGTAGTTACGAGGCTGGGAGTGGTGGAAAAGTAGCATGCGCTATTCAATTCCTGCTGAGTTTCCTTGAGGCTGGACACCCAACTCACAAGGAAACATTTTTATAAAGATGTCTTGGTATCTCTGAGAATGTTCAGGTCCCTAGAGCTAATAAGTTTTTGCTTTGGTACATTGTAGCACACCCCTCCTGAGCCCCAGAATGTCAGTAGGAACAAAAAACTTTTCCCTAAAATACAAAGCCTTTTATTTTTAAGTATCATGTAAGACTGGCCTTCCACTGAAAGAAACTGAACACTGGGAGACAGAGGCTTTGTATTTCCTTACAATACTGACATGAATACAATCTGTTGCTTATAATTCTTAAAAGCAATTGAACATAATTACTATGTCTGTTAGCTGACAAAGAGATAATGAGAATAAAATTCTGAACTACCTGAAAGTTGCCCAGGAGGATAAGACTTAAAAAAGAAAAAACCTGTTGTGCTATATCCTCCATCTACAAAAAACATCAACACCTTACAATTTTTCATAGTTGAACTGTGAGTTCTAATTTATATCAAATCTGTAAACAGCTGTATGATGACTGTCTTAGGTATCAGTAGTATGTTTTAAATTATTTATCTTTTCTGTCTATCCAAAATAAGAAGTCATCCTGTAATTCAGTTAAAGCTCTCTGTTCTGAAAATGTGCTTTCAAAACATGTCATGTATTTCTACACCCAAGCTTTATTTTTCACTTATTTCTGTGAAAAGACCAACTTTTCTGAATTAGATAAAAACAATTATTGAATATTTATAGCAAACCTTTATTTCTTAAGATAAAGGGGAACATTACAGCCTGCAAATATGCTAATCAGGATCATCTACATGCATAAAATAACCTGTATGCTACACTGGCAAAATTACTAACTCTGATTCAATGCAGCACCATTTCTGGAGGTAATGCATGACCTGGAGAGACCCAGCCTCCTGCATGTATTTATCTCAGAAGAAACACTACATTATATATTCTTACTGGCCAGAGAATACGTCAAAAAAATAAAAATTCCAAAGAATAATTTTATTAGGGGAATAGGTTAAAGTTTATAGCAAGTGAGCACTCAGAGCCAACACAGCCCATACTGTACACCTTGGTCTTGTGTTCTGTCATGCCTAAAAATCATTTATAAAACTCAAGAAAGCTGGGTGAAATAAGAAAGATTAAGCTAGCCAGACTCTTCTTCAGAGTCAGTCTTCATGTTCTTATCTAAAAAAACCACCATGTAACACATGAAATCCATGGAGATGAGCAGGGTAAGGTTCATATACATACCACATTGACTGAATTTCTCCTTTAGCTTCTGCCAGGTCAAGTCAAAAGGAAGCTAGAATAAAAAAGTATTATTGATAACAACATATTACAATGAGAAAAAGAGCGTGTAATCAAACATACACACAAAATAAGCTTGTGGTTTCTATATATTTAATTGCTTACATTTCTCACAAATATCTGGTTGCCTTTAGAGCCTAATCTCTCTCTCATGCCACTTCCCATGGGGCCAGGCACAAATCCTCGATCGATGTCCATGTTCCTGTCCAGGCCTCCACCCATGGCTGGTCCCATTCGGTCAAAGCCAGAACCCATCCGATCCATTCCCATTCCTCCAGCCATGTTGTTCATACCACCCATTCCACCACCTACACACAGAAAGAAATGGAGGATAAAAGAAAATCTCCTTTTAGTAAGAAACACACAAGTATTTGGTATAAAATAAAGTTCTTGTGTCAGGAGAAGAATAACTTTATTAAAACTGCTGTAATATAAACCATAACTTTTATACATGCACAGTGATTTATCGAGTAGCATGGCTAGTATTTTAAGACAAAGTATTACAAGGTACAGAGTGTCAGTTCTAAAATAAAAGTAAAACCAAACTGCATCAAGCTATTAGTCATACCATCTAATGTAGCAAAATGTTGAACACAAGAATTCAGATTTAAAGGCTATTTTGTTTAATTAATAAAAATATGATACCCTTTACCAACAAGATCGAATAAATAACTGTGGCAATACTGAGATACAGATAATTTGACCAGATACACTATTGTTTATTTGGCTTTCTGTATTTACATTCCGCTTTACTTAATGCAGCCATACCCACACCTAATTACAAAATCTTCCAGAGGTGTTCTTTTTGCCAAGAACAGAAGTTACTGCAAGTACTGTAAAGAGCATGCACTTTCCAATGTGTCATGCTTTAAGCCCAGATACAACTTACATACATGGAATAAAATATATTAATTTATTTTATATGAAGAACTAAGAGCAATAGCAATCAAATACTATAATATTTCTGGATTCATAATTAAAAATTAATGTCCAGTAAACTATCAAGATCATTAATAAGGGACCCTCTTTTTAAGCCTTATGGCTTTCAAGTTGGCACAAGCAATATTTCAGCCTCTCATCTGCTCTAGCCTGAGGAACTCAGACAGTTGCTGCAATACAAACTCAGTATTGGAGCTTTGCACAAAATTAAACTGGGTGATAATCTGAAATTCAAGGCTGATTTTTATTTCCATGATGACAGATTACTGAGGTTCAGCTTCATGAAGTTTACTCAAATATCTCTGCCCGTCTTTTTTCTGAAACACAAGTTTACTTTAATCACTTCTCCCTCCAAACTAGAAGTTGAAACCATTCCAAATCTAAGATTAAGGGAAAGACCGTATTAGCTAGTTTTCCTCTGAACTTTTACCTCAACAAAACAGCTTTGAAAACTGTTAGACTTGTCACATGCAACACAGTTCTACTTCCGTCAACAGCAAGACACTACACTACAACAAGTTCCTCTGATACAAGTAGGTGTACACTGTATTGTTACATTGCCTATGCATTTATGTTCTATTGAAACAAGTTAACCTACTCATTCCAGATCTTACTGGGCCCATGCTAGGTGCTCCCATTCCTCCTGCAAAAACACCAATCATTGCACCACCTAAACAGAGAAAAATAATGAAGTGACATACACTGAAACCACCAGTTAGTGAAAAAAACAAAGCACACGCTAATGAAGTGCACTGATCTCAATGTTACCTGGAAATATTCTTCTATAGGGCACTTCAACGTGTGCCTTTATTATACAAACTAAATAGGAACATCTAGTAAGTAAAATTAGTTCTTCCTTTTCTACTATGGGATTTAAGCTACTCTGATTTCTTTCTAGCTTTTCTCCCCTCTGACAGTCTGCCAGCAGCACAAACATGGTAAAACTAAATGAGCCACTTCCCGTATCGGGAAGAACAACCTCAAAACTCAAGGCTTCATCTTACATGAACTGCATAGTAAAAAAAGCCAACAATTCTGCTGCAAATCAAACGTCCTCAATTTCACTCTGATACTATAGCCCAATCAAAGACACCTTCCTTGATTTCAAGGTTACTAAAACCAAATGCCTTCACAGTATTTCTTTTTAAGATACCATTAACCTAAATATTGTAACAGAAGTACATTAGGGCCTTCCCTGATCAAACACAGTATCTATTAAAAGTCCCTACAATTTCCTTCCATTATTTAAGGTTAAGCTGGGAATCTCTAAGCTTGGTTCTCAGGACACTATTCAAATGGTAAGATCACTGACAGATTGTAAATTGAAGCTTGCTGGATCTACTGAATGAAAGACACCCACAAGAGTTTCTCACAGTGGCCATGTTCATGCATTTCAAAACCAACGTGTAACCAGAAGACTCAGAAGCCTACTGCTTGCAGAAACATTTATCACTGAAGTGGCCTTGCATTTTCACTCAGGAAACAGATGTTTATGCAAGCAGCCAGAGTGAAAGCATACACCTGATTTCTAAGACATTCATTCCAAGGCATTAAGACTAGCTCAAAGGACAAGCTTACTCCGTTCTCACCACTTCTGCACAATTATCAGTATTGAAGAGAAGCACACAACAGTTACCCTTTGCTATGACTTGCCTCAACTAATAAAATTAAACAAAAACAAAACAAAAAAACCAAACAAAAATTTAAAAAAACAACTTTTAGACCAGATGAACCTTATGCTCTTAGCAGTTCTTCTCTTTCAAGGAGGTGAATTAAGGGAATAGAAAAGTTCAAGAAACAGGGAGGAGGAAGAAAAGCCACCTCCTGTAATGCATTTTGTGTTCAGTTTTGGGCCCCTTACAACAAGAAAGACATCGAGGTGCTGGAGTGTGCCCAGAAAAGGGCAACAAAGCTCATCAAGGCTCTGGAGCACAAGCCTTGTGAGGAATGGCCGAGGGAGCTCAGGTGTTCAGCCTGGAGAAAAGGAGACTCAGGGCGGACACCTTTCTGCTCTCTGTAACTATCTGAAAGGAGGTTGCAGAGATTTGGGGGTCAGTCTTTTCTACCAAGTAACAAGCAATAGAACAAGAGGAAATGGCCTCAAGTTAAACCAGGGAGGTTTAGATTGGCTATTAGGAAAAATTGCTCCACAGAAAGTTGTCAGTCATACGAACAGGCTGACCAATGAAGTGGCGGAGTCATCCTCCCTGAAGGGATTTAAAAGATGTGTACATGTGGCTCTTGGTGGCCTGGTTTACTGGTGGACTTGGCAGTGTTGGGTTAAAGGCTGGACTCGGTGATCTTTTCCAACCTAAATGATTCTGATTCATCCAGCACAGTAACAAAAGACAAGAAGGCTCTACTGCTGAGCACTGCCATGCCTCTGAAGATAGAAGAGTAACTCATTCGAGGGTACCCCACTGTCAACAAGACATCATCTATAAACAAAATAATGCTGGCTCAGTCACAGAAGAGGCCAACAAATACCATTCTGAGCTGTATGAGCTCAGAAGGCAGGATGAAAACTGAGGGCACCAAAATTCACCACTCCTGTCCAGTGCTACCTGATTTACAGTAAAAGTAATATTACACCATGCATTTGCAAAACGGGCTCATGGAAGTTACAAAGGCTGTACATGGACAGCTTGTTCAGGATTATCAGAAGCATATACTTCAACATCCCGAAGATTTAATACCCCACAAATTAAACAGTATGAAGGTAAATGCTTTCTTCAAATAGTTATTTCATTTATATTTTACAGAGGGAAAAAAACCTCCACACCTGAACCTCTGTCTTAAGTAGTGGCTGTAATGAACACTCACATTACATCCTTACAGTAATGACTGAGGGAGAAGGGACAGAAGAAGATGACCAAATGAAACCAGGTCTCTTCTTCTTCTAGCAAAACTCTTCCAATACTATGTCACAGAAAATTTAACAGTTACCATACCCATCCTTCCAAAAGACTCTCCAAAACCACGGTTCAATGCCATGTCACCACGACCAAATTCTCTTTCCATGTTTGCTCCCATTCCACCACGGAACATTTCTGTAGAGAACAAAGCAAAAAACCATTCTGTTATTTGCATCTAAGTTGACGGTCCTACAACACTTGTTTCACAGCTGCTTGTTTAAATAGAAGTGAGTCTAACACACAAATCAGAGGCACCTATTACACACTCAACTCTCCTGCCAGTTCCTAGGCCTCCAATCACACAACTACTTCCTTTGAATTCACCTATATTACCCACCCCTAAATGGAAGCTTTTAATAAATGAATATTAGCAAACTAATAAGTGTACAGGAACGGTGTTCAACTACCTCCCATGCGGTTGACTCCAAATCCTCCCATGTTAGGCATTCCTTCCATTCCACGAAACCCAGGAAGTCCTGTAAAATAAGGAAAAGCGTTTTCTATACAGTATTAAAGAAATATTTAATGCAAAAAACTTCATTGCACGTACCGCCTCCCATTCTACTCATTCCACCAAATCCTGGGCCGTCTATTCCCATACCTTTAAACCAAAAAGATAAACACCACTTAGTACATCCTAATAGATTTTTAAAAACTCAGACACAATTTAAATCTCAAAAGCATACTACACAATGCTGGCTTTGTCAGAAGTCTGTCATTCTTCCAAATACATAAATAACAATTTTAAACTTATAGCTCTGTTCAACTTAAAAATGAAGACCATGGATTTACCTCCTGGACCCATGCTCCCCATTCCACCACCCATGCTCAGCTGTGTTGCACTGATGGGCTGCCCACCTGGTCCAAGTCCCATACCAATGCCACCAAGACCACCTCAAAAACAAAAAAGTAAGTATGATCAGCAGAGAGACCTTCCTCTGTATCATAGAGACCACAGTAAGCAAAAGTACTACTAAACTGTGCCAAAACATGGATCACCATATATGAAGTGCAAGGAGTAGAAAATAGAGCGTGCACTCACGAGGTAATTGTGAGCTTTTGCTGTCCACAACACGGAAGTCTTCATGAGGAACTGATTTGTCATCCTGATAAAAAACAAGGATATTATGCTATGATCCTTTCAGTGTTTTGGCAGAGACATATAAAGTAGAAAGAAATGAAAGCAACTTACCATTTTTACATGCATGGGTCTATCGAACAGGAATTGTCCATTGAACATAGCTGAAGAAATGTTAAGTCAAGGAATCTTAAGAAGGCAATTTAACTATTTATGAAGAACCAATCTAATAACTTATTTTATTTCTGTACCATTACTGAGTCTTATCTTCCCCTACCTTATCTTTAGAAACCCAATTCAAGGGCCAGAAGATGCAATACAAGCTGTTAGGTACATTAAAGTTAGTTTCACACTTGTCACACCCCCAGATATTTTAATTTTCTTCAACATCATGAGGAACTTTTAGAATTTAGTAGTAAGTTCAGTCATTACAAATGTAATCTGCACAGTATTACACTCTAGTCCCTATATGGTAGCTACAAGGCAATAGGCACCATAGCACTATGCTGTCAGAACCATTAAAGACTAACCAATATTTGACCAATTATTTTTCAAAACCAAGGATACATATTGCTTGAACAGCTTCAATTGCTTGTTCAAAGGTAACTGTTCCCATGCCTCGACTCTTGCCATCTTTATCTTCTTTGATGTCTGCACGCTTCACAGTTCCAGCAATGCTGAATACCTCCTTCAGTTTCTTCCAGCCAACTTTGAAGTCAAGCTTAAACACAGAAATACATCAGAGATTTCTATGCATATCTCTGTTCTGTCATTACATTTGGAAGAGATTTTCTGCATTGCTGTTAACTTTTCATTGACAAAATGCTTGATAATTGTAAATAGTTGAGATTTTGTAATGTACACACACTGCATCGAAGTCCAAAAAGTCAACAATTTATTCTATGTACATATATTTTACTTTAATTAACATACTAACATTGAGAAGAGCAGCTGTACTTACACAAGACCTCATATAAATACAGTAGTCCTTTGTGCAAATAAAGAACCTGAACCACTATATTTGCTGGAACTTTATTATGTTAGTCTAAAGTAACCAGCAAGATAAACTGAAGTATATTTTTAATAAAAAAGAAATGCAATTTTAAATAGAAAGTGAAAATATGTATAAAATATTTTTGAATCAACAGATGACTGTGCAGTAATTAGAAGTGCCTGTCAGTCTCAAGAGTTTAATGTATCTTTCCACATCCAAAATGTGAACACATATCCAACGTTTTCAATTGGATTTGCTAATTGTGAACTAATTTCCAGCCTCCTCTTTATATTAGAATTGAACTACACAGGTATTAGATGTCTTACAAAGATCAAACATTAAAGTTATAAAATACAGTTTTAACCTTACATTGGCAACAAAAATCGTGGATCCAAGCCTGCCCGCTTGCAAATTACTGATAACCTCAGGAGGAATATTTGGATTATTGAGAATAGAAGGTGGTAAATTCATCATTCCAGGTGCTGCATCAGGTCCATGTCCTCCTGGGAACTGTCCTCCTCCTCGCTGTAATGCCCTCCGAGCGTGTTCCCCTTCAGGATCCTGAAACATGGGCACAAATAAAGCCACTTAACGATCAACAACAGGACTGGCAACAAACAAAATGGTACTAATTGAAATTCTGCAGAAACCCATCAAAATTTTCAACTAATAAATATGCTTGTCCATGTCAGAGGGATCAAGAACTGGATTAGCATGGAGACCTAATTCCCTCACCTCTAGAGGTGGGTCCTTTCAGATGAGGGTTGAGGCATATTGGCAAAGCACTTGTTGAGGAAGCGTGCACTGCCACTTCACAGGCTGTACCTAGCCTATGGACAAGTAGAAAAGATTTCAAGCTAAAGGACTGTCAGTCTAGCACTTTCTTCCAAGAACTGAATTAATTTAATTAGGTGGTGGTTTTGTATTATTTATTAATACCATTATTAAAATTGTAACTGGACAAGAAGAACTGCATCAGACACCATCATATACTACAGCACTACAATAGAAATGCTGACATTATTTCACTTTCCAGACAGCACAACTTCTCTATTTCCAGCCCCATTTTTGCACATATGTAGTGGGCTAATAATTAGCTCATTCTGTGTCATATTCTGAAGCAGGTAAGCAATGTAAACAAAGAATTATTTCATTTGGAAAAGACCTGATGACACTAAAGTAAGAATATGAAATAAAGTTGTTTTAACAAAAAACAGCATTTGATTATTTTGACTTTAGAACATGCTTTTTGTCAGTTTACTTGGCATAAAATCCAACCTTCTGCAAGCCAACAGGCAGTTCAGCCCATTAAGAAAATTTCACAAAAAATGAAACTCGAAATTACACATCTAAGATTCTCAGAACACTGCATGGTCATCTCAGTAGCTTTAGTATCTTCACTATTTCAAATTCAAAACAGCAGCAACAAACATACCTCTTTAATATTCAGAGGTCTTCCACTAAGATCGTATTTGTTCATAGTGTCTAATGCCTTCTTAACAAATTCTTCATCTTTGAATTCAACCACACTTAGAAAGAGATCAAAACATTTAGAGTATTAAAATAAAGTTTAAAATGCCAAAACTAATAGAATGTTTGGATAGCAGTGTGCTTCTACACACATAAAAAAAGAAACTTACCCACAACCCTATATCCACGAGATTTGTCATCATATGTAAAGAGAAAACAAGCAAAAAAACAAGAAGTCAGTCAGTACATATGATAGAGCAATGAAGATTCCAGTTAAAGATCCCAGCTCACTGTTAAGTAACTATACAAGTTATTTTCAGCTTCAAAATCCATCATACATGCTCTTTAGTGGTAGCCAATCTGAATTTCTCCTACTTTCTCAACATACATACCTTTCAAATGCAAGAGAATACACTGTCTCTTACACTCTTTGAGTCAAACCAGAATTGGAAAAATGCCACACAGATCCATGGAAGGACAATTGGGAAGAGGAGGTGGGAGGGAAAGGGTGGAAAGAAAATAACCCCAAAACATAACCAAAAACCGATCAAGACACTCAGCATGTCATTAAAAGCTGTCCACTAACTACAAAATTCAAATCTACCTACATCAAGTACACCAGTACAATGAACAAGCAGTCTGCATACCTCTTCAGTACTACAGCATAATGGAGAAATAACCTTATAAGAAAATAACCTTATTGACTGCACCAGAATCCTTCTAATAGAGCAAAGAGCTGAGGATTTCTTTGAGTATAGCAAAGCTGACAGCATGTTTTAGTTTTAACAAGTATTAAAGAAAGTGATTTACAACAATTGATACAACCTCAGACTCAAACCTGCATTTCTCACGTTCTCACTGCAGGTTTGGAGCTGCTATTGGCCCAACTTTTGACTATTATTAAGAAGACAGAGGAGCTTTAACAATCTTCACTATTAGTGCCTCGTTGCAGGCACTCTGTTGGCTACCAACCATCTCCATCCATTTAGTTTTAAGAAAGTAAATACATTAACCCAGTGTTTAAAAGTACCAACCCTGCAAAGCTGTGAAATCAGGCACTTCACCCAGTATATTCTTAGCTAACATTTTATACTTATTGGCCCCAAGAAGAGAGTACTACACTAAAAAAATTTGAATAAAATGATCGGTTTATTGAACGTCCTTTATATGAAACAGATTTGTACCAAGACAAAGGTGTTGGCTAAAAAGAAGAATTAAGTAAATGCCATTTGTTAACATTTACAGAAGTACTTTGTCCCTTACAACCAGCTAGTGTGAGTTGCATGAAGGTGTCAGACTACTTCTAACACAGAATCCTCAAGGCTACCTTAATGATAATCAGTGTAAAAATGAAACTTACTTTCCAATAACTGGTACAGGTATTATACAAAAATAAAACTGCTGAGGAACTTTTAAACCTCTAGCAGATTGTTGCCCACGGCACTTACCCTTGATTTTCCTTCAGCATCCTTAAACAGCTCCACGTATGTAACCTCACCAACTACATAAGACATACAAAGGGAAAATACCAAGAGACAATGCATTTAAACACCAGTATCTTTCTTTACTGTGCCCCTGTGCACAAGTCTACAGAGAATCACCTATTATTCACCAACAATCAAAACCAGACCAACATACCTCCTGTCATGGCTATATAATTTAGCTAGTTTTCAGAAATATGCAGCAGCCACATTCTCAAAAGCTAAAAACAAACAACTATATTTAACCTAATTCATACTACAGATCATATTTTGGCCAGTATGATATAGTTGGTGAACAAATTCAGATATACACAGTCCCTTAACCTAACAAATGAAACGTCAACGTTCACTGAAAAGTGTTACATTTATCATCCTACTCACAACACCTGTTTTAAGGTGACTTTCTACCTGTATATCTTCAATCAAAAGTTTGCCTTCAATAATAACCAAATTTACACATCAAATATTTCACAGCAAGCGACTCACTTTCTAAAGTAGGAAGTTTCAGTAAATAAACCAATCAAATAGTCACGTCACCTTACAACAGATAAACCAGCAGTTACAGAAGGGGGGTCTGGCATTTTTCACAGCCTAAAAGCCAAGTGTGCTTTGCATTACTTTTGAAGAATCAATTTTTCAAGGAAAAGACAGAACTAACTTTTTACAAAATCCACATATTATCATTATTTTACCCCAAATTTAATACAAAATTTTTGGGGTAGTCAGATTTCTCTATCAGAACTGCAACAATAGTAACAAGCTTTTAATACAAAGCTCCAGACAAACAGTCATGGCAATAGTGACAATGCAGACCAAGTTAATGCCACAGCCAGATTCCACCAAAGAAATACAAAACAACTTTTGAAAGACATCCCTTATTATTCAGGTTAACACACTTAATGTGTTGCTTAAATACAATAGCCCTTAGAGAAAAAAAAAATCTACAAGAACTACAACTAGACAAAACACAATCTCTTTAAGAACTCATGAGGTCATGCATATACTCTCTACTGTCACACCAGAATGGCAGAAGATTGTGAGCACTTCATTTGCCCAGCCTACCCTGCAATGCGATTGTCTCGGATGAAAGAGGGGGAAGGGAGATAGATGTACCAAGTAAAGGCCAAAACAAAAAAAGTCAAATCAAATCTGTGTGGCTCAAAGGACACAGCCGTTGCATTTAAGCCCTATCCATTTCTGCATGAAGTGTATTATAAGGAGTGAGTTACCTTTCTCTCTCATCAAGTCTTTAATAGCTTGCCATTTCATGTCATATGGGATGTTGCTAATAAAAACTCTATTGCGATTAACAGCCTTCTTGTCTCCAGAGCCTGCATTCTTCTCCTTTGCATAGGGGTGGAATCTATTCTTGTTTCCAAGAGAAGGGATTGCCTTCGGTTTTGCAACGTACTTCTCTTTCACAGGTGCTTTCCCTTCTTTTGCTGTCTCATCATTATCCCTACATTAAAAAATAAAAATCCAAACAAAAGCACTGTTAGTCTTGTGTTGGATCCTTACACTATCATAGTTCCTATCTATATAACTGAGTATCTCCTATGCTATTGGAATTCCCAGGATATCAAATGCTGCTTTTCAAATTAGGAAAAATAAATTCATGCTACCAGTGTAATTCCAAAATACACTGTTTTATTGAGAACAAAAAAATGTTACAATATTAAATGAAGAAAATACATCTTACTAATTCACATTCCATTTCACAGAATCACAGAATCCTAGAATGGTTTGAGTTGGAAAGGACCTTAAAGATCATCTAATTCCATGGGCAGGGACATCTTTCACTAGATGGGCTTACTCAGGGCTCCATCCAACTTTTAACACTTCCAGGGATGGGGCATCCACAACTCTGGACAAGCTGTGCCAGCACATCCTGTCTGTCAAGACTCAGAAAGATGGTACTATGAAACTACTACAAATACCAAAACAGAATGAGTGAAACACCAGCTACAGCACCCGTGCCTTGGTGCCTTGGTAATTTTCACACACTTGGCCAAGTTACAGGATATTCACCACAGAAGTGAGAGTAGAAACAGTCTACGCTTGAGAGTTGAAACAGCTCAGGATGCTTCATTCAGTAAAATAATAATATATCAAAATCAACTCCAACAGGTTTTATATCAAATTATGTTTTATCTACCCCAGAAATAATTTTTATTCATAATTTGTGCCAGACTGCTTTTAGACAGAAATTAAAATTCAACGAAGAGCAACAAATACTTTTTCAGTTTCACTGCTTAACCCTACTAGAATTTGAAAACTTGCTAAATGCATAGGAAACAGCTTATTAGCTATGAATCTAAGGGTAATTAAGTAACCAGGTATTATCCACAAAAAAGCAACAAAATAGACTCCTGGTCCTCAGTCTTTGAAAAATTCACCAATAGCATCCAGATTCTCCTTTTAAAATACTTTTACTTTTTAGTAAAAAGTAATTTTTTTTACTTTTTAGATGAAAATGCAAGAAAATTTTCTGCTTCTCGTTTAAGGCAGCCCAAATCTCAACTTCAGTAAGACCATAGGCTTTTAACAGCACTGGAAGAAATAGCCATAACTCTGCAGTAACAATATCCTTGATATTGTTACTATCACAAGGTCATTTAGCTTACTAACAGAGGCTCAAGGTGCCTGAATTGTCACTTTTAAAAAGGAGAACTGCTAAACTGAAAGAATCCACTGAATAAAGCCACCATGTGATCTACTAAACAGATGCTACATAGCATCTTTAAGTACACATCACTGTCTACCTAGAGAGAGACTTAAAAAGTACTTTTACACAAATATATATTTTAGAAAGCCAGCAGCAGCATCTTTAGTTAGAACAATTAGAAGGCAATGTCCTACAGGACTGACAGAAGTGAATGATTGTAAACCCTCCTTCTTAAATTAAATCACTATCTTTACTATATTTCCCACATTTCAGAAGGCTTGGTTTTTATCTCATTTAGACACTTTGGAAGGTTTCTGGTGGAAAATTAGCCAAAATAGGCATTTCAGTTTTACAACCACAACATATGGCAAAAGCAGTGATTCTGATTAACTGACAAATTTTCAGCTCTCTGCACAGTTAACAAAACAGTGAGTAAGTAGCAGTCCTGCACTCAAAAGCACGTGCAAGGAGCTTTTCATGAAGCTAATTGCATTATCTACTCAAGCTTGGGCACTTTTCAGGGAGGAGTACATTCAAATACATCCACATTTCTCCCATGACTTTTCCCCCAATTTTGAAATACTCATATGGTATTAACCTCACAGTCCTTGTGTTTACAAGTGGATTAAGAGAGGATTAGCAAGTGGGAAATGCGTGGATACTCCTCCGGGGCAAGTATTTGTAAAATTTAAAACATTTCAAGTCAACAACATGTTATCTGGTTCAAGCATCCTCCAACTTCCCTCTGCATCATCCCTCCTCCACACCATCCTGTCCGTGTGACAACATAATTCTTGTGTGGCTGTGTAATGAAGTGAAATGGAGGGAACAATGCAGGAACTGGAGGGAACTGGAGAGAAGAGGCAAAGATCAGATCAGTTCCTTCCAATCCAATCCCATCTACAAATGCAAAACTCCTGCCCAACAAGACTCCTAGTAAAAATCTGAGTTCTTCCTTAAGTTTTAGGATTAGAGCAATGGATTCTCTTCAGCCTTTTAAGCTTTTTCCTGCTTAAAGGATTATGAAATAGCCCCTTAGTGCTCAGTGTAGTGCACAGGACGAGACAGGTCTCAGATATGGAATCCACAGGCTCTGCAAGGCCTGGCTGTACAAATCAGTAAAGAGCACAGAAGATACGAGCCTGGCATAAACTCCTAAACCTGGGAAACAAAGCGACACTTCACTTAGTCCGGGAATCACAGCCAGTCTGCTGAAAACAGAGGATTAATTAAAGAAACAATCCTTCTTGCAAAACTCATCTGCCAAAACCAACACAGGCCGGTGAACAAGCCAGAGGCACAGATCCTTCTACAAGTCTTACCCTCTTCCTTGAATATTAAAAATAATTTCAATCAAATAATACATTCAAAGCAATGTCACATTAGTCACCTACAGATCACAGAAAAGACAGACTCAGAAATTATGAACTGACATTTTCATGGGGGGAAAACAACAAAGTAATTTCTCGTCTTTACCTTTTGTATGAGCTATACATTTCACAGATTAAATTAATATTTGTCTGCGAAATCACAGACCATCATCATTCCTAGGACTGGAAAAAAGACATCTACAATTAGTTCTTAAAAAAAAGCGCATATGCTCATTGATTTGAAAGGTCAATTATATCTTTTGGAGAAAAAAAAATAAAAAAAAAAAGCTTTTGAACTTTCCATAAAGTTTTGGAGACAAAAGACAAGCTTTCCACATGCACAACTAGAAGCCTAAAAATAATAAGCACAAGATACATTAACATGAAAGCCCTAAAACTTGATTTTTTAAAACAAACTTCTTCTCCTCTCCTCACAAGTGTCCATAATAAGATCAGCAGACAGAAATGGAAGAAGTTCACCTCATGTGATTCCAAAGCACACAGATCAGTTTGGCTTTGTTGTGCTGAACAGTTCCACTGCCCAATAAAATCAACTAAAGGAAGTGTGCAAACTGAGCCAGGATTCCTCTCCAGCCTAATGAGTGCTAAGCAAATCAGGTTAATGAAATACTTTTTCTTTAAAGTCATACATTTCAACTACACACTGACAGCTTAATCCTCTGTACACCTGTTTGGGGGAGGACTAGAAACTGTATGTGAAAGAATAAGATTTGTTTCTCTGTTGCCAAGAACTCCCCGTTACTTTCAAACTTCAAGCTGTGACTTCTACGATGCAGAACAACTGTGATTTTTCATTTGCTTGTGAGGTTTTGGAGGGAAAAGAAGACATTGTTGACAAGAGGGATACAGAGAAATTACCTCATTTCAACACTAGCAACCTCAAAAGACAATAAAATTTATACGCCTAGAAGGGGCAAAAGGGTGACAATCTTCCTGTGAAAATTCAATTCTAATCTGTGAAGTTCGGAAGCTGAGGGCCAGACTACAAAAAAGAAAAACCCAAATCCACAACTTCTACTTTACGGTGAAGTGAAATTTATAGCTTGTAAACTAAACTAAATTTCACAGGGAATCAAGTAAAGGCATCAAGTACATCTTTACTTCTCCAGCTTTATATTGAAGTTGATCCCATATGCATTTTTTTAAACACAACAGTATCAGAGGAGGGCTGCTTAGAACATGTCAAAACTTCACAGACATCCATAGCTTTGATGTACTGCAAGAGTAAGTACATTCTGTAAATGTATTTTCCCTCCAAGATCTGAATGAGATTGGAAGAGGTATTGAAATCCCAACGATCTGAAGCCAAAACCTAGTTCCTGTAAAGAGTGACACCCCTCAAAGCCTGACACCAAGAATAACCACGCTCACAAAGTTATTCATGGTATTGTTCCAGAGAGCTGGTAGTTCCAGCTCCCTTGTACTAAGTTCCTTTTAAACCTACAAGGCACAATTTTACATACTCCGTGTATGAAAATGTTACAGTTTCAAAGAAAACTTCGTGCCTGCATGTGGGGGGGTTTGTTTTTAGAAAGTAAACTGCTATAGGGCTGTCTTCCCATTCTCAGGTAAACAAAGAATAGTTCAACGGCTTTACAAATACCATCGCTTCGGCCAGAGGGGGAAACGTAAAGGCACCAGAAACGATGCGGAGCACTGGTGGAAGAGTATCCCGTGGGAACCGGCCCGCCAGGTACCACAGCCCGGGGCTCGGAGCCCAGCCCTGCCCCGCGGGGCGGCCTCGCACCGCCCAGCCCTCAGCGGCCGCTGACCAAGAACCGCCACCTGCCCCGCGCCCAGGCCGCGGCCTCCCCGAGCTCCCGGGACGGGAGGGGCCCTTCCATCGCCTCAGCCCCGGCCGAGCCCCGTCCCCGCGGGGGAGGAGCCCAGGGGGCGGAGGGGTCCGGCCCCCTCCTCCCGCCGCACCCCCGGCCGCGCTGCCCCCGCCGCCCGCCCGGCCCTGCCCTCACACACATTTTGACGCCATTAGCGCTGCCCGCGCCGCTCCCGGGTGCCGCCGCCGCCGCCTCCTCATCCTGCGGCGGCTGTTGCGGCGTCTGTTGCTGCGGCGCCGGCTGCTGCTGTTGCTGCGGCGGGGGCTGCGGCG
>VZRV01000632.1:0-22242 GCA_013398115.1 Falcunculus frontatus
GCTGCAAAAGGCATGCCAAGGCTTGCACAGCACTACCCCAGCATTGCTCCCTCCACTCTTTTCTCCTTGGCACCAGCCTTACCCACAGGTGGCCTTCCTTCCCCCCCTCGGGTTAGGGTTAGTGTTTCAATGCCATGATCTGCCATTTGTGTATAGCCCTTTCTGCCACACAGGGCACTTGGTTGAGAGACAAGAAGGGGCCTTTAGAAGAAAAAGAGGTCTAAAATAGCAGGTAGTTTGTAAAGTTTTGGGAAGATATGCCTCTGACAATACATGCTCAGAGAATTATTCTGCTAAGGGAATGTATGGAAAATCCAAGGTGGATCTGAAGCTGTTAAGGCAAAGTCCCCAGCCTGTCTGGAGTTTCATGTCTGGGTCCTAAAAGTACAGCAGCTGAGCTATTTCTTTCCATGTCTCCCCAGACCCTCACAAGGATGGCAGCAGACAAAAACATGGGAGGGAGTTACTCTTACATCAGCTTGTTCCGGACCCCAGTCCTGAGGAAGATCTCTCTGTGTTCTGGCGTGGTGTGGTAAGCGGTGTCACTTCACGGGGGGGATTCATCCTGCACTTCCCAGAGGGATTTCCCTCGGTCCCATCTCCACCTGTTCCTTGCAGGTTTGGTGTTGCCTTCTCTTATTACGGCATGAGCATGAACCTGACTGGCTTTGGGCTCAGCATCTACCTCTCCCAGTTTGTCTTCGGCATCATCGAGATTCCAGCCAAGATGGTCATGTACGTGCTGGTGAACCGAGTGGGACGGCGGCAGAGCCAGGCATGGACACTCATCCTGACCGGACTCTGCATAGGAGCCAACGTTGTCATTCCCAAGCGTGAGATGCTCCTCTGCTCTACATAGCACTTGCTAAATGGGGAGGGAGGCCCATTTTGTGCAATGCTGGAGAAGGAGAGCCAGAGATTTGTCCACAGGTAGTTCTGTGTGGAGAAGTCCTCCACCTGAAGGGTGTCTATGAGACAAGGTCTCTAATGTGAGCCAACCTTAATAGCTGGTCTTAGCAGATGGTTTCCAGTCACTGTGAAGTGACTGGTAAAGGGTCCAGCAATGGCAAGGCACAGTGCCTATCTTAGTTACAGACTTTGTCCAATGGGAACTGTCAGGATCTATCTTGTCATCAGTTCAGCTCCCGCTTGGGCTAATACTTACTAAACTTACAGATCCAGCCTTTGGCGACAGCAGCTCCAGGGCTATGAATCTCTCCGTTTTGTGTGTGAGAGCACTGAACCTTCTCTCTTCTTATACCTGGAAGCTTCTTCCTAGAGGCAGCTCATTGTCATAAACGCCTTTTCTTTCCCCCAGCTTTCACCTCGCTGCGTTCGGTAGTGGCCGTCATGGCCAAGGGCTTCTCAGAAGCTGCCTTCACCACTGTCTTCTTGTACACCTCGGAGCTCTACCCCACCATCCTGAGGTAAGAGACACCACCCACCTGAGCACACACCCAGGGCCTGGCTGGAGTGCTGCCCTCAGGCCTTGGACATCGGCACAGCAGGATGTGCTGTTGACTACACTGCAGCAGCGGCCCCTTGCCTCTGGAACTAGCAGGTTCTAGGGATTTTATATACTCACAAGAGAGCGGCAGAAAGCCACACTTTCTTTCACCTGGGTTGTGGGTGGTTTGGTTGTGCTGACAGGAAGATGAATGGATAGGTGAGGAGTATTCTGCGTGGGAAGATCTTTGCACTCCAAAAGGCACCTGTGCTTAGTAAAGTCTCTGTTCCCTGTGATAATTTGTCAGGAACTGTTAAAAGAACCTGAAAATAATAACTTGAAATATCAAGTTTTACAAGGGACACATACTACTACATGTTTGAGAGTCTTTTGGACATCACATGATATTAAAGCAGGGATTAACTAGCCTTTCAGGAGGAAAAACAGGGCTTATTTGACATACCTGGGTAATGGTAACATAAAACCAGATCTAGCATCTGCGTAGTTTGGGATATAGCTGAGTCTGGCGGAGGAAATCACCTCACTGATTTCTTTGTGCAAGTCTGAAAAAACCCTCATGAATCACAGCAGGCCTTGTGGCTTACTTCACCTCTGTCCCTCCCTGCCCAGAGTACCCTCCTCTGCCATTTAGTCCTTTAGCTTTCAAAGGTCTGTTGCATGTGGGGAATGATTCACGTTTAAACCAAAGTGGTCGCACTGATCTGCTACTTTTTATCCCAGATCAGTTTGTATCTTTCATGCTCAAAGATGCTGACAAAGACAAAAATGTTGGTTCCTTCTGCAGTACTCGTGCATATGCACAAGCAGGTCCTGGGATCCTTGTCATCAGTGTGAAATGCCACCCATCTCCTCAAAATCAGATCTTATTTCTGGTCTCCTCCCCAAGGTCTCCTTCCTTGGACCAAAAGTGCTCCCAGGTATCTCTAGCGTACGCCACCTGCCTAGAAGTACCTGGGAGAAGGAGGAGCTTGGATTTGCTCTAAGCAGGTCAGAGGACTCACTAGTCTTACTGTTAGAAAATGCTCTCAGGGTTTTGATATTCGAAGTGGAAACAACTTTAGAGCAGGTATTTTTAGTGTGGAACTGCAGCTTCTTTCTCATAATAGACATAAATCTATTTCTTACAGCAGCTACAGTTGCTCTCTGGGAAATATTATTATTTTAGGAAGATATGAAGAAAGAAAAAATGGCAGAAGAAAAACCCAGGGGGGGGAAAAAGCCTCAGTGCTTAGAGAAAATTGCAGGGGGAAAAGACAGAGGTCTGACATGACACAAGTAGCCCTCTCTTCCCCGTGCTGGTCTGCACCTTTCCAGGCAGAACGGGATGGGCTACACCTCCTTCATGGCACGCCTGGGAGGGTCCCTGGCCCCACTGATGTTCCTGCTGGACGAGGTGTGGCGGTCCCTGCCCGAGGTGATGTACTGCGGTGTTGCAGTGGGCAGCGGTGCCGTGGCCTTTCTGCTCCCGGAGACGCTCAACGCGCGCCTTCCTGAGGGCATCGAGGACATCGAGAAGCCACAGTGAGTCACCTCCACACTGCCCTGCACATGGATTGTGCCGAGGAGAGGGGACATCCCTCTCTGCTGCCTGCAATTCCCCGACTGTGGGTGGCAGGGGAAGAAGGGACAGCCCGATGGGGCTGTCGGCCTTCCCGCTTTTCTGTCCATCAGCCCAAAATATGATTTTTTTTCCTTCCAGAGTAAAAGTGCCGCCAGAAGTCAGTGCCCCGGAGGGCGTGCCGCTGCAGGCTCTGCTGAAGTGAGGGACCCCGTGGGACAGCCCCCGTGTAGGACTGCACAACTGAGCCATGCTCCGATCTGCCAGGGATAGAGCCTTTACCACCCACCGATCTCACTCCCAAGGGACGTGGGACTGAGGACACTGGAGGAAGGAGGCAGATCAGGACACTGGAGGAAGGAGGCAGATCAGGACACCAGCTGGCAGGAACTAACCCACTCTGGAGTGTGGCCGGCAGCAAGGATGCAGAGGTCTAACAGGGTATGGAAATAAAGGAACCTTGTGCTAAGCTCTTCCAGTCTTTGGCCTTGTTGGGTTTTGACCTTTCATGTCACTGCACAGCCTTCCAGAAACTACAGTCCATTGGTTTATACATCTTGAGAAACAATGCAGCAAGAAAAATACTGAGTGTGAATCATGCAAACCCAAATAAGCTCCAATAAATCCAACTGGGTGGTAATTTATGGTTTATTTTAAACCATAAACTGTAGCTACAAGTATTTCTTGTACTTAGAAAAGGTCTGGACAATTTTCACACTAAGGCTTAAAGACAGCAAAAAGGACATGCAGGAATCCCACTGAGAAAGGGTTAACTGCAAGCATTTTCCCTACATACACAAAGAAGGAAAAAGCTTTCCTATTTAAATCTAGTGCGTATGCAAAAGGAATACTTTAAGCTATAGAAAAAAAACAAAAACCAAAACCAAACAAAAAACCCAAAACCCAACCAAACAAGCAAACAAACAGACAAAAACCAACCAACCAAACAACAACAAAACCCACAAACCACAAACCCACAAAAAAAACCCCAAAAAGCAAAAAAACCCCCAAACCCACATCCCAAACCCAAAATCCACCTTGCTACAGGAAACTTTGCATGGAATATTGAGCAGTTCATTATTGGACTCCATTTTGCTTACTGGTCTAATACATTGATCTTAACTTTATGGAATATCTTTGCATCTTGCACTTAATTATGCAAACAACAGAGATGAGCCACCAAATTATCTATCAGTTGGAATTACCTATAAATCTGGAATCCTGATAAACAGCACTTGCCCAAATTGGGAAGAGGGAATGGTTTCAGGATCTGAGTTCCAGCTGCTCTGTGATTCCCCGGGGTTTGAGGTGTTTTAAGCTAAACCATGCACAACACTGTGAAGAGAACATGCACTGAGGATGTATCTGAAAACAGATGCAGAGACACATCCAATCCCAGGTTCAAGAGCACCTCCTAGCAGAAATAAGCTGCCTGGAGAATTTTTTTAAACTGCTATGAGCCAGTAGCTATTTTTTAAATTAATTTTTTCCATCCATTAATCACTTAACACCTTACTTTGTGCTGTCAAAAAAAGAAAAGGCAATGTGCAGGTCATGACCAATCTGTGTTTCCTTCAGCAAAATGTTCTTTATTTCTTGGAAATATATCATGATTTATAGCAACCAGCTAGAGTATGCAATGCTGATGTCATTACTCATACAGAGTCTGTAGGAAAAACAGGTCATTAACCAACTCAAAACCTCGGAGTTTTCATTATTGATAGGTTTGTAGTGGGGACGAAATCTGACTTCCAGGTTTTGAATTTGTGAGGTATCTTTGGTCTGCTGCAGGTTTGTTTGTGAGGAAGACAGAAGTGATGGTTACAAACAAGAAGACCTTTTCACAACCAGAAAGACCAAAGTAGGTAGTAATGTATGAGAAGATAAGAAGTGATTTGAAGAGTCAAACACGTTAGGAAGGAGATCTACTGGCTCAGAGCTGAGCTGCAGCCCCGGGATACCCCTGCACAGCACCGACACCCACGGCTGGAGGTCCGAACCCTCCACAGGGAGGGAGGGTGAGCATCCCCCGCGGGCCTTGAGCACCGGAGGGGAGCGGTGGGGCAGCACTGCAGGCACCAAGCCTGGGCTGGGTGACAGGGGACACCCCGGCCGGAGTCACACCGGGGAGCGGCGGGGCCGGCGACAGACCCCGGCTGGCGACAGACCCCGGCTGGTGACAGATCCCGGCCGGTGTCACACCGGGGAGCGGCGGGGCCGGTGACAGATCCCGGCCGGTGACAGATCCCGGCCGGTGTCACACCGGGAAGCGGCGGGGCCCGTGACAGATCCCGGCCGGTGTCACACCGGGAAGCGGCGGGGCCGGTGACAGATCCTGGCCAGTGTCACACCGGGGAGCGGCGGGGCCGGTGACAGATCCCGGCCGGTGTCACACCGGGAAGCGGCTGGCCCCGCCCGCAGCGAGCGCACGGCGCGCATGGCCCCGCCCCCGGCGGCTGCACGGCGTAACGGGGCGGGGAGGACGAGCAGCAGGAGTCGGATCAGGATCAGGATCAGGAGGGCGGTTCTGGTTCCGGGTCAGTCCCCGCCTGGGCAGGCTCTCGGGCGGTGGGCGGGGGCGGCGGCCCCGGCCATGCGGACCCGGGCCGGGCGGCGGCGGCCGCGCAGGGCCCTGCGTGGGCTGCGGCGAGGCCCCATGAGCCGCCGGGGGTAGGGCGGGGAGCCCCTTCCCCCCCGCCCCGCCGCCATGTACACCTTCGTGGTGCGGGACGAGGGCAGCAGCGTGTACACCGAGGTGAGCCGGCTGCTGCTGGCCAGCGGGCAGTGGCGGCGCCTCCGCAGGGACAACCCCCGCTTCAACCTGATGCTGGGCGAGAGGAACCGGCTCCCCTTCGGCAGGCTGGGTAAGGGTCCTCCCCGCGCCCGCCCCCGCCGGCAGCAGGGCCCGGCCTCTCCCTGCTCCTCTTCGGTCCGTGGCTGCGGCTGTGCCTTCCCCTCCCCGGTGTTCGCCGCCGCAGGGCAGCGTCTCCGCGGGTCGCCGCAGCCTCCCGCCACCGCTGCGGGCACGGGCGGGGCGCGCTCCGGCAGAGCCCCCGCGGTTCAGGAGGCGGTGCCCGCCGGCCCCGCTCGCCGCCCTGGGACTCCCTGTCCCCGCAGCTCCCTGTCACTGTGGCTCGGCGGCCGCCCCGGCCTCCGACGCCCAAACAAAGCTCAGGCACCGCGGGGTCCCTGTGCAGCCGCCTCCCGACCCCTGGCAGGGCTCTCTGCGGGCCCTGCTGATGCCAGCCAGGCCTCGAAGGATCCCCTTCCCAAGCTCCCGGAGAGTGATTTCACCGGTGCCCCGCAAAACACCCCCGCCCAGCTTGAGGTCTGAGCTGTGGTGAAGCAGTGGGAAGGGCGGGGGGGTGGACAAGGGTCATCCGGAGACCCCCCTGTGACATGTGGCAGGCCTCAGGATCCCGGCTCCCCGTCCGAGTGCAGCCCCTGCTTCCCGGACTGCCTGCCTTGCCCTGCAGCAGTGCCCTTGGGGCTGTTTGCACCTCTGCAGGGAGCTTCAGGCAAACAGCATGGGTTTGTAGGGTCGTGGTGGTTCCAGTGTCATTCCCTGCCGGGTACTGGGCAGGGACACTGCGGTGCTGAGCTTACGTGTTATGGGGGTGTTTCTGCTGTTTGTGACAGGAGGCAGAACAGGTCTAAGCCAGGCACGCTCAAATCTTCACTCCAGAGATGAGGCTGGTGGGGATGTGCCTCTGCAGGGCTTGGTGAGGGTGAGGGCTCTAGTCCCTGCCTGGAGAAGGGTGTGGGTAATTCCAGAGACCCTGTGTGTTTAGGGCCCCACACGCCCCCTGCCCCACCACCATTTTCCCTTGCTGCCTGACCCCCACTGTCACCCTGCCAACACGCAGGGCCCTGGGAGCTGCCCTGTGCAGGCTTGTCCCCTGCCTTCCATGTCTGCTGCTGTCCCATGGCACAGCCACCCTGGCCCTCTGCCCCGCCGGATGGTGCAGAGCCCAGGAGCAGGGAGAGAGAGTGCCCACAAGCAGGGAGAGCCAAGCCAGGCACTGGCAGTGTTGCAGGGCGTGGCGGGGAGCAGGGATGCACTGTCATCTTGGCCCTGGTTTCTTTCTTTCTGGGGTGATTTTGCAGCACTGCTTCTGGCTGCAGAAACATCAGAACAGGCAGAGCCCCCTCACTCCAGCAGCTCTGAGGCAGGATGGCTTTGCAGCCCCTTTCTTGCAGCAGAGACTCATCTCTGACTGCTCTTTCAGATTTGCAAGTCACCAGCTCCAGCACCCTTCCCTTGTCTCTTCCACATTTGTGAGTGGAAAGTCCCCATCACACAGCAGTGCCATCTGGTCACCTCCCGGCACTGGAGTGTCTGCAGCAGGCAGGGAAGCACCAGGAGAAGCTCAGGCGGTGAGGATGCTCACATGTGCTGGCAGCAGGCACAGCAGGCAGACCTGTGCTTTAACATTCCCAGCATGCAGGACCTGTGAGCATCAGGCCTCATTGCAGAACGAGCGCAGCTCTTTGATGAGAGTGGGCATGCACAGCACATCCAGCCACGGTGGGCTTGTGGCCATCTCTAACTAACACCTTCCATCCTCCAGAAATGTCCAGGGATGATAGAAGGGCTTCACTGAGCCTTTCAGCATGTGTTGCCATGGGATGCCCAAAAACTCAAACCATTTCTCACAGCCGAGACACGTCTATAACCTGTGGAGAGGGGCCATGCTGTGGCACTGGCTTCTTTAAACCATCCTCCTATAGCAGGAACTGGTTGCCTGAAATCAGTAGATTCAGACCAAAAATAACATGGTTATTTTGGTACATTTTCCAAAAAGCTGTATCTTCTCTAGTTCGTCTTCCTGAGCAACTGTTGCATCAAAGCTGGCTTGGTTTTCCTAAGGGCTCTACTCAGTGGAAGCAGACATTAATTCAGGGAACTGTAGGGATTTGTATTACTCAGGGCCTAAGCTGGATCACAGAGAGAAGTGGGGACTCTCAGCGTGCACCACTGCTTCTGCCCAGCTGCAGAGACCTCTGTAGCTCTCACTGATAACCTAATTCCTGGGAGATTGTACCCTTAAGCTGTGTCTGCATCCAGCAGAAAAGCAGTTTGTGCTGAGGGGATGGAAAGGAGGAAGAGGCTGCAGAGGCCTCACGTAGCAGGGGTTGCTGGACTCTATGCCCTGCTGGCCAGGAGAGGATTGCCACTTTGGTCAGCACCTTGGCAGCTTTTTGATCCCACTAAATGCATGGTACAGACCTCACAACATGCCCCAGAAGTTTCCCTTCCTGCGTCCTGATCCCTCTTTGCTGGCCACCCAACTCTACATTTCAGTCCACTGCTCCATGGCAGTGCTCAGGAAACCAGTGAGGATGTGTTTCCCCAGGATAAACTGGAAACAGAAGAAAATTTGAGGGGTTTTATTATTTTCTTTTCAGTAAAAAAAACTGTCTGTGCTGGCTGCACATCGAAGTGCCTGAAGTTACAGATCTTTTCTGCTGGATGGTTTTCAGCTGTCTTGTATTTAAAGATTTGTGAATAAAAGTGACCTAGGTCAGGGAAGTGACTTTCAGGCTGAAAATAGACATTCACTCTCCATGATCTTGCAGCTGCCTAGTGTTTGAAGTAATGTTTGCTCCAGGCCTTTTTTCCCAGGCAAACACCAAGGAGGATGAGTAAAACTCTGAATCCTTTTTCAGGATTCTGGTCCGTCCCAGAGAGCTTCCAGCTGAGCACAAGTGTTTCTGTAGTGTGAAAAGGTGAAGGCAGGGATGCTGTGGTGTGAAGTCCAGCGTTGGTAAGGAGGTACCCATCTGTTTAGCACACCCAGCTGCATACTGGGGCCAGTTTGGGACTTTCCAGTGCAAGAAAGGCTTAAACACCCTGGAGTGACGATAGCAGGTGCCATCAGGATAGTCAAGAGGACACAGGTTGGCAGCCAAGCACTGGGACAAGGACTTAGAGAAGCAGTAGGATCTCCATCTTTAGAGATGAGACTTTGACTTAACAGGAGGTTGGAGCAGAGACTCCCAGAGGTTCCTTCCCACCCCAGGTATCCAACGGATCTTGTTGCAAACTGCTAGAAAGAAGCAAGACTCCAAATCTTTCGGTGTTTCCCAGTGTTTCGTGATACCGGCTCCAAGAGGGAATCCTGCTATATGTGACAAAGAAAAAAGGCCCTTTGCTAAGCAGTGATCTTTGTGTCGTGGTGTGTTTCCCTGTATCCTCCACCTCTGTTTAAGAGTTACTGAAATCTTGGTTCTTAAAAACTTACACCAACAGGTGGAGAACACTTTTGAGTGGTGCTGCCAGTTCCCAGTGTGAATTAGGAAAAAAATTATTTTCCTTTGCAAAATGTATGTGTCAAATTGATGCCTCCTCCAGCCACCTAGAAACAGAGACTAGACAAGAGTAAGGGAATAAAGACAGGTATTTATTCGAAGGGCCTTCGAGGTACACCCTGGGGGAGCCAGAGGCTGCTTGGAGAAATTGGACCCCGAGATGGACGACAGGTCACGAGTTCTTCACACTTTTATAGGTTTGGACCATTTGCATATCAGGGTTAATTCTCCAATTAAAGCCCCAGTTTTAGCGATGTAACGCCCCTCAGCTTGTCCCCCTTAGAATCTTTAGTTTACACATTTTGGGCCTAAAAACAGCCTGGTTGTCCTTGAAGGCAAAGCCTGGAGAGGCTTTGTTATGTCTACCCAGTACGAGAGAGCAGGAATTACAGGCTACAAGGAACTTCAGTTACACTCTAAGCAGTACAGAATTTGAAAATATAAAAGTTAAAACCTAAGGCATCAAAATTAAAAACAAATGGGTGCCTACATAGCTTTTTGTAACTGAATGAAAGAAACCACAGGAGCCAGTACCAGTTTTCAACCTGTTTCTGTAATGCAGGGCAAGGAAACAGCCTCCATTATTTTTCCCCTACTGCACAGGTCCTTTGCACCAAGCAGCTGTTTTCCCTTTATTCATTGAGGAGTTTGTCTGACCTCTGTTTCCCCTTCTTAGGCCATGAACCTGGACTTGTGCAGCTGGTGAATTACTACAGGGGAGCAGACAAGCTGTGCCGCAAAGCATCTCTGGTGAAGTAAGAAATTCACTGAAATGTTAGATGGGCTTGGCAGAAGCTTCTCTTCTAACCCTTGTCGAGTGCTGAACCTGTTTGAAGGGTATTTCACAGAACAGCTGCCCTGGGAGTGTCCTAGCACGTGCTGTCTTCAGACTCCTGGGCTGGTCTCTAGAGCTGTTTGTGTGCACAAAGGCCTCTCTGTGACTTCAGGGGAAATGCCATTTCCACTGAGTTGTATCTACTTGAAACCATGGAGTGTGTTTAATCAGATTAGAGCCAAATCTAAAGGAAAAAGAAACCCAAACATAGCTGCTCTTTTTCCTTGTAGACATTTAGTTAAAATCATTTCCTTTTATTCTCTGTTTCATACAGAGAAGAGGCACTAATGTGCCTTTAACTAATCAGATTCGTTGGTCAAACGAATGCTTGGAGACATCTCCAGGAAGAGCTCTGGGAGTTATTTCTGCATGACCTGCCATGCCAGGGTCTCCTGGGGAAATATGGATGAACTTCCATTGTAGATAACCCTCATGCCTGTACAAACTCTGCTCCCGCTAGAATATCTTCATGTCAGAGCTCTTGGTCTCCTTCAGCGATTTGATTGCCCATTAGAGTCTGTGCTGCCTCTCACTGATGCAGTCCTGCAGACCACGTGTGCTGATCCAAGGCCTCTCCTTCCCCTGCAAAGAGCCTCTTCCCAATTGCTTTCCTGGCAGTGATGATGGTGTTTGTCAGAAAGTGGCAGAGTATTTTTAAAACAAGCACTGACAGAGCTCCTCAGCTGGAGTTCTCTTTAGCCTGTTACCTAGAGCGCTAAAAGCACTTGCACACCTGTTTTTATATCCTGCAGCTTGGCTGACCTTTCTAACTGTAGGGTCAACCATGCATCAAGCTACTTAGGAACCCAGAGGACAACAAATGACATTTCCCCAGGGCTCCCAGAGTGCCACTGACTCACTGCCACCTCTACAGAGAGGCACAAATGCACAGAGTCAGCACCTCATGAACTCTGCTTTTGGCCTTAAGCAAAGCACAGGCATTTGGAGAGGCAGGCAGCTCCCTTGACTCTGAAAGAAAACAGGCCTGGGCTCTGCTAATAGGAACTTGCTGGCGTCTCCAGACATTACTGGTAGGAGAGATGTGCCAGAGGGGTCCCAGACACCTTGGGATGTGAAACGTGTAGCTGTGCCCTTGCTTTCTGTGGGTTCCCAGTGGTCTTCATACACAGCTGGGACACCTGGTTTCAGTGGGAATGGGATCAAGGGCTAAGCACCAGCACAGAGAGCAAGACTGCTCTGGCTTCCCTTTTGTCAGCTGTGATCACAGCATCCTTCCTGCCCCGAGCTGTGTCAGCAAACACCCCTCCTCAATTCCCTTGTGCAGAGATGATGCAGGAAATGCACCACAAGCTCTAGTTACATATAAGCTTCTCAGCTGTTAGTTTAATTATATCCATGCTATCAATAAAATGTTCAATGAAAGCAGGCAGGTTCTGGTTCCAAGAGTAGTGCTTCGCTGTGGGCTGGGGTTGCCATGATATCTTTAGGAAAACCCTAATTTCAAGGGTCTAAAGAAAATAAGATAATTTAGCACAGACTATCTGTAAGCTGCCATTCATCGTCAAGCAAAAGAGCCCAGTTAATGATGATTTTTCCTTATTAAATGATCCCCATGCAAGTAGGGACACTCTGGAGATTAACAGCCCGTCTTCTCTTCACCCAGGCTAATCAAGACAAGCCCTGAGCTATCGGAGTCCTGCACGTGGTTCCCTGAGTCATATGTGATTTACCCAACAAACTTGAAGACCCCCGTGGCTCCAGCACAGAATGGAATTCACCATCTCATAAACAACTCAAGGACGGATGAGCGGGAAGTGTTCCTGGCAGCTTACAACAGGCGGCGGGAAGGCAAAGAAGGCAACGTGTGGATCGCCAAGTCCTCAGCTGGTGCCAAAGGTTCATTCTCCAGCACCAGGAGCTATTTCTCTTTATTCCTCACTCTTTACATGGTCCATAGAGTCCCAGGGTTTGGCTGAGCCAAGCTGGTCCATGTATGAAGGGCTTCACCCACCAACTGCATGCCAGTCAAGCAGTGTGGTGTGCACATGCTACCTAGAACATGTATGGCAGGGGGAAGGGCCTCCACTCCTCTACACGTGCACCTCAGAATGTGGTAAAGTGCTGCAGGGAGAAGGCAGCAGGGACCAGCAAGTGAGGGGAATGTGGAGAGCAGGTTAGAGGGAGCAGAACAGGATATAGGGAGGCGGTCAACAGGCAGGACAGCAGCCTTCAAGGGCAAGGAGCCCAACTCCCCTTGCTGCAGCTTGCCTTCTCCTGAGTGGAAATCCTGCTTGTCTTTCAACCAGACTCAGATGCCCGGTGCCAGTGGCCTGCCCATGGTCCCACTGAGAGACTGAGTGAGCAGCCACGAGCTCAGCCCAAGCTTCAGGGGAAGGTACCAGAGCAAAGACAAGCAATGCAGTGTCTGTATGTCCATTTAATCTGAATAGGACAACAGATACCCAAGTGATAATGTGTCCTTCCTTGTTCCAGGGTCACTCCATCACTCACGCTACAGAAATAACGAGCTATGAGATAGCTGGACACAGCTGTAGATGCAGTGCTTTGATAACCGTGTGCTCTCTGTCAATTACGGTGTTATCATGGACACATTATTAGACTGGCTGTACTTAAAAATTTACCTTGCCACGTGTGCAGCAGAGCCCAGCCTGAGGAAGGACCTGGTCTTTTCAAAAGGAACAAGCCCACATGTATTACTCATATTTGCAGAGTCACTTTGGATACAGTCTTGCAAAAAGAGAAGGTGAAAGCCAGAGCTGGCTGCAGGGAGGCTGCATGATAAAACTGTCCTTCACACTGGCTTCTCTCTCTGTTCTGCTCTCTTGGCTGAGTCACCAAGAAGTATTGGAAGTGTATTTTCATCAGGAACAAAGGGGAGATGAGTCCTTTTGTAATGCTGGTGCAGGAGTGTGTTTCTGTGTGGTGAACTGGCAAAAAATCCATCTGGGCAATTGAAAAGGCAGTTGCTATGATCTGCTGCAGGCTGAGGAGGTTCAGACTCTTCAGATACTTTATGCAAGTGGAATCCCATCTTTTCTGCACTAAAGCAGAGTAGCCTTTTGTATTCATCAGTGTGCTGCTGCAAATTAAAGTGGAAAGCAGAGTCTCATGGTAATCTTCTAGAGGGAATTTTTGTATGTCTGGGGATTACTTCTGATGAAGAAGAAAGCTTGTTCATGCTAATTACCAAGAAAGATACAGCCCCTGTCTTGGGACAGGTCTGACAGAGGTTTGATCATCCATCAGTAACAGGAAAATTAAAGGTTTAGGATGCCCTGACTCAAACGTTTTAAGAGTTTGCAACTGTGGCTGGAGGTTTTGGTGTTTTCTTTGCGAGCAGGGACAGCTGCCACACATAAGCTGCTTTGCTGCCTCACTGGGTTGCTGCCTGGGTGCCCAGTTAAACCCTCCCCTTGGTTTGCCATCTGTCCAGTGTGGAACGGGTGCCTGCTGATCTCCCCACTGCAGGGGCTTTACTGGCTTAGGGATGTTGTTTCCCTCCTTCCACCAGTGCAAGGTTCTGCCTTGCTCTGCTGTGATCAGGGGACTAAAAAGTCTTGGCCCCTGCGTAAAGCATGGGTGAGAAAGAGACCTTGAGGACAGACTTCTTTCAGTGGAGGGTGCTGGGATGAATGGGAGGTCAGTAGGGCTGGAAAGCTGAGCGGAGGATGGAGCAGTGGGAGTGCCTGCAGGGCTGTGCTGACAGTGACCTTCAGAAGTCACAGCTGGGAGCATTTTTCATGGGATGGTCCTGTCAAACCCTGCCTGTGCTCCAAACCTCTGTTATCCCTTCAATGCCCCCTTGAAGAGTGGGATTTTTTGCACAATATTTCCTCAAAAATGCTCAGCACAAAATTAAGACTTAAGTCATCAGATTTAGTCCAAAAAGTTAACTAATGCCTCAAGAACGGGCATAGTGCCGGAGGAGTGTCTGATAACTTTACCTGAGCTGGCTTATCCCTCATGGCACCATGCCATTCCTTTATGAAATCCCAGAAGGAAAATGGTCTCTCTTCAGTGCTCTGCAACAGAAGTTGCCTATTTGGACTCCTGCAAGAAATGAACAGTGACAGCTTCAGCCAAAATGTGGGAGAGTTTAAAAGGCACAGTTCATTTTTTTGATGAAGGGCTTCCACAGCAGGAACACCGACTACATGGATGAACAATTTAAAATAGTACTTTTCCTTATTCAGCAATGATTTTAATAATAACATAAATGAACTCAGTGAGCAGGGCAGCACTGCACAAGTGTGCACGTGTGACTGCCTCTGGCAGCCAGAGAAGCCAGAGAGGGAAAGAAAGTCTTGAGTCTAGGATAAAAAAACCCACAAACCTCCCTCCCCAAATAAAAAAGAAAGGCAAAAGTCTTTATAGAAAATGTGCCAAACCCCCTGTTCTCTATAAACTGCTGAAAACCAGGGAAAAACAAAACCAAATTCGTCAAGTGCCAAATACAAGCTCCGCCGCACTCTCCTACCCCTGCCAAGCCTAGATAGGAAGAAAAAAAAAGATGTAAAAGAAAACAAAATGCCCCCAAACCAAGCAGCTGCCTCACTGCTTGCCCAGGTCCCTGTCTGCTGTGCATCTCCTCACACCTCAACATGCATCCCGCTACAGACGTGCCCCGGGCAGGCTGTGCCCTGTCAGATCCCCTTGATTCCCATTTGCATTAGGCCTGGTTCCTGGGGAGCCAGAGGGCCATGGCTTGGTAAGAAAGAGATCCCTCCACAGATTGATTCCCTTGGAGTGAATGTGACATTGCTTGGGCCGACCCTGGGGCCATAAGTTCTTGCATGTCACTTTTTGGGCTAATGAGCCACGATCCCCTTGGGGCCCGAAAAAGCTCCAACAAAGGTAGAAGGATCCTCTACCTAATTTTTTCTTCAACTTTCTGTGCCAGGGGAAGGGATCCTGATTTCTTCAGAGGCTGCAGAGCTCCTGGACTTCATCGATGAGCAGGGACAAGTGCATGTGATTCAGAAATACCTGGAGAATCCTCTACTTTTGGAGCCAGGGCATCGCAAGTTTGACATCAGGTAACCTTTTCTGCCTTTGCAATACCAGTTTTCTTTTTCTTGCTGTTTCTTTTTGAGCCACTGAGACTAGAGTTTGTTCTCCTGTCCCCCAGGAGCTGGGTTCTCGTGGATCATCAATATAATATCTACCTCTACAGAGAGGGTGTCCTGCGGACCTCTTCCGAACCATATAACAGTGCTAATTTCCAGGACAAAACCTGCCACTTGACCAATCACTGCATTCAGAAGGAATATTCCAAAAACTACGGGCGGTATGAGGAAGGGAATGAAATGTTCTTCGAGGAGTTCAACCAGTATCTGATGGATGCCCTGAACACAACGCTTGAGAATAGCATCTTACTGCAAATCAAACACATAATAAGGTGCCTGCTGCACAGGAGGGCATAACCCTTCAGGGACAGGGAGTGTGTGTGGATGCAGCTGGGGAAGCAGGCAGGCCAAGAAGGGAAGAGTTTCAATTGCATAAATTTAGGATAAGGCCATAAATACCCCAATGTCACTGCACAGAGAAAAGGCACCTCCGTAAGTGCTGTTGCCTCAATGGTACGTGTCCATTGTGGCTGGAGAAGGATGGAGTGAAAAGAGAAGAGAACAAGTCAAAAGACAGGGCTGGGAGAGGTTGAGATTAAAAATGGTATAAGGGGCTAGAGGGGAAGTAAAGCTGGATTCAAGTCTGTGGACTGGATGCTTCTTTGCCCACCGTCAGCAAGCAGCAGCACATGGCTTTTGCCTAGGTCATCTTACTCAGTCCACACAGAGCTGGTTCCCTCCTGGGCATAGAAGGTGCCTGGAGAGAGATCTTGGTGCTGCAGAGAATCTGGGTCTTGGCAGAGCAGTCCTTCCTGAAGGAATTTACTTTGCAAGTACCCCATTGCTGCTGATTGCACTAAAAAGACATGGCATAACCTTTGAGGGACTTGGAGGCAAATGAGCATCCAGTGGCAGTTCCCTGGGGACCTGCTGCAGCCCTTTATGGCACTGCACATTGTGTTTTTCAGCTTGCCTGACCCAGGAGTGAGGGAGGATGCTGCTCTCCAGCTCTATGTGAGTTAACTCAGGGGTGTACCCACGTGGATTTTCATGGTCACGGGATCTCACTTGCAGGGACCTGGTTACCATGGCATGTGTTGGACATAACTTGTAATTTGGGGCAGTTCCAGGGCAGCCCCTGCAATGCACGTGTCCACAGTGGCCTTAACCCTGAGTTTCTGTTTTTCCCTTCACAGAAGCTGCCTTATGTGTATAGAGCCTGCAATCAGCACGAAGCATCTTCACTACCAGAGCTTCCAGCTCTTTGGCTTCGACTTCATGGTGGATGAGGAGCTGAAGGTCTGGCTAATAGAAGTCAACGGGGCCCCGGCATGTGCCCAGTGAGTAAATCAGCTTCTGTAATACCCTCATGATGCCACCATTCACATGCCTCACCCAAAATGTGGCTGTGTCCCAGCTCCAAGTGAAAAAGGTGAAAGAAAGTGAATGGCATGGGAGTTTTCCAGGCTAGCACTGGACACTGCTCTAAGTGCCAGTCAGTTTGGGTTCTTTGCTCCTGTCTCAGTGTTTGGTATCCCCCAGCTTCTTTCCCACGTGAGATGAGGCACTAACCTGGGTTTTTAACAAATGGGTTTGAATATAACTTGGGTCATTTTTATTACTCTTGGGTTGAAGTTATGTTTGCAGATTCAACCCTCTGGCGGTCAGTTTGTTTCTCAGTCTCTCTTGTGGAGCCACTGGTGGATGTCTGCTCTTTATATGAACACATGTTAAATGAGTAGCATTAAGGGCAGCAGCTGGAAGTGAGTGACTAATTTTGCAGGCAGCAGGACTGCAGAGCACCCTGTGGATGCTGCAGATGTTACCAAATCTCTGAAAACCGGAATAAAGACTCCTTAACACCAATTTAGTGTTAAGAAGGGCATCATTTATTCAGGTCACATGTGGGATAACTCCTGACCTTATGTGCCCACATGATTTTGCAAGTGTCTTGCTTATATACAGTCACTACATGCATATTGCAATTTGCCCATTACCAAAAAACCCTCCCCAGGTTCCCAGATTCAGTCCTTGTTTTGGCTGTGCCTGCATTCCTGAGCCAGATGTCTTCTTATCTTCCAGCCATCCTTGCTGGAAAAGCAGATTTCGCATGCCTTGTTTCTCTGCTAAGAGTTCAGAGGCACAGTAAAAATTGAATTAACCCTTTTGGTATCACAGAGATTGGATTGTAGCTTCTTCCAGCAGCCACAGGGAGGCTGGAACAGCCAAACAGCCCTGGCCGTGAACATCTCTGTATAGGCACAGCAGGAGGTGCTGTATTACGTGATTGAGACAACTGCAGGAGACCAGAAATTTTTGCTAAGTGAGCATCTGTATCATATTAAAAAACCCCCAGCAAAACAGAACAGGCTGTACATTACTGCATTAGAATTTGATCAGATTAAATGTTGATTAAATTAGATTAAATCATCAGTAACAGTGGACAAAAAATGCAGGTCAAACCTACCAGACAGCCTGTTCAGCAGCCTTTTCAGGGTTAGAGCTTGGGGAGCTTTCTGTGCGCAGGATGCCCTGTTCACAATGTGCATCATGGTGCAGTACTGCCTTGCACCTCCCTGTGTTGCTGTGTGGATAAAATTTGGCTATTGCTAGGTGGATTTGGATTGCAGCAGTGCCTTGTTTGTTTTGTGCCTCTTGGAAGAGCAAGGGCTTTGTTAGGCACTTGGAAGATTGAAAGCAGCTGAGGTAGGTTTTGGCTATTTGTGACTTCTCCTGTTCAAGGTTATTCTAATTTGTAGCACTCATATCACACAGCTCCCATTTAAAGAGGGAAAAAAATGGGCCGCTGAAAGCAGTAACATTCCCAGGAGCTGAATAAACATCTTACTGTCACATAGCCCCAGTGTCATGAAGTAAAAGATATTGTTAATCCTGGGGAAAACAGCTGTGGTACTAAATATGTCCCAGATGCCAGCACGTTCAGGGAGGTTACACGTGTATTTCCTCCAGCAGAAAATGAAGCTGTTGTTGACTCATCTCAAACACCTTGTCTCTCTTCTCCCTAATCCTTCTGTGCACAAGCTGTGCCATGGTGGAGCACATCCCACACGTCTGAGGGTCCTGTGAAACCCCTGTGCCTGGTCACAAGCTGATGTGTACAGCTGCACCCCAGCACAGCGTTTCATCAAACCAGGAATGCATCAGAGCAGCCCCTCTGGGGCACATTCCCGTGTGAACAGGGTCTGGTGAAGTAAATCCCGACTCCCTGGGCTGGAAGGCTGGTACAGGGAGCCCTGAGATGTTTTCTGCCCCTGTGAATCTTGTGGAGACTCAAGTCTAGGGCCTGAGGATGTGGAGCCTCTGCTCGGAGGCCTGACCTGACTGTAAACATAGATAATGAGTTTTGTCATCCTTTGTGAATATTGGGAATTATCACCGTGGGGAAAGAAGATAGTCGTTGGTGTAGACAGGGAGGAGGTGGAATAGATACTGCTCTCCTCCTGCTTGCCACCCTGAAACTCCTTGTAATGCAAATAGGATCTTGTAGATCCTGCTGGGAAAACGCATTTCTACGTAAAAATTGGCCGGGGGTCTGCTGGTTTGTCCTGCCTGGGTATCTGATTCTCTCTCTCTCATCTCTTAGGAAGCTGTATGCAGAGCTCTGCCAAGGAATTGTGGATGTAGCCATCTCCAGCGTTTTCCCCCTCAACGACACTGGGCAGAAGATGAGCCAGTCATCATCGATCTTCATCAAGCTGTGATGACGACACAACTGCCACTGCTGTGAACAGGGAGAGACTGCACCCCTCGGGTCAGCACAGTTTAGTGGCTTATCTCAGTAACATGCCAAAAAGTGATAGAGACAGGCTTCATATTTTCTGGGAGACCACAGGGAAAAACAACAAAACAGGCATCCTCACAGAGCTGTGATGAGCCAGAGCTGCTCAGATAACTCTGCCTGCATTCACCAAAACCCACTTTAGAAACAGCTCCTGTGACTTTGATACCTGAAACAAATCTCTCTGGGAGAACAACAGAACAACCTTAAAATGAAACCCCAGCAGGGATACTGTAATGCTGTATTAGCTCCTCCTTTTCTATAGAGATAACACTGGGGTTTTTAAGGGAATCGAGTGAAGAGAACGATGGAGTTGTCCTCCTCCTGCTGTGTTTATTCTTTCCTCACCTACTGCATCATTAGTGCCTTAGCTCGGCTCCAAATAGGTGACTCCTTTCCTTTGTTCCTGCTCTGTTACATAGAAAGGAGCAAGCTCTCTGGCATCGCAGGGTGCTTAAAACCAGGAACACCAAGAAGTCAGTTTTCCTTAGGTTACTTTCCAAGCTGGTTGGAAAAGCTGAACACCCAGGCAATGGCTGGCAAAAGGGTGCTGAACTGCAGGCGGTGAATTAATCCAAGCAAGGAAGGCGATCTTCTTTATTTATAGCTATCCCTTTTCCTGTTGAGATTTGAATCAGTGTCTGTCCCAGTCTGAGGCAATTGGATTCTGCTTAAAAGAGGTGGAGAGGCCCCCTCGGAGCTCACTGGCAGGCTGTAGGATTTCTAGCATCGCTTTGTGCTGAGTGTTTCAAGTACCAGAAACCTGATCCCAGTTTCTTCTGAGGCACTGCCGTGAATTTAGGCTCTTCTCTCAGCTTTCCCCTTCATGATTTACTTGAGACTTGAACCTGAAACCTTTCTACCGAAATCCCGTTTGATCCAGCCAATTTTATTCTCCTCCATCTGACAAATACTGCAATCTTCTGCCCTGAACACAGTCAGCAGCTTGATCTTAGCTAGGGGGAAGATGGGTGAGGTTTTGTAGACCGGGAGAGAGATTCCTGTTTGCCACACATGTGGGAAATCAGGTGCTTTGTGGGGAAGGAGAGGTTAAATTCCTTGAGGTCTCTGAATTTCAGAGCTAACATCTGCTTCAAGCATAACCTAAATCCCCGTCATATTACCCACCCTGTGAAGTGTACCTGAATTTTCAGTGTGAGCCCAGCACATCCCTCTGGCAGCGAGAGATGGTCCTGGAAAGGAACTGGTTCCTGTTCCCCATTACAAACAAACAAGAAGACATCATGGAGATTACAAGCTGCCTGTGTGTAATGGGAAGTGAATCAAGCAATGGAATTTCTGCTTTCCTCAGAAGAACCTAGCACTTTGGTGTACTCATCTCTGCTTGTGATGGAGATTTCAGAGTTCTTCATGCAGCAGACAATCCTGACAGGAAGGGCTGGGTGATAAGCAGGGAGAAGGGTGTAGGGGAAGGACTGGTTGGGTTTTCTAACCTTACAATAGCACAGAAGTGTCAGAATTTCACTGCAGTCCAGGTAAATGGTGGTAACACGCCAAGGTAAAATGTAAGCTGTTTAGGGTTGTTACTCAGCTTGCAAAGTTCACCCCATCTCCACTGACATTTTCATGTTAGCTTAGGTGAGCTTAAAAACTGCACCTTTTTTGCCCAGCAGTGGGAAGATCTCACAGCAATTGCTCTCATCTGGGATGTGCCTGAGGTGACAGCTGGACTCTCATAAGCCCTAGGGCAGATGAGAACAGAAGATTTTCCCCATCACAGTGAACTGAGAAATGCTCATTTTCTGGGGTGCTGGACCCATCCTTCTCCTCAAAAGGGAAATTTAGATAATGCTTGGTGGTAGAGGCACAACTACAGACAATGCAGCTATTCATACCCTGCCTTTCCAGCTGGGCTTGGGGGAGGTAGTGTTCCAGGGACACTTGAATCCTCTGTTTTTCAGGAATAAGCAAACATCCTCTGGAGGAAAATGAGTATTTTTCACCTTCTCTCAAAGTGCCCCCCAAAGTAAAGCACAGAAGGTAAATGATAAAGGACAGAGAGCACAGTGCCTAAAGTTTTGCCCAAAATACTAGCTATGAGGTGGAGTAGAGGATGTGTGTGTGGCTGAGACCTGGGCATTGCAGCCATGGGTGCACCTTGCAAGTGATGCTCACAAGCCCCTGTGAGACTTTTGTTTGTTTCTTTTTTTAGGAATATACAACAATAAATGTTTTCTAGTTTATTTCAGCTAAAAGGTCAATAGAAAAGGTCTTACTCTCTTTCCTGAGCTTTCACCCAGGATACTGCTGGGTTTCCAGAAGACACCTACCATATTGCAGAATGTCTCTAGTCATAGTTGTATCCCTTTATGTCATCCATGAAGAATTACTGGCCCAGGTGTTCTGGCTGCGTTGTCCAGCAGGGTCTGGTCCCACTGGACTCTGGGTTTCAGGTAACTCCCATGTGGCTTGTTCCATACAAGTTAGTCATGCTGTGCTTCTGCTGAAACCTGGTGGCTGCCCACAGTCCGTGGAGAACGCCGGAGAAGTCTAAGAAAGGCTCAAACGCTGATTTCATCCAGGTGACTGTGACCAGTGCCCTTCAGGACTGCTTGCATGTCCCTGCTCCCAGCATTTCTTGTTCTACACACGCAGCTCTCTCCCAGGAGAGCAACGCTGTGCCGTTCATAATCGTGCTCCATGACAGCGTCCGCTGTGGCAGCCCTTGGGAAACCCTGGTGTTGAGAGGATGTGGGGTACACGGGGCGCTGCCGAGCCCGTCAGGCTCGGGATCGTGTGCCCAGCTGCTCTCACGTCAGCATGTGCATGTGGGGCTGGCGAATGCCTGAGCTCCCGGCTCTCCGGTGAGCTCACATCTATCCACATCTCTCCTAAACCATCATTAAAACATGCAAACCCCACAGCCTGTGGTGTTTCCTTGGGGCAGCGGGTCTCCGGGGTGTCTCGTCCCCAGAGAACGCTTCTTGTGGGTGCCTGTGGTGCGTTCCCCCTCTCTCACCGTGCGGGAACTGGCCTCACCCCCTGGGCTGTCCCGGCCCTGCTGGGAGCTGGGGAGTAGCGGGGTTGTTGGGGATTCCTGACGTGCGGAAAGGGCAGAGAGTGATGGGGCTGGGTGGGTGTTCAGGCTCCAGTTCCTGGGGCGCGGGTGGCTGGGCTGGGGGAGGGACATGGGTGACACGGGTGCAGAGGGCGACCTGGTGCAGGGAGCGCCTGTCGGGAGGAGCGCAGCTCCGGGGGACA
>VZRV01000632.1:22297-42621 GCA_013398115.1 Falcunculus frontatus
CGGTGCGAGCCGTGCACGCGGCGGTTCTCGCGCGCCGCTTCCCGTGAGGAGGAGCGCGCGGCATGGCGGGCAGCGGGATGGAGCCGCACCCGGCCCCGCACCGCCTGTGGCCGCCGCGGCGCGGCACGACCCAGCGCGACCTCACCAGCGCCCACATCGAGTCCTTCAACTACGCCATCAGCGAGGGCGTCTATCGCGCCGTGCAGGTGCGGGGGGGCGGCGGGGGGCGCGGGGCCGGGCCCTCCCGCGTCCCCGCCGCGCTGACCCGGTGCCATTGCAGGATGTGCCCACGGTGGAGTTCGCGCTGAAGGACACCCGGGTGGCGCTGGCGCTGGTCGGGGTGTCCATCGCCCCTCCCGCCGTGCCGGCCGGGACGGTGTGCCAGGAGAGGAGGGTGTTCCCGGCTGAGTGCCGCGGGCTCCGCAGCACCTACCGCGGCAGGATCACTGTAAGTGCCCGCGCCCCACCGCCCGCCCGCCCCTCACACGCATATTCCTGTCCCGGCTGGGCCCCGCTCACGCGTGTCCCCGTCCTGTGGGGCTGGCTGAGCCCCGCACACGCGTATCCCTGTCCGGCCGGGCGGCCCCACGCCGGGGACAGCGGAACCGGCCGAGCCCTGTGCTGTGTTTAAAGGCCCCTTCCCGGTTCACCGGTCTCACAGGGGATTCAGGGAGCGCTGCCCCTTGTGGGTTCTGGGGTGTTGATGGTGTGTGGGCTCGCTGTTTTTCCCCGCACATCAAGCTTGTCGTGGTTGCGGCCGGACTGCCCTTCTTTCCGTGTCACATTTCTCCCTGCAAGCAGCCAGCCAACTTGGAAGACCTTAGATGGAGACCCTTGTCATCCCAGACAGCAGCATCATCCAAATCTTGTTTCTGCAGGAACCCAGGTTTCAAAAGCAGCGTTGCTCCCGTACAGAAGTCCAGAGCTATAAATCTCTCTTGTTCACAGGTTCATGGTTTTTCTGAAGTGCTTTGAAATTTGTCTAGAGAGGAAACATCCCCAGCAGATACTTTCCTTTGCACTGAAAAGATTGCACATTGCTGTTTTCTGTTGAAATTGTGTAGTTGGGTCCGAGCTGATTGCTTACATGAGGCACCTGGTTCAAGGGAATGCTTGCTTGGAATTTCAGCTTTTTGCTTGATTTCTTTTTTTTTTTGGCTGTTTTTTTATTTCTTTGAAGCTGTACACCTTACCATGATAAAAGCCATTCTAAGTGTAGTACTTTATCTGAAAATTAAAGTGGGGCAGTGCATATTGTTTATAGCTGTATTCCCAGTGCATCTTAGATTTTCCTGAGCTAGAGATGGTTTTATTTTTCATACCTGAATTATTTCCCATCTCTTTTTTTTCCCCCCATTGTCTGTCTGTTTAATTATTTTTTTGAATGTTTGGAGCAGTTGGACAGAGCAGTTTGCTGTGCCTTGTGTGAGAAGGCATTGCTTTGTGCTGGGACAGGTTAACCTCTCCCCTTCCCTGCCCATGCACAGCAGAAAACAGTGAGTAATCATTCCCTGTTTCCACCGTGCTGCTTTAGCTGCATATCCCTCCGTCAGTTTCATCCCTCAGTTCCCACTGCCCCAGGGTAAGAAGTGAGCCCCAGTCTGCTGAGCAGCTGTAGACCCTCAGCCATCACTTCAGGTGTAGACCAGACTGCAGCAGTCTCTGTGTAAGGATGCCTCTTGGCTTTAAAGGGGCACGGTAGCATTTTTCTTCCCTTCTCCAGTAATCTCTAAGACTCAATTTACCAATTTTAGCTGTTGCCAGGTGTTGACCCCATGTTCTTGTATTGCAGTGCCAGTGTTTCTTTCCTGCAGGACAGCAGCTCTTTCAAAGCCCATCATTCTGCATGTAAAGTTAGGATTGTTTGCTCCCACAGTTTTCCTGCAGACCCGCTGCCAGAACTTCTTAATAAATTTTCTTTCTCAATTTTCAGATCACTCATGAACATGTTAAGTGAAGAAGCCTTAGGAAAGATTTTGTCAGGCCTGTGGTGTGGATGTCCTTTCAGTGGATACTTGCTCTCGTCTTCTACTTCTTTTACCTTCTGAGGTTTCCTTTCCTATGCTGTGGCTGCCTTTTTTTATTTAGGCTGCTCCGTTGAAAGGTCTGAAAGGCAAAGGAGACCAGACCAATCTTGTTTACTCACCCAGCAGATTCTTTAGCTGGCTCTAGACTTGTGTGATTTTCTTCTGTAAGCCCATGTTGGCTGTTTCCCAGGGTGTAATCTTTATGCATGTATCTACTGGTTCTTCTTTTTATTATTGCTACAGTGATACAGGTGTGTTCAACTGCTTGTGGTTATATGAAAGGTACAGTTAATATAGCGGGAAGTATTAAAAAGGTAACTTAACTTGTTTCCTGTTTGTGTTGTGTCATTTTAGGCTGACATCAGCTGGTCAGTGAATGACATGCCACAAGGGACTATCAAACAGCCCCTAGGGTATATTCCAATCATGGTGAAGTCCAAACTGTGCAACCTCTATGGTTTCTCTCCACAAGACCTTATGCAGCACCATGAGGAGGAAGAGGTAATGGGGATTTTGTGGGTCAGGAAAGTCTGTGTTTCACCTGTGCAGTCTGTCAGGTCACCTTCTCTTTGCAGGGCTTGGTCATTTATATTTTGTTTCAAGTTTGATGTCCCATCTTCTCTTGAAAGCACCTTGTTTATGATGGCTCCATGAAGCAGCTTGAGAAGTTTGCAGCCATGGCTGTTGTTGAATATAGAGATTTGTTTGGTGGCAATAACTACAGTTTTGGTATAGAACCTCTCAGCTGCTACCCAGCAACTGAGGGTGCTGTGAAGGGGAATCTGTGGAGAGAAAGATTTGGAGAACAGGCATTGAAAGAGATCTTTTAATTTCCATTTGTCGTCTGCAGCTTTTTTCCCGTCTCCCCAGTAGCATGTTAGGTGTCTATAATTGAATACAGAATTATGTAGTACTGCATTTTACACTCGGAAAAAAAAGAGAGAGCAAACTACAAAATAAAATCAGAAAAGTAAGCTTGTATGTGAGCAGAAAGAGATCTTTTGCTCTGAAAATCCCTCTGGTTTATAAACTCAAAATGAGAACTTCAGAATATTTATTTTAAAAAGTTAATGTCAGTTATTCAAAGATGTTGCATTGACCACAAAGGTTTTTGGGGTATCTTTTCTTCCTTTAAATTGTAGAACATGCATCCCTTTCCTTGCACTGTGCTACGTTTCGACTTCATAAGTCCCTGGTAAGGAGCGCAACCTTTCCAAAAGCAGTGCTGAACCATGTCTTGCTATTTCTCATCAAATGTTTGGTTTTAGTCTAAAATACAGGCATTTTTTTTCTTTTACTCGAAATGCTGGTTCTGAGTTTCTAAGCCTATTAAAATGATATTTCTTCTCCTGCCAGGAAATGGGAGGCTACTTTATAATCAATGGCTTAGAAAAAGTGATCAGGATGCTGATTATGCCCAGGCGAAACTTTCCTCTTGCGTTGACAAGACACAAGTGGAAAAACAGAGGCCCTGGTTTCACGGAGTATGGTAAGCTCAGCAGTTTCCTGCAGCATCCTGGTAACAACTGCTTGAGGACAAACAGGATTGACCATCTGTAGCTGAATTTTAGTAGTTTGTTTTGTTACAATTCTTGTTTAATGTTAATATTTTTTTTCTGGACATAAAAATAAAGGGTAAACACACCATGATGGTACAAGCAAGAAGCAGAGGCTTGCCTTGTGAGAGCTGTCTGAGCTGCCCATGGGGAGTGAGGAGATTTTATTCCAGGCCTTGCAATACTTGTCACTTTTTGTTCTGTGGAAGATGTAGCTGAAACCCCAACCTTCAGTACAAATCAGTGTAATCCACTGAACTTGTTTCACTGATTTTGTCCATACTTCATGGTGGCAGATTTAATTTACATGAAGCAGAGTAACTCAGTTCTTGGCTGCACCTTCCCTTTGTCATGTATACTCAGCAAAACCAGTTTAAAATTGAATTAAGCCAGAAAATGTTAAATAGCATTTTAAACTCGGGTGTTGCCAGGTGCTGATTTGACTGGACCATGGTGCTTGAGCACACACTGTAGTTCCACACTAGTTTCCTTCAAGGCAGTGCCAGATTAGATGGTCCTTTTTTTGTTTTATTTTTCTTTGTCCTGCAGTGGATAGCGTGGAGCAGGACCAGGAAACACTACTGCAGCACTGCCACCCAAACACTGAGATAGGAGCGCAATTAGGAGGAGTACTTGTGTGTTACTCTATCCTACAAGCAAAGGTTACAAACAGAATAGTTGAGGCCTGGGTCTTTCCTTTCCTAAAAAAAACTTTCTGCATCTTCCAAGCCTCTCAGAAAGGGTGCTGGCTGTTCTGAGACACTGCCATTTTTGTCCAGGATCTGAGTTGAGCTGGTTGTGCTCGTTTGAAGTGGCACACTGACACTGAAGCGAGCGATCTGCCTCATGTTCTCACCGAGGGCCAAAGTTTCTCTCATGAATTGTCTCACACCTGCTTGGACATGTCACAGCAGTACAGCCACTTAGTTTTGTGCAGCTCATGCTGGTGGTGTGATTTTTGCAGGGGTGGTGATGCACTGTGTCAAGGATGAGCACACTGCAATAAATATGAACCTTCACTACTTGGAAAATGGCTGTGTCATGGTGAATTTCATTTTTCACAAAGAGTTGTTCTTCCTCCCCTTGGGATTTGCTCTGAAGGTAAGCAGTGAATGCTTGTGCTTTCTATATTGAATAAATACAGAAGTTTTGCAAAGCATTTTTATTTTAAGTAATGAGAAGAAGCTAATTCCACTTGGAGTATATTCAGTCAGCCTTCCTATACTGGTTGGAAAAGGTTCATCCAAACTGCGTGACACTGAAATGGAACACTCAATCTGCAGCAGAGGAAATGTCTGCAGGGACAAGAGACGAGGGGAGAGTCAAACTCTCACGGTTTTGTGGGGTTTTGCTGATGAATGGTCTGGATGGAGATCATTATCGGGGTATGAATATCCCCTGCATTACTCTCTAAGCACCTCAACCCCACAGCATTTTCCAGTATGTATTGTGGAAGAGTATTTCCAGAGCACTGAAAACCTAAATCATGGGGTGCCTTAGTTCTTTACCTGTATTTTATAAACAAATATTGTTAGGACTTTTTTTTTTCTGACCTGATGCACTTCTGTCTTTCAGGCGTTAGTTAATTTCCCAGACTACCAGATTTTTGAAGAGTTGGTGAAAGGAAGGGAAGATGACACCTTTTATGTGAACTGTGTTACTGAGATGATGAGAGCGGTGGTGGATGCCGGCTGTTTGACACAGCAAAACGTCCTGGAGTACCTGGGAAAGAGCTTCCGAGTGAAACTCAACCTGCCTGAGTGGTACAGCAATGAACAGGCTGCAGATTTCATTCTGAGGTCTGTATGTGGGTGTGATCCAGTGTCATTGTGTTGAATTTATAGGCATGTGTGAGAGTATTATGATGATATGTATTTTAATGGATTGACACAAGTATTCCCAAAATGGTTTCACAAGAGGGTGACAGTTTTTATTTAGATGGGATTTTTGTGATGTCAGTGATGAAAAATACAAAAGTTGAGGAAGAGAAAGTTAAAGCCTCCTCTGTGACTGCTTGAGGCTTCATTTTTTGAACAGAAATACTGCAGTTTATTATCAGTTTCACACAGTCTCTGTCAACGCTGAATAACTTTTGTGTTTTAAAATGGCAGAAAATGCATGCTTTAAAATTATCTTCTTCCATAAAGTAAGTTAGAAAGCAATGGAAGAATTGGCTTTGAGGCTATTAGTGTGGCAGGCATTCAACTAAAAAAATTATTTTTCTGGTAAAGTAGGTGTTTGATTTTACTCCAGCTTTAGGAATTAGGTATGTTTTTCCTTTTTTGTTCGTGCTCGAATGTTGCTCAGCCCACAGTTTTCCATACATGGCTTGATAGCAGTGGAGATTTGGAGTTTCTGTGGCAGGACACTGATAGCATTAACAGAAATGTTTTCTAGTTTACTTCTACTTGCCTTGTTAGGCTTTTTATCCAAAAAAAATGGTTTACAATTATTTAGGAAAAACTTGAAGAACATGAAGCTAGCGTGAAGAGATCATGGTAGTTGTCCTCCTTGTTTCTCTTCCTTCAGCAATTGTATCTGCATTCACCTGACCAATAGAACTGAAAAGTTCTACCTGCTCTGTATGATGACCCAGAAGCTCTATGCTTTTGCCAAAGGGGAGTGCATGGAGGATAATCCAGACAGTCTCATGAATCACGAGGTGCTCACCCCAGGACAGCTTTTCCTTATGTTCTTAAAGGTAAGGTCATGGCTCCCACATCTTTAAATTTCTTTATGGATCAGAAAGTTGGTAACATGCTTCTGACTTAAACAGCTAACTTACTACTAATCTATTCCAATTCATTTTATAGGGATATCTTACTTTAGGGTGCTGGGAGGAGAGTAGGCCTGTTCAGAAGCGTGACTGTCCCGTGAAATTCACTGTGGAATAGTAGTTCTCATCCCCAAATAAGATACTTCCCGGAGTTATTACATAATGCTTTGATCTTTCTTTTCCCCTTTAGCCAAAATTTTCTTTAGCATTGTTTTGTTGAAAGACTGTCAAAAACTCTCTGCTACATGCGTGGTTTGAAAGTGAATTTGGGGAAGCACTTTAGTGCTCTATAGAACAGCTACCGGGAACCAGAAAAAATTGCTTTCCTGCCTAGCCTTTGCTGTCAGATCAGCAGGAGAGTGAGTTTACAGCCCCTTTTTTGAATTCTAAGATCCTAAATAGTCTAAAGCATACAGTAGACATAGTGTACACTGTATACAGAGTTATCCTTGTGGTCAGGTTATAGGTACAGTTTCTCCTTTGCGTTTTGTTTGTGCTTTATGAAATTCTGTTATTGTACTTCATTTGCCAGACTCATCACCATTCTGGGTGGAAGTGATTGCCAAGCTGTTGAGTGGGTGTTTTCCTTGCAGTTCTGTGTTGACATGATACCATCAGCATCTTGATAGAATGAAGTCAGTGTTGGAAATAAATCTGGAAAACTGTCAATTCCTTAAAAGTTGTCCATCCTGCTGATTTCAGAGGAGTTCTGTAGCGTGTGCAACTGATATGCTAGATTAGAACTGATGTTCTAATTTGAGCCTTTCCTTTCCTGTTTCAATTTTAAATCTCTCCCTTTTAAACCGTAGGAGAGGCTTGAAACCTGGCTGCAGTCTGTTAGGTTTGTGTTGGAGAAAAGAGCGGAAAAAGCAGATATCAGCCTAAATACTGACAGCCTGGTGAAGGCATTCGGCCTGGCCCCAGACTTCACCAAGCCATTTGAGTATCTGCTTGCAACTGGTAACCTGCGGTCTAAAACAGGTAAATCTGCGGGCTTAAGAAGCATTTTTTTTTCTTTTTCCTGTATAACAAAATGAGGAACACCACAAGCATAGGCATTGTGCATGGTATAGAACAGGTTAGTTATGAAAGCAAAGCCTCTACCCAGATAAACAGTTGAAATGAAATTTAGCGTTGTCCAAAGCAGCAGTAGTTTGATTTGTTTTCCCAAAGATTATTTCTTCTTAGAAGGTGCGATGTAAGACACAAAAGGGGCACTTTTTAATCAGAACTGCCCAGTTAGTCATGTGAGCTTAAATGAAGGGAAACTGCTTTGCTGATGTATATTCAGATTTATCTGCTGTTTCCCTGACATGTCTGGTATGACAATGTTTTAATGGAGTGCCCACTAGAAAATGAAATTAAATTAAAAACCTGCAGAATTTTGGTAAAACGTATCAGCAGCAAATTCCGAGTTGATTCACTGGCAGTTATTTCCATGTGTTTATAAAAGGAATTAGATTTGAAGGAATAGCTTGGAATTTAAAGTCTATAGGTCTCTTACAGGTCACTGAGTTGCCTGTGCACATGCACCTCCCTTGTTGGGATCCAACGTGAGCATCTTTAGGGCTTGTCAATGAAAAATAAGAAGCTATCTTGTAACATCACTCTGTATTTGTTAAAGCTGGATGAGGTCCTGACATAAATCTCACCTTTGTTCCCTAGGGCTGGGCATGTTGCAGGACAGTGGTCTCTGTGTGGTGGGGGACAAGCTGAATTTCATCCGCTACCTCTCCCACTTCCGCTGCATACACAGAGGGGCAGCGTTTTCCCAGATGAGAACCACGACTGTCCGCAAGCTGCTGCCCGAATCCTGGGGCTTCCTGTGCCCTGTGGACACCCCGGATGGAGAGCCCTGCGGGCTGATGAACCACATGACGGCTCTGTGTGAAATCGTGACAGAGATGGTGCCTGTGACAGGCATTCCACCTTTGTTATGTTCCCTGGGTATGTTTCACTGGCCTGGTGGTTTAGGGAAGCGTTCTCATTTCTTACCTCCCTGCCCTGCAGCCCTGTGCCTGGGAAAGGTTCTCCACACAGCATCACAGTGCACTGTTCATTTGAGAAGGTGAAATCAAGTTTGAGCTGTACATACTGTGCTTCTGCTTAGTGGTAAATAACACATTGCTTGTACGGGCACATCAGCCTTTTTGGGGCTGCAAAATTCAATGTCAGTGTCTCTTAGCTGTGTGCTGTAGAGTGACGGTGTTCACTGAAGGACAAGGAATTGCACAGCACAAGCTCTGAGAAACTGGACTAAGTAACTTTGTAATGACTTGGATTGAACTGCAGTTCACTTGTGATTACCACAACAATGAGAATCCTTATTTCAGTCAGAAAAATGGGGGGGGGGGGGGGAATGACATTCTAAGTTGTAAATGTTTTTTGTTTTCCATTGAACTGTCTATGGCTTTACCAAGAAGTTTTTGATGTCTCAGAAAGTTTCTTGGTGTGAACTGAGCAGAAATAACTCCTGCGTTTTGTTTGCTTTTTTTGGCTGTTCCTTCCATCAACCCCCTCTTCCCACAGGTGTCACCCCCATTGATGCAGCTCCAAGCCAGCCTTACTCAGAGTGCTACAGAGTTGTGTTGGATGGCTCCATGGTGGGCTGGGTAGAGCGGGAGTTGGCTCCTGAGATTGTACAAACCCTCCGCCATTTCAAGGTTTGTTGTCTTGTTTGAAATTGTTTCTTAACTGAAGATCCTCAACATGCAGTGGTCAAAAATAGGCATGTTTGGAACTTTTTAGGCTTACATTTATTCTTTTTTTTTTTTTTTTTGATCTGACCCAGTAAGTTATGTTTGGCTGTATATTAGTATTGGAGTGTGCTTTTGTGTTACTTTTTTTTTTAATCTGTGTTTCATCTGTCGGTTCACAAAGTTAAAATTTTTGAAGGAACATTTTCTTGGAAAAGGTAAGATAAGACATATTCTGTCTTTTTTTTAGTGGAGTTTTTTCTAAAAGTATCTCTAAGATCTTTTCTCCGTCACTCTTTATTAGTGGCTTACACCTGTGGTTGACATTTTCATGGTGTGACCAGGTGGATGCAGTTCAGTAAAACTTGGTTTGTGTTTCTAGATTGTTGTTTCTTTGCACCAACAGATAACACAAGAGAAGAGATTTCCTGCACGGGCAGAAGTTGTCCTTATCCCAATGACAGGAAAACCCAGCCTCTATCCTGGGTTGTTCATTTTCACTAACCCTTGCCGGATGGTGCGGCCTGTCAGAAACCTGTCCTATGGAAGGAATGAATGGATTGGGACTCTGGAACAGGTGGGGTTTGCATATTTCCGTGTTACAGAGGTACCTGGCATCAAAAATGGGTTCGGAAAATGGTTGTGAAAAGAGCTTAGGATGGGGAGCAGGGAGCTTGTGTTGAAGAGCTAGAATCGGTGACAAAAGGGGGTTTTTCACTCCTGCAAACTGATTTCTGGTAAATGTCGTAGCTGGACTGTAGAGATCTTTTTGACATCTTGAAATTTGCTCTCAGTATTAACTTTGTGAAGATTGGAGGCCAGGGACTGCTGTGTTATGCCTACTGTGTCATCTTGTGTTACCTCATGTTTTACCAAATGGCTCCTGGCCAGCCAAGCAGTGGATTGCTGGGGAACTCATCCACTTGGAACTATTAAAGTGGGAGACAGAAAGGAGGACACGTTACTGCAGTTTTGTATTTCAGGCTTTCTTTCCTTGCAGCTAATCTGTGATGGGTGGTTTGCCAGCTATCTGATTTGTCTTGCTGATACACTAAGGTGCAGACAACAACCACAGCTAAAACTGAAATGGATAGAAGGCTGTCGGAGACAGCTTTGTTTCGTTTCCTTCCATTTAAAAGAAGGAAGTGAACAAGGATTATCCAATTTGATGTTTGCAGATCTTCATGAACGTGGCCACGCTGGAGTCAGAGGTGGTGCCTGGAGTGACCACTCACCAGGAACTCTTCCCTCACAGCATTTTGAGCGTGGTGGCCAATCTCATTCCCTTCTCCGACCACAACCAAAGTCCACGGAACATGTACCAGTGCCAGATGGGTAAGTGCTGGGGTACCCAATGCTGCAAGTCCCTGGGCAAGGGGATTAACACCTCATTAATAGCTCTAGTGTACTGAATTTCTGGCAATATTATCAGAAAGATATCCTTAAAACACTATCTCTTTCTCATACTTTTCTGCAAGTAGCAATGTGACTATGTTCAAAACTCAATTTTCTTGCCAGGATATTGATGCTGCAGAAGCAAATGCATTTTGGCCTGGAAATATGTAACATGTGCCTCCCTATGAGAGACACGGGGGAGAAGACATACATACCCCCCAAAAAAAACCAAACCAAAAAACCACAAACAAAAAAATTTCCCAAGTAAGCAAAACGAGAAACACCACACCAACCTTATTGGGGATTTTGAAATTGCAGAAAAGAAAACAATATTAAATGTAGTCCTTATGAAATGCTATGAAAGGAATAGAGTACTGTGGTTTGTAGAAAATTGTAACTGGGCTTTGGGCAGTTATTAAATTCCAAGGAGTTTAAGATTGATAATCCCTCTAAATTTGTAAGTATTTCTAGCTTTTTTCTTAATGAGATACAAGGAGGAATAATTCCCAAGTTTCCCCCCTTTGCTCCAGGAAAGCAGACCATGGGGTTTCCAGTTTACAACTACAAGGATCGCTCTGATAACAAGCTGTACCACCTGCACACCCCCCAGAGCCCTCTGGTGAGGCCCAGCATGTATGACTATTATGGGATGGACAGCTATCCCGTCGGCACCAACTCCATCGTGGCTGTCATCTCCTACAGTGGCTATGACATGGAAGATGCAATGGTAAGCCACCAGAAGGAAAAATCCTGCTTTCCTGTGAAGGAATTTGATGTGGGGCACTGGGAGTAAGGGTGGTACCCAGCTGAGAAGACCACACTTTCTGCCTCTGCTGGTCCTCACACTTTTTGGGCAGATTCAGCAGCACAGTGGTTAAGTGTTGTTACAGCAGTGAGTGCTGGAGGTACTGGGAGTAGAGCAGAGGTTCCTTTGTCCAAGGCAGTGGCCTTCCAGCTTTGAAAAGTACTGGGGTTATGGGAGGCTTGAGCTTTTTGGAACAGTGACCTACTGGGAGGCTTTAAAAAGACGATGTTGCCATTTTGATCTGATGCTTACCTTTGTAAATGTTTTCTTTTTTGAAGTTATTAGCAAGTCTTTAACAGGCCTTTGTTTCTCCTTTTCAGATTGTAAATAAATCTTCCTGGCAGAGAGGGTTTGCTTATGGAAGTGTTATCAAGGTGGAGAGCATTGACCTTTCCCTTAAAGCCAGCAGGGCAGGTGATAATTTAGTATTTGGCATCAGGCCTGGCGATCCAAACGTTGGGGAGAAGCTGGATGCTGATGGACTGCCTTTTGTTGGGTCTATCCTGCAGCCTGGGGACCCCTTCTACAGCTTCATGAACCTGAGCACAGGAGAGACCTCCACTGTGTACTATCCGTAAGTACAGCTTGTCGCTCCTGGCTCTGCTCACCTCGTGGGGAGGGCAGTTGCCCTTTTCCTGCAGATGTTCCCTTTTCCTATCATGTAATAGTGTCCATGGCTTGACAGAGAGCATGAAGTTCATGCTGTAGGTGACTCCCAGGCAGGTATCACATCTTGTTCTCTAAGCCACTGTGTGCTGCAGAGCTGGCTTATCCCAGGAGGGTTTTTTTTTTGGTGATTGCCTGTGCTGGTTGCATGTGGACATGATAACAGTTAAGCCTTCAGCAGACACCTGGCACATGGAATATCAGGCTGAGGGCTCATTCAGAGAAGGAGCACACACCTGAGCAAGGCTCTTGTTGGCAAAGCTCACAGTTTGCCTTCCCTTTCTGCTCTCGACTTCCCTCTCTACTAAAGAACTGAAGAGGGTTCTTTGTTTTGGGATCCCATCAGTATGATGTGAATTTCTTGGTGGTAGGGAGAGGGGCTGCTGCCTTAAGACAAAGGAAATGGCAGTGGGATGTAGTTTATCAGACACAAAGTGTGATACAGATGAACCAGGTTGAAATTATCTTTATTTTAAATTATGGGTGGCACATTACCTGATCACCTGGAAGTGGTAGCTGAATGACACTTGCAAGATGCCTTTGTACTTCTTCCTTGCCCTAACCATAGTCTGAATTCCCTCACTACGGAGTAGTACTTTGAAGAATGGTGTTTCTAAGCTGTCCCAAGGCATTTTCTAAGTGGTTTAGGTTTTTTGCTTCATTTTCCTTTCGAAATTAAAAATTACTAGCACACCTGACGCCTTTGCTGTGATTGTTTCTCTGCCTACACAGGAGTAAGGAAGTGGGCATCGTGGACAATGTTAGGTTGTGCAGCAACGACCGTGGCACTGGGAAGTTCAAGAAGGCTTGCATCACTGTGAGGGTGCCCCGAAATCCCACTATTGGAGACAAATTTGCCAGCCGTCACGGACAGAAAGGTATCCTGAGCCAGCTCTGGCCCGTCGAGGACATGCCCTTCACAGAGAACGGGATGGTTCCAGACATCCTCTTCAACCCGCACGGCTTTCCCTCCCGTATGACCATTGGGATGTTAATCGAGAGCATGGCAGGGAAGTCAGCAGCCCTGCACGGCGTCTCCTACGATGCCACTCCCTTCACCTTCACAGAGAAGAAGTCTGCTCTGAAATACTTCGGTGAGACTTTAGTGAGCGCAGGTTACAACTTCTTTGGGACGGAGAAGATGTACAGCGGCATCAGCGGGGTGGAGCTGGAGGCAGAGATCTTCGTGGGGGTGGTGTACTACCAGCGCCTGCGCCACATGGTCTCCGACAAATTCCAGGTGAGGACCACGGGGCCCCGAGATGCTGTCACCAACCAGCCCGTCAAGGGGAGAAACGTGGAAGGCGGGATCCGCTTCGGCGAGATGGAGCGGGATGCTCTGCTGGCCCACGGCACGTCCTTCCTGCTGCAGGACCGCCTGTTCAACTGCTCCGACGGCTCCGTAGCCTACGTGTGCACAAGCTGCGGCAGCATGACATCCCCTGTGCTGGAGAAATTGTCCCACTCCTCCATGACCAGCAGCAGGAGGTACTCCTGCTCCATCTGCGGCGAGGTGGATGCCATTGAGGTTGTCCCTGTGCCCCATGTCTTCCGCTACTTTGTGGCTGAGCTGGCAGCCATGAACATAAAAACAAAGCTCAGCGTGGAGTAGCTTGGTCCTTGGCACAGTGATGGTTGGAAGGAGGAGGCACGTATCAAGTCTTGTCTCTGAGTTTCAGGTGTTAAGTCAGTTCTCAGGTTCTTCAAAAGAATTCAAGATTAATTTGATGATTGTATTGCAACAGGGTGGTTGCCAAGCTGTAGGGCAAGGAAAGATGGCTCTGTTGAACTTTCTTTGGACTTCCTAAAGGATCACCAGCTGTTGAGATGTGTATGAAAATCAGGTAATATTGCTGCTCCGACCAAGCTCCTGGGTTGAGAGTGATGGGGTTCTTTGAGCGCTGGCTGAAACTGCAGGGATGAAGAGGTCATAAAACAGCATGAAGTGAATGCTGGGAATTACAAAAGAATACTTTTTTTTTTTCGGTTTTTTTTCAAGAAAAATCATTGAAAAACGTATGCCTTTAACAAACCCATCATAAAGTTACTGTACATGTTTCAGTTTTTTAATTTCAATACATGTGCCTTGAGTCATAAAGAAGGTGGCACAAAGGTCTGCTGCCTGAAGCAGCAGCCTTGACTGCAAGTAACCAAGGGCGCCCTGCCCGGTGTGTCCTGGAGGGTATTTGGTGTCACCAAGCCGAGCAGTGTTGGGGTGTGGGGGTTGTATTGGTTGTTTGGCTGAAGAATAAAGCAGAGGCCTTTCCAGCCTGGCTCGTGCATGTGCAGCATGGATACTGTGGGACTGGAGCTCATCCTCCCCCCGCGGCCCCAGCAGCTGCCTCCTCGCTAAAAGCCAGCCCTGTCCAGGCGTCCTCCTTCGTTCCGCTCTGCCCGCCCCGGCCGCCGCGGGGCAGAGCGTGTGCCCCGGGCACAGCCGTGCCCTGCGGCTCCGGAGTTCTTTTGTAGTTTCTTCTTCCCCTACCGGCAGCGCCGTGCTGGGGCCGGGGGGTGCTCCCGGGGTTCGGCGGGCGGGAGGCGGTGGGGGTGCTCCCCGGGGCCGAGACGAGGAGGTGCCGCACGCCCGGCGGTTCCCGCACCCTCGCAGCACCTCCGGGGTCGGGACTCGCTCCGTGGCGCGGCCGAGAAGGAGCAGCGGCCCCAGCGGGGCGGAGCGGGGCCGTACCACCGGCGGGGGAGCGCCGCGCCAGCCCTGCAGCCCCGGCGATGGGCGGCGCAGCTGGAGCTGCGGGTAGGGGCTGAGCCCTTGGCAGCCCCGTGCGCTGCAGCCGCCATGGAGCTGCTCCGGGTGCTGCTGGCTGCCGCTCTGCTCCCGCTCCTGCCCCGTGAGTACCCCCGGGACAGCCCCAGGAGGTGGAAAGGTCGGGTGCCATCCAGCCTGGAGGCAAAGGCTGAGCACTGCTGAGCTGACCGCTGTGCTGGGTGGGATGTGTGAGGGATGCAGTGCCCCTAAACCCTGTCTCCCTCAGTTGGCAGGGCAGCTGTGCCACTGCCTACCCTGACCCGGCCACTGAGCATGGTTCTGGCTGGGCAGCGCCGGCAGCTCGTGGTGTGCGTGGTGAGCGACCTGGCCCCCAGCTCTGGCCATGGTGTCTGGATCTCCAGTGGGAATGGTAGCGTCCTGCAGTCCTTTGCCTATGGGGCCTCCCAGGAGGATGGTGGCACTGTCTGCTCTGTCTCCCTCCTTTCCAGTGACCCCCCGCGTGAAAAGGAACTTGCCTGCCATGTGGGGGCCAACAGGACCTCTCCATCCCACAGCTCCAGCCCCATCCGCATCACGGGTATGACCCTGCTGCCCAGCCTGGTGGGTGCACTGGTGGCCGGCGAGGAGGGAGGTTGGCAGGGCCTCTGGGGCCAGCAGGGAGCAGGTGTGAGGCTCAAGGAGCAAACGTTGCTGTCTCGATCACAGGAAGGGGTTTGTGGGCAGCCCTGCCGTGCACCTGGTGCTGGGCTGCCAGCACCTCCCCAGCTGCTCTTTCATCCCACAGGCAACGAGGAGGCGGCAGAGCTGTGTAGCACAGCTGGTGAGTCTTTGGCCCCTGCCTGGTGGGAATGTCAGTTGCCTGGGAAGAAAGCCCTTGCAGTGGCTTGGCTGAGGCTAGGTGGTATTTGGGATGGGTTTTTTCATAGTGTAGTGGGACTGGGGAAGAGGGAGGGAAGCTTCATTTTGGTGGGAAGAATGGGGAAACTGGATCAGAGCCAGCCTCCCCTCAGGGACAGCATGAGGATGACATGCGGTGTCTCTGGGATATGTAAGGATCCCAAGTCTGCCCAAACCTGGCCCTGTGGCAGGCCTGGAGGAGGACATGGGGGCAGTGGGGTGTCTGTGGCAGGCATCACCTCACCCTTCCATTGCAGTGTCGCCGGCCCATGCCTTGGCAGCCCTGCTTATGGCTGTCCGTGTGGTGTTGCTGAAGGTTTTGCTCTCTGATGCTGTCTTCACCTCCATCCTCCTCGCCCAGGGCTGAGGGCATGGGCAAATGCCCATGCCCGAAAGGTAAGTCCCCCTGGCTTGGCCTAGGGTTGTGGAAGTCTCTGGGAATATTCTCGAGACTGGAGAGAAGACCCCCAAATGCAGGAGCGAGGAGACCCAGTGTTGGTTGGGGGAGGTACAGGATGGGAATCTTAGTTTGGGTGGACAAGAGAGAGGGGCTAACACGTTTCTGTAAGTGGCAGGGCCCCGGAATTACCTGGAGGATGGGAAGGGACCCCAAGGTACCTCGGGAGGGAAAGTTTCCAGAATTCCAGAGGCAGGGAGGAGCCCCGGAGGGCTGTGAGGGTAACCCGAGGGGCGGCCGCGGCCACGGCCACGTGTGCGCCCCTTCCCACGTGGGCGCTCGGCGGGACCGCCCGGGGGCGGTGCGACGGGGGCCGCGCGCCGCTGGGATTGGCGGGCGGTGGCCGGCGGGGATTGGTCACGCGGCCACGCGCGCCTCCGGCATTGGCCGGCGCGGCGGGGTCGCCATGGTAACCGGGCGTGGCGGGGCGGGAGCGCGCCCCGGAAGCGGAGTCATGGCGGCGGCGGCGGGGGCATCGTTGCTGATGCTGCTGATGGCGGCGGCGCTGGCGGGGGGCGACGACTCGGACTGGGTGCGACTGCCCAGCAAGTGCGAGGGTAAGCGGGGGACCGGGGTGATCGGCCGCCGCCCGCTGTCTGCTCGGGCCGGGGGTCGCTGGTAGCGGGGCTGCGCCCCCGCGGGCTTCCCCTCTGCCCGCCTCCTGCCCGCGGGCACCGCTGTTCCCGGCAGTCACCGATCGCTTGCCGGTTTGTAGCTGGGACTGGTCGTGTGTGCTGCTTACAGTTCGGTCTCCGTGATGCTTCCTATCTGAGTATCCCTTTGGTTCACAGGCAGTCCAGGGTAGGTCATGACGGACATTTGCTGCCTGGCGCGGTTTCCTCCGTCTTTGCTGTGCAGGCACGTGTGAAGCTGGACAACAAAGAGAAAATAAAGAAATAGGGAGTTCTTTACAAAGCTTTCCCTGCCGGGGAAGCAGCTCTGGAGACGCTGATGTTCGAGCTTTGCTGTGGCACCAGTGTAATCTCAGAGAAGAATCAGAGCAAGCACTGACCACACTCTGCTCCTCTTCCTGCCCGGGCTTGGAACCTGTGTTAGTGCACAGCAAAAGCTGCAGGAGGCATCTGGATAACTGGACTCAGCAGTGAGCACTCACTGCAGCAGGTGTGGTGTGGAGGGGGACATCCTTGAGGCCCGAGTTCCAAGGGGCTGCATGAAGGAACAATCATCCCACCTGAGAAATGGCTACAGCTGCCTCCTGCCCCTGGTGCCAGCAGAGGAAGGATTGTGCAGGAGGTGTGCACAGGGCTTCTCAACACACGCATCGGAGCTCTGGAGAAGCCACCTCGCTCTCTTCCTGCTTGGGGCATCTGTCCACTCACATAATTGCCTGGGAGAAGACAGTGGCTCATTGCTGGCAGACCATTCCTGCTGGAGCTTGGCCCTTCTCCTAAAGTGAAGCTCAAAGAAGAGGAGGCTCCTGACAAACAGGACACACAGCACAGGACAAAGCTTTCTCCAGCCTCCTGAGACCCTATCTTTGGGGGAGGAATGGCCACACCATGCCTGGCTTCCATCCCTCCACATTCCTACTTGTAAACCCCTGAGATATTTCTCCCGCTGTCTGTTTTTGTAGCTCTGTTGGGCTCTTTTTACAGAAGAAATAAAGCTGGTTTTTTTTAGTTTTATAAAAATAACCATGCACTGTGTTCTAAATCTGTTGATGATGTGGTCTCTGCTGCAGGCAGAGTCCCTGGCTGTATTGCTGGAGCTCATGGCCAGCACCTTGTCCTGTCACCCAGCCCACCGAGCCCTGTCAGCTGCTTGGTCCCCAGCGCAGCCCTGGTGTCCCCAGAGCACCGAGAGCACGGAACCAGTACCTGGAGGGACGTGCTGTCATCATGAGGAGAAGCTCTGAGCCAAACTGGGACTTGCATTGCAAAAAGACCCCGTCCTTTTCCAAAAAGAAGAGAGCAGCTTGTGGCAGGGAGGTAGAGGCTTTTGGGGGGAAACCTGCAGGCAGAACTGAGCCTGTCTGACTTCCCAGCTGTGCCACAGCAGCTGGTTTACACTGAAGCATTGGTTTGGGTGTTCCTGCTTCAAGGGTTCTCCAGTGGAAGCAGCTGAGCCATTCCTGGTTATTTCTTTGAATGGCCAAGGTGTGTTTTGTGCTCACAGCAGCTTTGGTGTACCCAGTTCCTGGTTCTTGCTGCTGTCCCAGGTGCTCTGTCATGCTGCCTGTCAGAACAGTGACACCCCCTAAGCCGCTTGTGCTCTCTCCTTCCCACAGTGTGCAAGTACGTAGCCGTGGAGCTGAAATCTGCCTTTGAGGAGACCGGCAAGACCAAGGAGGTGATCGATACCAAGTACGGCTTCCTGGACGGGAAGGGCTCTGCTGTCAAGTACACACAGTCGTAAGTGGGAGTGGGACAGGAGTCTCCTGCTGCTGCCGCTGCCTCCAGAGCCAGGGGCTTTGGGTAGCTCACCCTGTGCCCTGGCTGTTGCTGGGGGGACATGCCAAGCCTGAGCCCTTCCTCCTCTCCATGCAGGGACATCCGGTTAATTGAGGTGACAGAGAACATCTGCAAGCGGCTATTGGATTACAACCTGCACAAGGAGAGGAGCGGCAGTAACAGATTCGCAAAGGTGAGGGCCGTTCCTCCAGTTCCTGCTCCCAAATGTGCCTTGCCCATCCCTGCACTGTCAGAGTGACAAACCAGGTTCATTCTTCCCATCCTCTGGATCCCCTGCTAGTGCCTGGCATGCAAGGCCACGCTGCCCCCCAAGTCAGATGTGGGGTGCTGTCATTGGTGGCGGTGAGCAGGCCCCCACCTGCATGGAGGGAACCAGGGGCTGTCTTCCTCTTGGGTTTGGGACCAGGTTTGCCGAGGGGGACTCGCTGCAACTTGAACTTCCCCCTGGTAATGCTGATGCCCATGGGATCCTGATTTTGTCTGGCTTGCATGTTCCTGCATTGCTGAGTAGGGTTGTGTGGCTGACAGTGGGAGGAGAGAGTGGGAGCCCAGCAGGAGGAGCACCACCTCACCAGGCAGTGCTGCTCCCTCCCTCAGGGCATGTCAGAGACGTTCGAGACTCTGCACAACCTGGTGCACAAGGGTGTCAAGGTGGTGATGGACATCCCCTACGAGCTGTGGAACGAGACCTCCGCTGAGGTGGCTGACCTCAAAAAGCAGGTACCCTGCCCCATGGGATTGGCCCTCAGTGGCTGCTATGACCTTGTGGGCTGGAGTGGAGCGGGGGAGAGGGTCCCGAGGTGCGCTGCTGGGAGCAGGATGTTGGCAGGACCTGTGGCAGGAACCTGGCCCTGGTCCTGCCACAGCAGCACGTGTCTGGAGCTGGGCTCTTCTCTCTGCCCTAGTGCGATGTGCTGGTAGAGGAGTATGAAGATGTGATTGAGGACTGGTACAGGCACCACCAGACGGAGGATCTCTCCCAGTTTCTCTGTGCCAACCATGTGCTAAAAGGAAAGGACACAAGTAAGTCCTGGCTGCTGCCAGGGGCTGAAATAATGCAGGAATGCTCGGGAGGGCAGGGGAGAGTTGCTAAAGCATGGGGAGCCCTACCTCTCCATCAGAGCCCCCTCTGCCCCTCTCTTCCCTAGGCTGCCTGGCAGAGAAGTGGACTGGCAAGAAGGGTGACTTGGCAAGCGTGGGGGAGAAGCAGAGCAAAAAAAAGAGCGGGAAGAAGAAGAAAAAGGGCCGGAAGGATGAGAACGAGGGAGCTGCCAGCCTTCCGGACACAGGGGAGGCCCTGGAGGGGGTCCAGGAGCAGGCTCCGCTCACCCACAGCCCAGCTGATGAGCTGTAGGCACGCAGCCCCTGCCCCCGGGGCCGCCCGCTCCGGGGTTTCATCCCGCTGTGCCTATGGGTACCAAAGGAAAAGGGACTTGTGACCCAGGGGATACCGGAGCGCCTGGCCCCGCCTTGCCAGCCTGGGTGCCATCCCGTGATTAGGTGTCACGGAGCCGCGGACCCAGCCCTGCCATACCCCTGCCGGGGGCTCCAGCTCCGGGAGGCCGCGAGTGCTGCCCCGCCGCCGGCTCCTCGCACGCCGCCGGGACTGTAAATAAAGACGTTCTCCCCAGAGTCGCCGCCGCTGCCGGCCCTGCTTCTGCCGCTGCTGGGTGCGGGATCAGCACTGCTGCGGCCCGGCCCGGCCCCACGGCCCAGGGAGGCCGGTGAGGGGCGGGCGGGTCCCGGGGGCCGGGCCGGGCCCTGACCCCGCTGAGGCAAAGGTCGGGGCCATGAGGGGGCGCGGCGCGAGCGCTGACGGGCGGCGCTGATTGGCGGGGCCGCGGCCAGGGGGGCGTGGCCTGGCGCGGGGGCGAGAGGGGCGCGGCGCGAGC
>VZRV01000632.1:42934-60079 GCA_013398115.1 Falcunculus frontatus
CCCTGCCCGGGGCTACCCGGGGCCTCGCTGTCCCCGGCCATCCCCAGTGCCCCCCTCCCTCCAAGCCTCCGCGGCCCCCTCAGCTGCCCCCAGCCCCGCTGATAGCCGTGTCCCCAGGGTGGACTCCATCATGCTGCTCGAAGAAGGCTTCCAGGTGACCAGCGTCGACGCCAGCGACAAGATGCTCAAGTACGCGCTGAAGGAGCGCTGGGAGCGGCGCAAGGAGGAGCCCTTCGACCGATGGGGTGCGGGGGCTGTGGGGGCCGGGAGGGGCCTGCGGACACTGACACCCCACCCCAGCGCACTGTCCACGGCCCCTCGCAGTGCTCAAGCCCCTCACCTGGGGCTGCCGCTGGCCAGGTGGCCTTGCTGCGGGGACCTGCCAGTGCCAGCTGCTCAGCAAAGGCAAGCCATGGTCCTTGCCTGGCTGGCTGCTGGCCAGAGGCCAGAGCCAGCACCCACAGGGGCCTGGGAAGGGTTGGGTGATGCTGGAATGGGGTCTTTCAGGTAGGGGAGGCTGTTGGGTGTCCCTGCCCTCATCCATTTCCATGTGCTGCAGTCATCGAGGAGGCCAACTGGCTTACGCTGGAGAAGGACCTGGAGAAGCCAGGGGATGGGTTTGATGCAGTCATCTGCCTCGGGAACTCCTTTGCGCACCTGCCTGACTTCAAAGGTGAGTTGGGGGCAGGGGAGAGGAGGGGGAGCACCTATGCATGTGTGCATAATGTCTTCCAGCAGGCTGAGAACGTGTTCTAACTCCTGTCATTAGTGGGATGGGATTAGACCTACTGTTTCATGGCGCATCTCCAGGGAGGCTGGAGCTGAGGCCCCACTCCCCCAGCCTGTGACATGAGTGGGCCCACTGGGTTCCATGGTCGTAGTGGAGGTGTGTGCATCAATGTCACAGCACTGGCAAGGCTGGAGGCACACCCAGAGTTGTGCCACAAAGTCGGGTGGTGGGTTTCCCACGTGGCATGCTCTGCTCCAGTGAGGCTGAGAATATGCCTGAGCTCATGCCATGGGCGGGGCTGTGGGTTCTCCAAGCTGAGATTTGGGGGAAGATGGTAGGGACAGGTATCTGTGTGTGCATGTATATGTGTGTATGGTTAAGGCCATATGGGCTGTGCCATGGGGTACAGCCAGTGCCTGGAGATGCTATAGTTTCCTCTCCAGGGGACCAGAGTGACCACAAGCTGGCCCTGAGGAACATTGCCAGCATGGTGCGGCCCAGCGGTGTCCTGGTCATTGACCACCGCAACTACGATCACATCCTGGCCACGGGCTGCGCGCCACCTGGCAAGAACATCTACTACAAGGTCAGTGGCTGGCAGGGGTGGCTCCCTATCCCAATTCCCTTTGCCCCAGCCCCATGGCACCAAGGGGGGGCCAGGCAGGGCAGGCAGCAGGATTGTGCCCAGGATGGGGGCCACTGAGTCACTGCAGGACACAGATGTCCTCCTGTGGTTTCCCAGAGCGACTTGACCAAGGACATCACCACCTCAGTGCTGCTGGTAAACAACAAGGCACACATGGTGACCCTGGACTACACGGTGCAGGTCCCCCCCACTGAGGCGGGGGCAGACCCAGAGCTGAGGTGAGAAGGGCTGCAGAGGTGGTTCCCAGCGTGGGGGGGTGGCACCTGTGCCCCACTGTCCCCCTGCCTCACCAGCGTTGCCTCCTTGCAGCAAGTTTCGGCTCTCGTACTACCCTCACCGGCTGGAGGCCTTCACAGCTCTGCTGAAAGGTGCCTTCCAGGGAAAGTGCCAGCACAGCGTCCTGGGTGACTTCCAGCCTTACACACCGGGACAGGCCCACGTTCCCTGCTACTTCATCCACGTCGTGAAGAAGACAGGCTGAGGGGGCTACGGAGATGGGACTGTGGTGGCTGAGAGCTGCAAGCAGCTGTGGGTCCAAGCAGGGGGTGGGGACATGGCTGAGAGCCACCTGGGAGACCCCTCCCCTAATTAAGAACACTTGTGAGAGCTACCTGCGATCATGGTCCGTGTGTCCCTGTATGGGTACGGGGCAAGGGGGATGGCCACAGCCTCCTCAGGACGCTGGAAGGAGGTGCTCAGCCTGGGGGCAGCACAGGATGGGTGCAGGCACAGCTTCCCCAAGTCCCCAGCTGCAGGTGCCAGACATGCCTGCAGTGTGGGGCTTGGGGGCCTCCTTGAAGCGGAAGGAGGGATGAGCTGGCTCCCAGGTGGTTGCACATCCCAGCCGAGCCCCTGCAGCATCGCTCACAGGAGTGTGCTCAAACCTCTTTTCTCACGTGCACCTCCCAAACAGGTGCCGACTCCTTTTCTTGACACTCCTCAGCCCCATATAGGAGTACCCAGCCCCCCACTAGGACTCCCAGAGTGGGGAGGCTCCATACTGGAGACTCCAGCAGTGCTTCTACTGCGGCTGCAGCTCACTCCATTCCACCCTGGGGAAGATGTGGTGCCCAGATCCAGCAGCACGGAGCACTGCGGTCAGGGATAGCCCTGCCTGAACACGCTCAGGCGCCAGAGCCAGAGCCACAAGGCTCCAGGCATGCACCGGCTGGGGATTCACACATGGAATGCCAGAAGCTGCTGTGGAACCAGCCCTTAGCAGAGGAGCTCCGGGGGGAGCAGGCTCTCACAGCCACGCTTGGCCCAGGGATCCAGCTGGCAGCAGGCTCAGTGCCTACAGCAGGTGGGGCAAAACCTGGCACCAGCAACCTCTCGGGCTGCCCAGAGGCTGAGGGCATCTGCAGGCACCTGGCCACAGCAGCTGCCACACACAGCTCAAGTGCCATTTGTTTGGCACCCTTGGAAAAGGCTGGGAAGGCGGGGATAGGCGATGCCACCAGCAGCTGCTGTGAGGCTGCAGAGGGAGGTAAGACAGAAGAGGGAGGTAAGACCTCAGGGTTCTGGGCCAAGTGGTGCTCAGCACAAATTAGTGCAGACAGGGCAGCTCCAGGCTGCTCCAGACAAGATTTGAGTATTTCCAAGGCTAAAGCTCGCCTTCTCCCCATGACAAGTTTTTCCTCTTATCTGATGGGAATTTCTTTGCTGCCACCTGCTCCCATTGCCTCATGTCCTGTCACCCAGTGCCTCCAGCAAGAACTGGGCTCCTTCTGCAGAGGGAGTTCAGCTCCCAGCTAAGCAAGCCCCTCTCCCTCAGGCTCTCCTCATCCACCATGGGCTCCAGCCATTCCAGCAAGACGAGAGTGGCCCCAGCCTTGTTCACAGGTGTGCTCCCCTCTCTACCTGCAGCACAATGATTTCTCTGCACCACCCAGCCCCCACTGACGTTTGCAGAGACCTTCCTGAGCCTACAGACACCATCAGCAAGCAACAACTTAAGGTCAGGCAGTGAACACCTAGAGCTAAAACCACTCTATTTATTCAGAGACTATGTCCAGTCCAGGCCAGCTGGAGCAGCAGTGCCCTCTGTCCTGCTGCCCTCTGGCCAGCACCTCTCACTGGAGGCTGCCAACCCAACCAGCAGCGGCCTCCAGCCCTGCACTTGCTGCCGCCAAACCAGGTGCAGTTTGAGCCTTGCTCCCTCACCAATGAATGGCCTGTCACCCATGGAGACACTGCTGCACTGCCCACAGCCATGGGATTTGGCTTTGTCCCCACGAGGAAATCACCCTGCTGTGTTCCCAGCAGCCACAACGCACCGCTGACATGTGAGGGACCCTTACAGAACCCACCACCCTCCTGGCTGAGCAGAGTAGCACTTCCACCAGGCTTTGGCTTGGGAAACTGCACTGACACTATTTCCACCCAAGCTCAAAGGGGGCCCGGGAGGCATCAGAGAAGAGCAGGCAGGTGCCTGTTTGTGCCTGTTCTCCAGTCCCAGCTCTGCTGAGCATTATCAGGCTGCAAACTTCTGCTGGATGAGTCTGTATCTGAGCAGCTCCTGCTCAGAGACTGATGGCTGCAACCTGGCAGCAGCCTGCAGAAAGTCTTCCATGGTCAGGATCAGAGCAGACTTCTCAGTATCCAGCCCTGCATGAGAGAAAGAACAGGAAAAGGCTGAGAACAGGGGCAGCTGGCAAGATCAAAAAGCCCACTCTCCAGCCATCAGAGACTGCAAGGAAAACCTGTGTCTCTCTCCTTCCCCCCGGGGCCAAGCACTGGAGGTAGAGATGACCACATCTGCAGAAACTGCCTGCCTGCCAATAACCCAGAGCCCAGCACTGTGGTCTCAAAGCTGCTGAGGATCTTCTCATGCAGCCCAGATACCAGCAGTGGTAACTCTCCTCTCTGCCCCTGTGCTGGGCTGCTCCAACACCTGGGACAGGTAAGAGCAGGACTCCTACCTTCCTCAATCCACTCCACCTTGCGTTTGACAGCACACATCATGGCATCTGAACACAGGGCGTAGATGTCTGCTCCTGTCAGCTGAGCTGGGCATTTTTCTAGGATGGTGGTGAGATTCACGGAAGGATCCAGTTTAAACCTGCCAAGAGAGAAAAATGCAGGTGTAAAAGCCACAGAACGAAACAACCAGGAGAGCTGTGGCAGCCAGTGCAACTGGGCAGGAACAAGCAGAGTACCCATGTTTAGCCACTTCCAGAATGTGCTCAAAAAAAAAAAAAATTAACAAGTTTGTTTCATTGGTTTTTTCCAACAGTCATCTCTCTTTGAAACATCCCTGCAGCAAGGTCCTCTCTCCTGCTAAGCAGGATCAAAGGAAACTTTGAATCGCAGCATGGTCTGGCTTGGAAGGGATCTTAAAGATCATCCAGTTTCAGCTCCCCTGCCATAAAGCAGGGACACCTTCCACTAGACAAGGATGCTGCAAGCCCCATCCAGCCTGGACTTGAACATGTCCAGGAATGGGGCATCCACAACTTCTCTGGGCCGCTCTGGTTGCAGGCTAGGAAGCACAAAGGCTGCAGGGAGTAATCCTGGAACCATGGTGCAGGATGAACTCTCTAGAACACCATCTGTTTATGCAATTGGTGTTTGACTTCTCACCTAGATAAATTAAGTGCTCCACATGCCTGGGAACAACCTACAGCCAGGGCTAGATGAGAGCATGTTTAATGACAGACAGTACAAACCACTGTAACACCAAACCATCCCATCAGAGCCTCGCTGCAGACAGTGAGCCTCCTTCAGCATGACCAGCAGATGCTGGAGGGCATGGTGGCCAAGACACAGGGTGTGACAAGCTGCTTGCAGCCAGCCCACACTCTTAACCTCCCCTACTAACTTACGGTCACAGGCAGAGGTGATCACAGCTATCCATGACAGAGTCCCTGCAGAGGCAGTCACAGCCACCCACCCAGCTGTGGGGGGTGGTACCTCTGCACCTGAGTTGCAGGGCTTGCTTTTCTCCCTCCAGAGATGCTCTCAGGAGCTCAGAGCAGCTGGAAAAGCAGCCAAATCCTGCTGCTCAGTGATCCCACACAACAAGTGATTGGAAAGACACACAGATCACAGCCTGAACACCCCTGAGCACCACAGGAGGAGAGGCAATGAGACGAATGGAGCTGCCTTCACGCTTGGATTGGCAAACAGCAGGGGAACTCCTGCAGGAATCAAATGGGAGCTTCCTGTCCTCCAGCTGCACTACGGTCTCACTGCACCATTAGGATCTGTCTGAGCTCCTAAAAAGAGCTTATGGGCACAGTGGCTGGAAAACTCTACCAACCCTTCCACTTGGACAAGCAGGCTGAGCTTCTCCCATCTTACGGAAAAACCAGTCCTAGTTCAGGTTCTGGAAGTTGCTCCGTCCTCCTGCCCTACCTACTGGCTGTGGCTCAGTGACCTCAGGTGCTCCCCAGGGCTCAGACAGGAAGCCAAGAGGGAGCACGCTAAGCATCAGCCCCAGGAGGGCTGTGACCTCCTGGAGGGTGGTGGGAGGCTGCTGCCAGAGCACAGGGTCACTCACTTCCTGGTGACGGCACTCAGCACCTGCAGCTGTGACTCCCGGTCCTCGTTGATGCCCACGTAGACCAGCTTGTCAAACCTGTCAGCAGAGAGAAGACAGCTGAGAACAGGCCAAAGCAAACCTGCCACGAGTGCTCAGCGCTGAGCACCAGGAGCTGAAGGGTGGCCCTGGGACAGCTCCTTTTGCTGTCCAGTTTGTGGATGACACAAAGCCTGAAGCAGTCAATGTGCTGGAGGGCAGGGCTGCTCTTCGGAGGGACAGTGGCAGGCTGGGGAAACGGACTGACAGGAACCACACAGGGTCCAGCAACAGCAGACACAAAGTCCTGCCCCAGGACGATCAAGTCACAGGCTTGAGGACTGTGTGGGGGGCAGCCCTGCAGAAAAGGCCCCGGGGCACCAACTCCTGCCACCAGTTTGGTGCAACAGCAGGTCCCTCATGGCCCTGCTGTGCTGCTGGGGCAGTAACCACAGTGCTGGGGGCAACAAGCCGTGCTATCTTATGCTGCTCCTACAGCCACAGGCATCGGCCTCCTCTTGGCTTCCTGTGAGCCAGGGTCAGGGGACTTAATGAACAATCCCTGTAAAGGGAACATGGTGGGGACACAGTCCTGCTCACCACAGCCTGAGGAGCTCTGGAGAACTCCCCTGGAGTGAGGCTGGGTAGGCTGTGACATACCTGCCCGGCCGTAGCAGAGCTGGGTCCAGGAGGTCAGGCCTGTTCGTGGCTCCAATGACGAACACCTCTCTGGTGGAATGAAGGCCATCAAGCTCTGCAAGGAGCTGTGAGACAACTCTGCAGGGAGCAAGACAGGATACTTACAACTAGGCCTTGGCAAGTCACCCAGTTCTCCCTCAGCCACCAATGAAAAGAGGAAGAAGTGAGGCCAGTAGCAGATCCATTACTCGGACTTTCAGCTCGTTTCTCTTTCCTGAAGAACCCTTACACAGCCATCCAGACTTCCCTATGAGCACGGCCAGCGAGCACGTGGGCTCACTGCATAGCAGTCCAAACCTCAGACAGTCCTTCAGAAGAGGAAGACTGGATGGGGACTGCCAGCTTAGCAGATGAGCAGAAGAGGCCTAGGGAAAATAACCCTGTTTCTGGGTATCTCTAAGCTGTAAATACTTTGCTTCTACCAGAAGCAGCTGAAAGGTTTCCCACCACAGGGAAACAGCAGCTAATCGGAGGACAGCACAGCAGGGGTGTGAAGGATGACCTTGGAGAGGCCAAAGGGAGCACTTGGCAGCCACAGAAGCAGATGGAGGAGACTGTCTTAACCAAATGTTTGCACAACTAGCTTGGGCAATCGGGAACCTGAGGCAATGCAAACAGCAGTACTAATGCTCAGAGAGAAGAGACAGGCCGTGCTGAGAGCTTAGGGCAGCAGACAGGGGGAAAAAACAGAGAAAGAGGGGTAGAATGGACTCTGCCTTGCAGGGCAATCTCATGCACTGCCTGCAGCTGAGGCAGGAATGCTGCTCTCCCAAGGATGCCTGATGCTCACTCACCTGTCCATGACACCCCCTGAATCTCCACTTCTCCCACGACTGGGGGCCAGGGAATCCAGCTCATCAAAGAAGATAATGCAGGGAGCAGCTGCCCTGGCTCTCGCAAACACTGTGAGGAGACAGCACAAAAGGTGAAAAAGACCTGGAGGAGCAGTCAGCAGCAACAGGACCTGCTACATTCCCAGCAGGGAAGAGCTGTGGATGGAAATCAGATTCCCATTGTATTATCACCACCAACTGCTCCTGCCTGAGTGGCTCAATAGACTGGGGACAGGCAGCACCTAGCAGGATGGACCCCAAGGCTCAGCTGTGTCTCTGAGGGGCTGCTGTCCCATCAGGAACACCAGGGACAGGAGCAACAGGAGCAGAGAGGGCAGGAGGGGAAGCTGTAGGGAGGCAGGGAACGGACTGTAGGAGACAGCTGGCTTCAAGCCCTTGCTGAGAGCTGTGGGTGGGAGTTGGGAGGGGGGTTTAAGCACTACCTCCTTCCCTGCAGCACTACAGAAAAGCCCCATGTTCCCACGTGCAGGAGCAGGATGCGCATCCTCACCATTACGCACGTTCTCCTCACTTTGCCCAACGTACATGTTGATGAGCTCTGGCCCTTTCACGCTGTGGGGCAGGGAGAAGAGGAAGCCAGTTAGAGGACACCCATCCCCTGCCAGGAGGAAATCAGTCCCACACACACTTCTCACCTAAGGAATGTCATGGCGCACGTTGTTGCCACAGCTTTTGCCAGCAAGGTCTTCCCTGTCCCTGGAGGCCCGTACAGCAGCAGACCGGAGCGGCACAGACCCAGTGACAGCAGCTCTGGGTGCTCCAGGGGCAGCTGGACAGTGTCCAGGATCTCCTTCTTCACCTCCTGCAGCCCACCAACATCCTGCCAGGACACTGAGGGGATCTGCCAAGAGAGGGAGAATCCTTGTCAGCACTTCTTCCTGAGCCACAAGCGTGCCTGAGCAGCTCTTGCTCCAGTATCCACATTTCCCCTCTTCTGAGCTTTGCAATGGAGAAAACAACTACACAAACACGACCCCAAGCATGCTGCACTTGCAGAGTGCACCTCATCTCCACTCCTCCACTGCCCCTCGTATCATCTGTCAGCAAAAATACCTCAGAGAAAGTATCTGCCAGGGTTGCCTGCAGCTTTGAGGAGAGAGAGTCTTGCTGCAGACAGCCTTTGGGCTGCATGAGGGAAGATAAAAATAAGAAAGAGCAAAAAATTTTAAAAAACCCAGAAATCTTGATCTTGCAACTAAGAGTGGCTTGTGTTCAGGGCACCTTGTCCCCCAGGGGGGTGAGACTGTGCAAGGGCTTCACACCTTGCAGAGGGACAGAACCTGGGCTGCCAGGACCTCTGTGACGGCAAGGAGGATGTGAGGGACAGACATCCTGTAGGACTGTGTATGGAACACTCACTGCTTTTGAACGGGGGAGATGCAAGAACAAAGTCCATGTATGCTCACGAGAAATAGATAGGGATGGGGTCAGCTGCAGACATGTGAGGGGTCATGGGGAACAGAGAGAAGACACCAAACCTGAGATGGGCGGGCCAATGCCTCTTGGGTTATTTTGTGCTGAGCACAACTATCCCAGAGCACGCTGCTGCTCTGCTCACGGCTTTAGGATAGCTGGAATGCCACAGCCTGCATGACATCCTGCTGAGAGTCAGAGCAGCTCTCCTGGGAACGTGCAGAGAAAGCAAAGCCCCACAACACTTCCCCCCCAGCTGCTGGCTGTTGGTGCCAGCACAAGTGGGGGATTTAAAAATAGGCTAGGGCAAAATTCTTTCCCCCTCAGCCAATTTGCATCTCCTTCCTTCACTACTTGAGACGATGCTATCTCATTTTATTTCTTCAGCTGTCCACAAAGACCACTAGGAAAATCAGGTCAAACAAAACAAGGATCTTCAGGAAAAAAAAAACTTTTAAAGCAAAAGGTCGCAGGCCCTTCTTCTGCAGTGACAATGAATGTAAGAGCTGCCCTCTCCTCTGCACTTTTGCTTATCCTGCCTCACTAGAAAGAGCTCTGCAGACAGAACAGGAGCTGGAAAACTGCAGCAAGGTTGTTTTCAGGGGAGCACATTGTAAGTCTAAGACATGGTGCAGACACTGTTAACAACTGGAGGTTTGGACTCAGTCCCCTCCCGAAGGCTCAGGCTGTAACTGCAGACAAATGTGTGACTAACCAGAAAGTGCAAGCAGGGAACTGAAAGTGATGTATGTTGAGAGTATCCAGGCCTGCTAATGGGCTTCCTGACTGCAACCAATTACTAAGAAATCAATAAAGGAACGTAAAATGCAAACAAAATTAGCTCCCATTCACACAGCTCACTGCTGAGCATGCCCTGTGGTTATTTGTCTTACAGCAAACTTGGCAAGCACCTTAAAGCACAGCTCACTTCATGAATTAAGTGGGCAGCTGGGGAAGGTGCCAGAGGAATTGCTCCAAGGCCAAGGCTTCCTGTCCTGTGCTGAATTCACTTGCACTCACGGGCATGGAAAAGAGGTTCTGATCACTTTGCTAAGTCCTCACACCACATCACCCAGCTAAACCAGCCACCCCAAATGCTGCTTCCCTGGGTGCCGAGCTGCCAGAGGCAGATCCCACCCCTCCTGAGAAGCTGACTGCTGGTTTCCTCAGATTCTCCATGTCACTTTCACTGTAGAACCCTAAAGCTCTTCAAACTGCCTGTCAGAAAAGGCCATGCCAGCTCAGCAGCATCAGTGCAGCATCCAAGGCCAGGGATCAAGTGAGGGAGAAACTCCCCTCACCAGCCTGTGCCACAGCCTCTCTGTTCCCTCAGGTCAGGTGGCTGGGGAGAGCTCACTGAGGCAGCCTCTGACCCTCAGAAGGCTGCACAGCTGGCACCCCTCCAGCACCAGCCAATTAACTGGTCTGCAATTAGCACTGCAAGGGCTTCCCTGACAAATTCAAAAGCCAAGAGGGTGAAAATTAATGGCGGAAAGCACAAAGGACTGTTTCCTGCTGAAAGCTGGGGGAATAAATGGAAGGACAGAGCAGGAAACAATGTGTCAGAGCAAAGCCCTGCAAGATCTGCGATGGGCATCTTGAGCCAAGAGTTCTACAGAACCCACCCCCTCCTTGTGCCCCAGCATCCCACCTTTGGGGCTCCCACTGCCTGTGAGTGGGCATCATGCAGCTGGTCCAGTGCAGCACTAAAATCCTCCTCGAGCACCGGGAACCCAGCAGTGCAAAAATCCCTTTCCACTTCTTCGCTCAGTCCGCCTGGAAAACTGGTGAGGAAAGGAAAAGAATGGAGTCAGGCTCTGCCCCACTACTGGCACCATCAGCCTGGCTGCAGCCCCTGCCCTCCCTGCCCCCTGCCCTGTTGCCTGTGCTACCTCAAGGCCTGGATGCGGGTGCAAGCAGCCCGGCTGCTGTGGGACAGCAAGGCACAGAAATCTCCCAGCACAAATCCCTGTGAATGTGGAAACAAAGAGCATCAGTTCAGTCTCTGACCACAGCTACACCTAGGCCATAAAAAGTATGGGGAAAAATTCCTTGCTGAGCTGTTCCTTGAGTCTCTGGTTAAAGGCTCTAGCTTCATTTTTGCCATTAGCAGAGCTGAACATCAGTCAGCACCTCTGTAAAAGGTGTGGAGTACGTTGGCACTAGAAATCTGCATTTAAAAGCTGGTGTCTGAGCACCAGGATTAACCACTGAATAAGTTGACTGAGCTGTGGGAATTACCCCCTTCCCCTAAGGCCAGCTAGGGAAGATTGGCCCAGCAGTCCCAGCCTGCACATCTCCACATGCTGCTGCGGGGTTTCAGGTTTCACTCACGGCAGTCCTGCGGGCCAGCTTGGACAGGCTCACTTCTTTGCCCAGAGGCAGGCTGGCAGTCAGCATACTCAGCATCAACCTCCTCTGCTCCTCTGAAGGGGCTTCAATCTTCACCTCATGAAGGAAAGCAGTCTGCACATCTGTCGGGACACTCTGGGGCTTGCAGGTTGTGCCAATCACCAGGACAGGGTGGCTGTTTCGAGAGGAAGGGGACAGTGCATGGTGTCAGCTCTGTGGGAGTACCCTCTCACATTGCCATCACACATGCCAACTCACCCTCCCCACGGCCAGGCCATTGGCAGAAGCAAACAATTACCTCGGATGCCCGCAGCAAACAAGCAGGGTCCATACCTCAGCGCCGGGTCTCTGTCCAGCAGCAGCTGCCTCAGAGTAGCAATGACCCTGGCATCCTCTCCGAGCCCGTCTCGGTCTCTGCCAAGCACCTCGATGTCTTTCAGCAGGAGCACACAGGGCTGGTACTGCTGGGCCTGGGTGAAGGCCACCTGTACTTTCTCCTCTGTGGCTGCACTGGTGTCACTGCACAAACTGACGCAATCGACCTGCCAGACACACCACACAACACAGTTGCAACATGGACAGCTGGGGGGGCCTAGGACAACATTCCACAAAGCTTTCCACAGGCAATTCACAGCTCAGAGGAGATCAAACTTGGAATTTCCCAGAGACACATTCATGTCGTGTTCAAAATAGGCACATTCAGGATGTCTTGGCACAGATAAATGGCTGTTTCTTGCTTCTCTGCAAGAGGTGAGGTGGGCAGGAGAGTCTTATCTGAAAAAGGTGAGGCAAAGAGACCACAGAAATCGATACAGAGGATATCATGGCTCAGCAACCTAAGCTGGAAGGGACAGGAGAGCTGTGGAAGACAGGGAGAACAAAGCACCTTGCAGAACAGTGCAATAAGTAGAGGAGGAGGCCCAGGAAACTGCTCCACCAGTGCCAGACAGGCTCAAAGTGCAGGAGGAAGGTAAAGGTGACGGGTGTTTGGGGGGAAGTTGTAGGTGGCAGGAGGCCCAGACACTGTTTACAAAGCAAACACTTGATGAAGTCACCCAGGGGAGAGGTGACTGCTGAGCCTTGAACAGCAGCCTGGGAACAGGCAGTGCTGCCTCCTGGTGCTGCAAGGCTGTCCAGGGAGAGCCAAACCATCTCTGGGATTCCCTGAGTTTCATCCTCAGAAAAGGTAGCCGGGAGAACAACTTGGAGGAGGGAGAACAGCTTGAGATCTGACATAAAGGGTAAGGACAGGGACACAGAACAGAGGAACTCCTGTGCTCCACGCACTATAGAAAAAAAAACAGGAGTCAGGGTTGTGGCAGGCCTAATGGCAGCAGTATCTGTATGCAAATACCAAAAGGCAGAGAGAAAGGACAAAAAACTGTTTATCATCAAGTGGTGGAGATTAGAGTGGGAAAGAATTACTGTGTCCTGGTGGGATGGCAAACACAACAGCCTGAGAAAGGGAAGAGCAGGTGGAATGGCAGTGAAAGCACTGCAGTCAGTGAGAAAGGGAGGGGAGAGTGTAAAAGCCGGGGTAGGAGAATAAGATGGACAGAGAGTATCTGTGTCTTCAGTAGTGTGTTAGTCTTTCAAAGCAGCACACAACGCTGAAACCAGAGCTGTAGCCTTGCACACACACCCCACTAGAACCTGAGGCCACCTGAGAGAGTGCTTCCAAAGACATCCTAAACATGGATCTGAAGGTCCTGTGAAATCCCTGCAACCTTGCAGTGGATTCCAAGAGCTGTGGCACATCTGCAGAAAAGCCAGAGCTCAGCAGCACAAAGGATCATGTCCAGATGAGCTGCACAGAAGTGGGCCAAGGCAGTATCTACCTCCTCCACTGACCCATTGTTACAGCTTTACTTGGAGAGAAAAGAACAGGAAAAGAGTTTACTCTAAAAATATCCACCAGAAAAAGGAGCAAGCCCACGATTTCCTTCCACAAAAAGAGGAGCCTTCCAGCCCTATTCTTTCCATTTTTCTTCTTCTTCCAAGTCCTTTCAGAATTTCATAAAGTCTCCTAGGAAAATCAACACATGACTTCCAACCCTCTCACTTTTGCAAACATAACTCTAAATATTCAAGGAAATGAAAGCATTTGTGGGACACTCCCAGACCATCAGAGTGAACAAGAGAGGTATGCTGAAGGAAAACAGCAATTTTAATAAGTCAGTGAAGACTCTTGGTTCCCAGAACCTTCTGTGCTGGACAGAGACAGGTGCTAGACATCATTTTGGCCACCCAGGCACCTATCATTCCCATCAAAAGGGATTTTTCCAGTCAGATGTGGTTTCATAGCAGTAGATTTCTAATCCAAATACTCTTACCTACACAGAAAAGCATCTCCTTTAGCTTGCCTGCTCCCACTAGCTTCACCCGACAGTCCCAAGCCTCATGCTGGCATAGAAAAAGTAAACACCTTCCATGCGCTGCCAACCACTCAAGCTCTTGTGAAAAAACTCTTTCAAAAATATCTTGTAATAATTTGTCTTGAACACTCCCTAAATTCTTTATTTTTCAAGCTGAAGAACTTATTCAGCTTTTATCCACACAGAAACTGGTCTAGACCCCCGATCTTACCCAGTGTCCTTCTCTGAATTTTTCCAGTTCGGTTTTATGCTTTTGTGATGGAAAGACCAGAACTGTGCATGATATTCAACCCGTGTCAAGACATGGATCTGCACAGCAACAGCACCTACTCTCAAGTTCGTTTTGTAAAATGTGGTCTGATTTTTTTACACATATGGAGAGCAGAGCACAAGTTTTCAGGGAGCCATTGACATAAAACCGAATTCTTAATACTGACAGTCAGCTTGAAATATATAATCATCCACATAAAACCAGCTCCAGTGAATTTCACCTGCCACTTCACCACTCTTGGCAGGGGGGTGGTGGTGAATGTGAACACAGTCACAGGGCAGCTCTTTTACATGCCAAGAGATTTTGAGCCAGGTCTGGTACACGTGCTAGCATGAAACCAAGGGCTGCTTTTCTTCTCCCACTCAGCTAAAGGTCTCAGCATCATCTGTGCCTCACTTTCCAACATGCCTTTTGCCCAGCCTATGCAGGGACAATTGCAAACAAACACCCAATGCCACTGCAATTCCTCATCACCTCTCCAATTTACCTCAGTGTGTTTCAGTTCCTGCTACCCTCCAGGGTATAGTGTCAACTCAGTGACAGAACATCAGTCTGCTGAAACACAACTGCATATTGTGGTACATGTAAAGTACATCAGCCTGACAGCAATAATAGCAACTCGCAGCAAAGAAAGGTACAAATGCACCCCCAGGACAAAGAGATCTCTAAATTACTGATTCTGGAGCACTGGAGGAAATTCCAGAGGAAACATCTCTTCATGCTTATACTTGAGCTGCTGAACTCAGCATACTCAGACTCCTTTTTGTCTGCATGTGCGTATGGAAGCAGCTCCTGGGTAGGCTCATGTCATGGCTGCAGCAGGGCTGACTTAAAAAACATGTCCATAATTCTCTGTCTGTTGTAAATCCACCAATCCACCGGCCACAGGAGGAATTACCTTGAAGAGGTGGAGGTTGAGGCAGCTACACACAGCTCTGACAGCCATCAGCTTCCCGCTGCCGCTCGGCCCCGAGAGGAGAATGCTGCCCACGCCGCTCAGCGCATTGGCCCTGAAACAGACAGGGAGTTCTCCCTGTGGCCATGGTCCCACCTCTTCCAGGGCTCACTCCAAGGAATTCTAACTCACCGACGGTTCAGGTGAGGCCGAAGAGCATCGCAGAGCTGTTTCACGACGTCAGAAAGTCCCGCAGGAGACAAACTGCTCCAGAACTCATTGCTGTTATAGGCTGGGGCAGATGGGACACTGCTGTTTGTCGAACCCACCTGTGAGAAAGGAAAAACACCGCCCAAGTAAAGACAGGTGACAAAATCTGTCCTGAAATGTCATTTTCCAATGGCAGGAGGCACAAGCCTCCACAGGTACATTCGTCATCCACAGTGCAAGCTCAGCCTCAGATCTCCTCTCTCTGCCAACATCTCACCAGATAGAGGGACGTGTTCTGGGTGTCCACCAGGTAACCCTCAGACTGCTCGCCTTCCACCATGCCTACGATCTTCTTCACCTTGAAATAAAGCTCTGGCCACCTAAGGGAAAAAACAAGCACTCTAAACTGTGGAGCCAAGATCTTGAAGGAAGGAACAATAGAAATGTCAACAAGAAGACAGCTGAAAAGCACAGGGAAGCAGAGATAGTCTTGTCCTCTTGCAGTATCCACAAGGATCAGCCAATGTGAATTTTGGGAATGCCACTGTAAGCACCCTTATCCTGACACAAAGGGAACTTTCTCCCATTTAGCACAATTGTTCCAAAGCCACATGAGCAAAACCAAGAAAGGCAGAACTGGTGGCCAAACAGAAAGTTATTCTAACATGAACTCCTAGGGCCTATATTAATGTTTTGTGGTTTGTCACAGGTTGAAAGCCCAGCTCCCACTTTGCTTTCTTTATGAGTCTCTGACTGTCCTCAGGCCACCCCTTCCACTTCATTCTTTATCCCCATCAGTTGCTCTACCTTTTTTTTTCCTTTCTTCCCTTCCTGACTACTCGAATGAGCTAATGGAGGCCTCTCTCTTAGCTGCAGCCCTCCATAATCCAGCAAAAACATTTCTCTCTTCCCAGTATATTAAGAGACAGATAAAACACTAAAATCCAGGGACAGATCAGAATGGAATAAACTCTGATTTCAAGAGAGTCAATAGTGGAAAAGTATCTCTGCTCTTCTGGTACCAAGTAATAGAGCCACAGTTTGTTGACACCTACCTTAGGAACTTGTCTGCATTTAGTTCTATAAACTCAGCATTTCCAAATGTCGGAACGCACAGGATGTCTCCCTCCTGGACCAGCCTACAAAAAAACCAGAGTGTTTCACCTGTGAAAGAGAGTAAATCCTTCTGGTTGTGTGCCCTCCCTGCCCTGCATCACAAGTGTTTTTACAGAAAAGAATGTAACTATTCACACTGACTCACTCCTTGCCTCTAAATAAAACCATCAATAGCCACTGAAAGATTTGGCATGCACTGGATGGAGCCAGGCGTATCCATACTACTAAGGGGAGCCTTCTGGGAAGGGTGTAGAAGATGAACATCATTAGAGTGTCTCATTCAGACAAAATCTCCACCTTATCTATGGAACACCTGGGGATAATTCCAACAGATAGCCTTGACAGCCATATGAAAGATGCTTGGGCACAGGTGTCAGAAGAGATGGCAACACATCCAGTTTCCTGACTACTCAACTGAAAACTGGGATTATAAACAGGGCCCACAACGGAGTTTTATGGGCAGCACTTGCAAGCCCTCAGCACTGGATGGTGGGTCGTGAGGCAGGAGACTTGAAGATGACTTCTGAAGGTCAGGACAAGTGTTGTGTCCAAGCAGAGCACACTCGTAATAGGACAGTGCAAGGGGATAATCTAAAACTACACAGCACCTGCACTGGGGATGTCGATGTGCACATCCCCAGCGTGTGGCACAAACGCACAGTGTGTTTCCTCATGAGCCCGCCCCGAGTGTCCGCCCCGCACAGCTCACCGCGGTGTTTGGAAGTGCCTGTAGAGCACGCAGTCGTAGCTGCCCCGGGTGCTGTAGGCCGGCGAGCAGACCATCTCCAGGTGCAGCTCCTTGGCGAAAGGGGGCACAGACAGCACGGACCGGCTGCCCTTCCCATCCGCGGCGCCGGTCCTTTCGTACCTCTGCGGAGGGCACGGTGCGCACCGTGAGCCGTGGCTGCCGCCGGCCGGGTCCCCGAGCTGCCCGGCCCCGGCTCACCTGCAGGCGGAGGTGGGCGGCGGCGGCGGGGTCGCAGCCCAGGTTGAAGGCCAGGGCCGGGGCCAGCAGCGCGGTGCCGTCGGCCAGGCCGCGGCGGGCGGCCCGCGGGTACTCCCAGG
>VZRV01000632.1:72677-93405 GCA_013398115.1 Falcunculus frontatus
CTCTCTCCTCTCTCCTCTCTCCTCTCTCCTCTCCTTCCAGAACAATGCTTCCTTTGCACCTCCCTCTCCTGGCCTGGAAGCAAGACACAGGAAAATCCAGGAAAACATGTAAACTGGAGATTTCAGCGAGGAAAGAAAGGGAGATCACAATTTGTTCTGACCCCAGAGTGGCAGAGCATCCAGCTCAGCTCTGGTGCTGCCCAGCCTTTGCATTTCCAAACCAGTTCAGCCATGCCTAATCATAGCTGCTCTGCTCTGAGATCCAACAGAAGCATTTCTCCTTTAATTAATCTCCAAGTTTGCTATCTGAGTGCTGTGCCATATGGTATTGATTTTTCAGCTTGGTATGACAGCACTTGCCATGAAAGAAACTAACCTAATTAAAGCAGGGGACACCAGCACACAGGCAACTACTCTCACTCTTCCCCTTAATACGGCTTTCTAGATCAGCTCTCCTGAGTGCAAACAGGTGCTGGAATGGGGCACCTCTACTTGCAGGTGAATGCAGAGGTTTTGGCTGTGTGAAGAGGTCCAGATCCCTTTCTCAGCACTGGCCTGGGCTTGCTGTGACAAATGGCACCTGGGCTTTCTCAGCTATCTCCACTCTGCAGCTGAGCAGAGAGATTTTGAAGCATGCCTTCCCAACACAAACCAATGTCTCCATTTCTTTTCAGAGACCAGATAAGTCATTAATGAGTTTCATAGTGTCCTCCCTCTCCCCCATTAATAACTGGACTCCTAAGAGGTCTGAACCGGAATCTTTCAGCTGAAGACTGATGTGGCAGTCTCAGAGATCCCATCTGACATCACACAAGCAAATGGCCCTTTACCCAAGCTATCTTGTCCCAAACAGACCATCTAAAGGACCTACAGAAATAAGAGAAAAATAACATAAATATATCCATGTGCATGGATCCTCCTTCTCAGAAGAGTGAAGGCACATGTGCTTGCCTGTCTCATCTTTGTAGGCAACCACATTATTTGATGTGAGAAATACAGATAGAGTTCCTGTACCTCACTTCACCCATTTTACTTGACCCTGCAGGAAAGCTATTCCTGCCCAGCTTTCCTCCACACACTCAGGGATGTGTTTTCTGTGCTCTGACACTGTATTCTGCAATTTTCTTTTTGGATGAAGAAAGGGCAGTTTTCAACATGTGGGGACTTCCCCTGCCTGGTTCTCCTTTTATAGCTCGGCCTTGCTCTTACCAATATCACTCCTACACGATCTTCTCCTCTGTTCTCTTATATTGGCAGCACCTAGTTGTAAAACTCGTAAAATTTTCTTGTGGGACTAATTTTTCCTACAATGAAGGACAGATTTTAGCACAGAAGACTTTCCAGCTTTTCTACCAGCTCCTGAGTTTTGCTTTGACAGGATTCCTCTAACATAGTCAAGGTGGGCCTTGATGCCAAAAGGGAACATACTGTATAAAATGAACAGCTTGAATGTTTCTGACAATGAATAATTATTTAATCATCTCAAATAGGACTTATATTATTGGTATTTTCACACTCTGGGAAAAAAGGGAGGAGGAAAAGTAAAGAGGAAGAAATAAACCTCTCCCTTGTGGGATTATTGTCTGCAGTCTTCTCTTTTGGGTTGAGGTTATGATGGATTTTGAAGGTAGAACAAATGTATTTTCTTCCTATTTGGAAATGGCAGTGAAGGCTCTTATTTCCTGTTGCTTGATACCTAGAAAATCTCCAGTTTCTCCAGGGGAAAGATGCCTGGTCACTGGTTTCCTTCAGCATCCCCCAGCTCAGCCTCCTTTGCAGCTGCTGCAGAGCTCCTCCAGCCAAAGCACTCCCCAGACTCCTGAGAGGTGAACATGCAGCAGTGGCAGCAGAAACCCTGGGCAATACCCTTCCCTCTGCTCTTGTCTTCCCACGGCAGGAAATCTGTGCCTCAGTCCCATTTTGGGGGCCATCCCAGCAGGATGCACACACAAGCAGGTTACCTGCATCTCCCCTCCTGGCTGGGAGCCTGTGATCCATCCTTCCCTCTCTTTTTAAGTGACCCCCACTTTGTTTCTTTAGCTCACAGGAGGAGATGTAACAAAGAGCCCCATGCTCCTGCACAGTGGCTGAGTGTTCATTTGTTTGGCAAAGCAGCCCCTGCGGCTGGGGGAAGCCCTGAGAGTGCAGCTGAGCTGTGTGGCAGGCTGTGGGGCAGCCATCCCCAGGGGCAACCTGAGAAAAGAGACAATTAGCCAGCCCCTCACCAGCACAGCAGGGGCGGTTCAAGGGGAAAGAAAAGCCGAGCCCTGCTGGTAATGACATTTTTCCACATGGGTAAATGCATTGATCTGTGACAAACAATACCAGGCTGTGCCTCTGGCTGTGGTGCAGAGAAGGAAAGGATGGGAGAGCTTCCCCATGCAAGATGTTCAAGACAGAAGTTTCCTAGATTCCCTGCAAGAAGATGAACATCTGTGGAGGATGAGTCCCTAAGGACGTGTCCCCAGACCCCGCTGACACCACAGCAGCCCAGGTCTTGTCCAGGGCCAGACTTCCCAGCGAGTGCCAGGAGCTTTTCCTAAAAGGCAAGTTCGATGCAGGTGAGCCTCATCCCCAGCCCTATCCCATATCCTCAGAAAGTCCTGCAGAGCAGAAAAGCAGGGTACAGAGTACTCAAGTAAAGCTTCATGATAGAGCTACCCTGGGTAAATGGAGGCTAAAACAGTGACAAATCTGCTCCTGTCCCTGACACCCTAACTCACCACGTTAGTGTCCTTTTACCCACTCCCTCCAGGGCGGTGACAGCAGGCTGATCCCATGCTTGTAGAGCACCTAAGGTAAGACAGCATTTGTGTAACACCCCAGCCCATGCCTGGGTTGGGGCATCTCTCCCAGGGCAATTCCTCTAGGAAAAGCCCAATCCATAAAGGATGAACCTTGGCACACCTGGACCTCTGCTTTGTTTGGAGCAGTTCCTTCTACTTCCCTGATTCCAAAAATAGCCAGGTGACCACATATAAATACCACTACTCAGACAGAAGTGGTGGGATGTCCCAGGCACACCACACACACTCTGGACTGGGCATCATGAGTGTTTGAGAAGGAACATATAGGAGAGTATTATTAGTGTCTTGTCATGGAATGGACAAAGTGGTTTAGGAGAGCACAGGGCAAGGCACACATCCTGTCCGAAGAGCTTAACTTCTAAGCTTTAATCAGAAGAATTAGGGCTTTACTTTGGCTCAAATTTAATCAGAATGAATAGCAGAGATGGTCGTGCCATTTCGTAGGCAGGGTGCTATCTGCTCAGGACATTCCCTCCTGCCTCACATCAGCCAGGCTGCACCCCTGGGTGATCAGCGTCTGGCTCTGGTGACAGGCAGACTGTCCCAAGGGCCACAGCTACCCTGGGAGTGCCTTGGGTAGCTTGAAAGCCCTGTTGGCTCTGGGGGTGCTTTCCAGGCTGGCTTTGCCCTCCTGTTGGAGGTTTAGCTCTAGGTGGGCCCCCATGGAGCTGTCCAAGGTCTCAGCCGCCTGGATACACCTGCACACATCTGATGGCAGCTCCAGCAATTCTCCCATATCTCTGCTCACTCAGCACTCTCCTTTGAGCTGGAGCCATCAGGGAACAGCCCTCGATGGTGGCTGTGTTGCCAGCTGGACTGGAGCCTGGGACCTGCTTTAGCCCAGCTTCCATCGCGCGTGCGGTCGCACGGCTGGGCCGTGGGTGGAGCAGGGTTGAACCAGATTTCCCGGCAGCAAGAGAGAGCATAAAGGAAGGAGATTTGTTCTGTTCCTGGCAGGCCTCTCCACTCATCACTCAGAGCTTGCAGATGCCTTGGCAGGGCAGGACGTGCACAGGGAAAGGACCTGGGGATAAATCAAGGGCGGGCACTGCTTTTTTGCCCAACTCAGCACCTGCCTCACCCACCACATCACCATGGGAACACTCTTCCTTCATTTTTAGCTGCAAAATGCCACTTTTGATTGGCATTTTACCTGGCAAGCTCAAATTCAAAGCAAAGAGCACCGAACTGCAGCTAGTTATAGGAAACCACACCATCCTCTGCTGAGAGCTGCCATGGTCAGAGGATTTTTGCCACTTAGCTCTGCTTTTTCCACCCTGCTTTTTTTTGACGTTCTCTTCTGTTCTCTTTTGCAAGCACATCCCTCATTTCAAAGTCAAACCCCAGCTGCCTTGGGCACCATGCCACCCTGCCACTCTCTTCCCCGGCCAAAGCAAATTCCTGACCATGGCAGCAGGCAGATATCAGGCACACATGCTGAATGTGACCCTCATCCCAGCTCTTCTCACTCCTTGCTGCATTTCCAGATCATAGAAGTGGCTTGGATCTTCCTGAGCAAAATCTAATCAGGTTTGTGTAAAAAAAAAAAAAACAGAGTGGGAAAGAAAAGCCCTGACCATATTTTTAAATAATACCAAAAAGCTGTAAGTATGTGGTCGGCCTGTTTGTTCTTACTGCATGGGATCAGCCTGATTATTCAGGGATTCATTTTTATTTCTGAGTTTTATTTTTTTCTCATTCAACAGCTGCACATTAATAAAAACTCCATTTATTGGAGGATTTGGCTGGGATTGCTATAATAAAATAGAAGGATTTGTGCCGGGCACTAAAAGAACTCTCTGCAAAAAAAGTAGTGTTTTTCCTGTGATTAGGAGCACCAGAACATATTGTTTTGCTGTGTAGCACCATCACTGCCAAGGGTGGTGACAGATGTCTTGTGTTAATGTTGAATGATTAAATGCCATTTCTGAAGCCACTCCCTATCTATGTAGCACGGTGCTACTTCACCCACACAATCTGCCTTCAATCTGTTCCCTTTACTGAGAGCATCCCGTCCTGCTGACTGTCAAGAAACCCCCATCACCACCCTGCTGCACACTGTGCCCCAGAGCCAGCTGTGTCCAGCCAGTGTCGGGCCATCAGCCTTCCAGTTGCCCTGTCAGGGCAGCTCCAAAACGGAGGATGCAGCTGGTGGAAACAGAGAGACAAGTACAGCTCTTGGGCTTCTCATCCTGCCACGGTGTTCCTCACCCACATGGAAGGTGAGGATGGGTTTGGTGGGAAACGTGAGACCAGCCCAACAGGTCACTATTTCCAGCTCTAGCTCTGCTAAAAGAGGTGATATGTTCCTGCACACTTGCCTCTCTTCTCTACATAAGCCACTGCTTGTCATTCGTGACCATTGCCCTTGAGTGAGGCAGAGAGCATCCCACCTGAGGGTGGCTACACAGCCATGTCCAGCTGCACCAGGGCCTCCACAAGCCCTCTAGCACTGGCTTACTTGCTTTCCACTCTCCTCAACCCACCTTCTTCTACTCTCTTACTCTCATAAACCACTACAGCCCACGGACTGCATCCCACTCTGCCCAAAACCAGCTGGGTAACTCAACTCTGGGAAGAAAAAGCCTCTGCTCAGAAGGAGAAGATGGGCAGACCAGCAGCAAGGTGGAAGTGGTGGCTCACTTCTGTCCACCTGAGATTTTGCAATGTTCCTCTTCTAAAAGTCTGCTCTGGCCTCAGCAAACACACACAGACACCCTGAGAGCATGACGCACACATGCACACACAGATCCTTGATCGGGACATCTGTATCCTCTGGAAGAATGTTGCCTTCACAAAACCATCATCTGTTTGGCATCTGTTGCAATGACCTACTGCAGAGACAAGTCGTGCCCACCACTTCCAACCCCTCCACACACAGGCGGCATCTGAGTCCCAGCACTGCACAGACGACAAATGAGGTTTTTTCCCCAAACAGAGCTGATGTGGTAGGGGGAAGGGAGGAGCTGGCTGAGGAAAATGTGGCTGCTCACATGCATTCCCACGTGTTGCTACAAGTCCTGTCAGTCAAGGAAGGAAACATGGTAGGGGGCACTTTGGCAAGCTGGGAGTTGCATAAAGATGTTAAAGAGGGGGATGCCCTAGGAAGCCCAGCCAAGGTGATGCTGCTGCATGTGCTCACACCACCTACAAACAGCACCTTCTCCCCTCCTCTATTCACCTCTCTCCATGCATCCTGTGGATTTGGGGGTGATGTCCCCCAGCTTTGTCCCAGGACCAAGTACCACTGAAGATGTCATCCCCCTGGCTGCAGCGACCTGGCTGCACGAGGCAGCTCTTCTGCAAAGCTCGAGGAGGCAGGAGGGCAAGGTGGTGCCAAACACCAAGAGGCCCAAATTGACTTATTTCTACCACCTCTCCTTTAAAAAATATGAAGCCCTGCTGTCACTTGCTAATCCATCAGCCTGACAGGTCAAGTAAAAGCAGGTTGCCCGCTCGCTTTCACTTCTCCCCCAACTTAATCTCTGTGCTAAATTACAAGTTGATAATGGGTTACCATTAATTATTGATTTTCCAGATAATACTTGTTAAAGTGGAATTAACGCTATTGTTTCTGAACAAATACTGCCCAAATACTGTGTTTAGTGGGCTTGTAATCAGCTTTACCCACTTCTCCTCTAATCTGATTGAAACAGATTTCCTACCAAATCTTTTTTATCATTTTGTTGATATTAAAAGGTCACATATTTATGCCTGCCCAAAAGTTTAATTTAAGTTACTGCAATTGATTATCATGACATATTCATGCTCAAACAGCAGAGTGATGATGGATCTACTTTAATTTAGAGTGGGAATGAAGAAGCAGAGAGAAACAGCGAGGAGAAACACTTTCTGTGGCATTCAGTGAGTGATGTTAGGCATTGTACATTTTAGCTTATTTTCCCAAGCCGTATATTATGATTCTGTTCATCATAATGCCTTTTGACCTGCTGCATTTACTCCATCATAATTATCCTTTAATACTCTTATAAATGAACTTTTAGCTTATCTTCTGTTAATTCTCAGAACAAGCAAAGCACACACGTAACAAACAAAGCCATCTAAATAAAGTGTTTAACCCTTGTGGTGGCTTTCCCTGATTATTCAAAGGTGGGCCATGCATTTAAGAGGTGGGCGGCTTAATTACACTTCCTCTCATAAGGTACAGAATGTGTAATGGCATTTCAGCCCCTCTTCAAGCCAAGCCCCACTGAACAAGTCTCTGAAAAGAAAAAGCAATGAATTCAAAGCAAAACAAAACTAGCTGGCAGGAGTAACACAGATCAGTCTGGGATTTCTCCAGTGCTGGGCAGCCACCTAAGCTGAATGGCACGCAGGACCTGAGATGAGCTAGTTAGAAAGAGAAGGTGGAGACAACTTGTCTCAAGCATCTGAGAGGCTTCAATTTGATTTCCAGCTGAGCCATGAGCTCTCAGTGGTCCCTTGGACACCTGGCTCTCTAGGATATGGAGGATGTGGAGACCCCTGCCAGTCTGTCCTGTGTTCCTGTACAGTGGAGCAGAGAGGGTTTATTCACAATACAGCCACAGTACTAAACACTATGACATCTCCCACCTTGCTTCTCCTCCACAGCCATGCTCAAGCCATGTGGGAAATGGGAATGCACCAGCTTGTTCCATTTCTGTTTTGCAGAGTTTGGCACATGATCACATCTCAGCAATGGTCTCCACAGAGGTTTCTATACACACAGACATTTCGGCAATACAATATCAGGGCAGCACAAGACCAACGCTGGTTTGCAGCTGTAGCTGGGTGCAGGTGAGACCTGACTGAAGATGTCATCTGCCAGCAAAGTCCTTCTTGCCTTTCATAACGCAGGAGGGACAAGACTCTCCAATGCTCCCAGTGCCTTGGACACCTGCCACTGACCCAGCATGTCAAACTCCCACGAATTCTTCTGCAGATGGCAAAACTGCAACCCCTCTCTGCTGTGACCTGATTTCCCTGCTCCACCTCGCAAGGAGTGTGAGAGCTGGCACTGGTCAGTGCCTGCCTCCCAAGGCAGAGGACAGGTGCCTGGACACCCACCCCCGGCACAGCCCTGCTGCCTGTGCAATCCTGGATGTCCCAGATGAGGACAAGATCAGTAAAGCATCTCTGGCACAAGGAGGGGTAACACAGCCATGCAATCGCAGCTCCTCTTGCTGTGGTCGCTCCAGTCTCTGTGCTGTTGTTGTTTATTACTAGCATGACAAGCAAAATAAGAGCATTTGCTAAACCTGGACACACAAAGGCACAGAAATGAAGCATTACTTTCCCCACAGGAGCTGAGATCCAATACCAGCTGTGGCTGCTTGGGGCTCAGATTTTAGGTGTCTACATGCAACCCTGGAAATCTTAAACACCTTCTAAGCAGCTCGTCAATGGTAAGCCCAAGCAGCTGCACGTTTGCTTCCCAGGACACACGGCAACAAGGTCCTGCAGGCAGGGGAAGGAATAGAAATGGATGGATGCTTCAACCACCAGGCCGTTGTCCTGAAATGACTCCACATACAGCAGGGAGTGTATGTGCTTCCAGCGTTTCCTTCCCCGTGCACATCCTGCATCTGCCTGCTCTGAAGACAAACTGCTTTCACTTTCCAGCAGTTCATCAGAGTGAGAGTATCTCACCTGACTAATTCAGAGGTAGTTAGAGGAGAGATCAGTAGAAAATTCTTAAGATCCTTTTTTATACACTAGGTAAACTCTGCAACTTGCCAGAGAAACTCAGATTTTCATGGAAATTGAGTGATATTCAGTGAAAAGCTACTGGCATGCATAATGAGAAAATACCTAATTCTCCCAAAGAAGGTTTTATGCCCGTAAGTGCATCAACAATAACCTGGAAGGGTTAGATTATAGCTAGTAATGTCACGCAGACCTCTAGAGGAGATTAACTCAGGAGTTTTGGTATTAAAGGTGTACAATTCATGAGCCTAACTCGACTACAGTGGCAGACATTAAACAGTACTAAAAAAGGTTAACAGCCCTCAGCAGCTCCACGAGAAAACTTGTCCCCATTGGTGCACATTCTGATAAACAAAAAAATCTTGAGAAACAACAGATGAAACAGCCATCCTATTTGGTCCCCAGCCCATCTTATTTGCTCTCTAATATTATTTGTCCTCACAAAATCCTGTTACAGTCTTTTCCCTTGTTTTGCCAGCAAGACGAGGATTCTTTCAGTCACGGGGCTGGATCCTCAGCTGCTGTGGACTGACCCAGCTTTCTCAGCAAACAGGACTATGTTGACTTACATCAGCTGGGAATCTGTTTGCTCTCCTGCTTCACATGGAATGGACTCACAAAGATTATCAGTTAGCTTTAAGACTATCATGTTTTTATTGTAAAGAAATCACTCTAAAAGCATTTTTCTCTATCCAGTTTTTAAGAATCCAATCCTCTGCCATAGCTTAAGGACAAACAATTTCACGATTACCACCAGCAGAGCCAAGGCCAACTTGAGAAAATTTTATTTATTTCCTGATAACATAATCCATATCCCACTGAATTGCTACGTGAAATATACTCCTGTGTAATACCGAAGTGTTAATGGCACAGAGTAAAACCGCAAGCTGGTTTGAAATGCAGAGATTTTGAAGGAAGAGATATGAAATCACATAATGCAGCTCCATAATCGTTTGACAATAAATGATCCTTTTATCCGATTATTATTTCAGTTGCATGTCTTTAATAAAATGCAGCAGTTACCCATTCCCCAAAGCATTTGGACCACAGTTATGATCGAAATCAGTGGCCCATAGCAAGAAAGCTGCATCCTGGTCCTTTTTTACCCCATGCACAGCCTGAGCTCCTCAAATCTTAGGACCATCAGCAGGGTGAGATTTAGGATCACAGGCACAATTGGTTTAAATTGCAGCAGCTCCAGGGAAATCATCACACCAATGGTTACCAACTAGCAGGCAGAAACTGGCAAGGACAGACACCGAAATAAAAAGACAGCACTGAAATAGACCGTGACTAATAGAATCAAAGAAAGTAAGAAGGAAGTTCCTACTTTTACCAAGAGCAAACATATCTCCTGTTTGTTAGCTGGCCTTCCTACAAGATGCTGATTGTTAAGCTGCCATTCACAGTTCAGAACAATTTTCTTTAAGCCAATAAACTTCTGCAGTTTCAAACAAGGAAAGAAAGCGGTCACATCTTTTGGAGAAAGCTTCAGGTAACAACTTGCTCCTTATTTTTCCAAGAAGGAAAAGTGGACAACTCAATGTGTAAAGAACTTGTGAGTGCTAACACAGCATCAGGAGGTCCTGCTTTTTAAGGTTTCAAAATAGACAAATGACCATTTTCCATTAGATTATAAATTGGCTCAAAGATTGTAAACATGCTGATAAAATACTACTACAGCTTCTCAAAGGAATTTTATTCCATTCTGGTTTAAATAGAAATGAGTGTAATACAAAATGGCTGTGCTCATATTGGCCAGTTTTCAATGTATTTGACTGCTAAATCCTCAAATCAACACCAGCCTTTTCTCAGCCCAGCAGAGTTTGGTTAGCCACTGAGCTGCAAAGAAACATTAAATGTTACTGAGTTTCCATCACATTTGCAAAGATGATAAATCAACACTAAATAGCACAGGATCTGGTCAGATGTGCAAGCAAATTTAGCCACTTGCAGAAATACATTTTTGCTTTCAAAAAGCACATCTACATCTCCATGGAAAAGATGGTGACTGGAGACAGTCCTTTGGGATGGTACCTAAAATAGCTGAAGAAAAGGTTGAATAAAATGCCTTGGCTGGAAAATACTCTCTCCCAGATGCAAGATGAATTTGGGTAAAAAAGAAAAGGCATATTTTTCACCATGGATCCCTTAATGTTATTTACAGCAGACAAAAAAATGTACTGTTCTTAACTGTGCCAACTATGAAATTGGCTGTTCACACATGGTGTCATGTGTACATGGGGTAGAGTGACACTATTCACCCTCAGAAAAGACATTATCAGAAACTACAGCATAAAGATAGGAGGCAGACATGGATTTTCATTTTTCTTTTTTTTTTTTTTGGCTGATGTTATGTGGCCTCTGGTGACTTGAAGTTAAAAATGTAGATGCCACAAAGCATCTACCACATCAGCTTCTGAGATTTCCCAGAAGAAAAGTAGATGTCCATGCAGGACTTTCACATTACCTGACCACAACTTGCATTTCTATAACTTTTCTCAGCTTTGGCAGTAGCCACTGGACTACCACTGGATGTCTGGCAAGAATGCAGTGGTCCAGAAGGTGATCATATAGAATACTTGTATTAGGGCCTGCAAGGCATGCAAGGTAAGCAGCTGAGCTAAAACCCAGCTCAGGACAGCGAGAGGATGATGGAGAAACATCAGTGGGTTGAAAGCTGGGCAGCAGAACCCTTAGACACCTGCAGAGGTGAACAAAGCTGGTAAGAGTACAACCTCTTTGGCAGGCACAGATTAATCGGAGTGTCTGACCAAAAGGCACAGTCACACCTCACCTATACTGTCCTTCTGCTGACTAAGTAGCAGTGATGTGCAGTTTGGGTTTCTGAAATGGAGAGCTAAATGTGGTGTGAACACTGAGAAGGACTGTCCATTCGGTTAGATTCCTTTCCTTCCAATGCCACTCTCTGCCAGCTCCAGCAAATTCAGACTCCAATAAAAGTAATGCCATTAAATCAGTCAGAATATATTGATAGCTCTGGTGTTTCTTTGGCTGCTAAAATCCCAACATGGGATTTCTCCAGAAATGAAGGAGCAGTTCAGTTACAGGATTGGGGTCACATCTCCAAGCACGGAGCACGAGCACCAGGAATGGCAGTAGAAGCTGACAGCTGTCACGTGTTCTCTTTCACAAAAAGAAAAATGCTATGAAATGAGCAAAAAACTTTGCACAACTCATGCCACCACGACACTAGCATCAGCCCAGAGAATTAGAAACAAGCAGAGGCAGCATCCCGCAGAATCACTCTTTTCCTGCTAGGGACTCCACCCACCGCCTGTCCTTTCCGAGGAAGAAGCTGGAACTTCGCGCTGGTGGGGAGAAAGGCGTTTGTCCAAATCACCTTTTTTTTTTTATTCATGGGCCTTCCTTAACAGCAACGATAAGAATAATAAATCCTGTGGGAGCAATGTAACTAACTCATGCGGGGATGTGCAAATGGGCAATTTGCAAACTAATTGCTCCTGCACAATGCACTGTGCAGACAGGTTGTCCAAACACTGGCTCTGCGCACTATTTGTAGCCGCGGCTGCCTGGTAAGAGGCGGTTGAAATGCTTTCTGGGCAGACAATGGGCTTGCTCAAGTGTGCAACTATTTCGGAGGGAAGCTATCCCGCCCACCCTGGGTGGCGAAGGTTTGTTCTGCCTGCGTCCAGCTGCCGTGTTGTGCCAGGAAAATACAGGGGCCATGTGCGGGACAAAACAGTTTTGCCTTATTGCCTCTGCCAGCTTGGGAGGACGCAGGGAGTATCAGCAGCATATGGGCCCCGGGGGATTTCAGCCATTTAACAAACATTATATGCTCCATAACAAAACGACAATATTTTGGTACTTAGATCAACCAAATAACTAAATTAGATTCCCTAGACGGTGAGGACTGGTATGCTAATTGGCTTGCCTTGTGGATTTTCTATGTGGCTCCCCAAGAAACAGATTGGCCCATTTTTCAGGCAACTGATTGTTAATTGGAGTAATGAATAGCAGACTGGAGGGTCCGATCACTTCGCTTGGTAAATTCAAGCCCCCGTTATTCATGAGGACAAGTGAGTGGTTTTTATGGGTGGTGGGCAAACGGCTGGTCCCAGGTCAACTCCAATGTGTTTTTCTTTCTCTTTACTCCAGGAACACAAGGGGAAATTTAGCACCTGATTCCACCATCCCTTTGGGATGCTGTGCTCTTCAAACAGCTGAATTGTCCCCAAGAAGGGCTTGCCCCTCTGATGGCAGAAGGCCAGCCAGTTCATTTATTGAGCAGATTTTTGCTGATCTCCTCCTCTGGCAGTGGTCCCTAACACAAGCAACTTCTGCTGCTTCCGGGGAAGTCCTCAGTCTTGCTGTGCTCTGCTTCCCTGGTAGCTCTGACCAGGGACCAGGGACTCTGAGGTGACCCAGCCCTCAAGCCCACACTGGCAAGGATGAAGGCCTTGTTTCCCACCCCACTCTCTCCAGTGCCTGGCTTTGATTACAGTCAGGGTGTGGAAACTATGACCTCTCTCTGTTCTCACAAACTGTGCTGTAAGCCAGCCTCTCCTGTCTCCCTGCGGTTGTGCAGTCCTCTCCAGACCAGCTCTGTGGTCACACACAGAACACCTGCCTGCTCTGCTGGGCAATCTTCTCTGCAACTGCTTTCTGTACAGACTCAAGGTACAGACTGCCTGAAAACCATGGCCCAGCTATCCACCAAAGACAATACTATGAAAATTTCAGAAATGGGTCCCTCTAGGTTATTTCAACTACTATTCCACAAGTGATGAGATTTTCAGTTTGTTAGCTGAACCAAAAAATAGCTTTCGTAAATTCACAGAGATATGCAACCAAAATATTTTAACTTGTTAAAACATCACCTTTCCAGACAACTATGGTTATATACTCTACTAAAAAGCAGAGATTGATTCAGTTACTCATTTTCCGAGAAATGCAGTTTCTGCTTCATGTTGAGCATGAAGGTGTCTCAAACTAGCACACAGGTGCCTAACATCAAAAGTCTTTTTCTTCTGGAAAGAAATGGAAATCTCACAGCATCATTTTCCTGCATCACAATATCAAAGTAACTGAGCTCATCAGAGAGACTAAGACTACATTCTTCAAGAAAAGACTTATTTTCTTATAAGTTATGTTAGAAGACAAGCAATCCTATTTATTGAGAAAACAAAGGTGGCACAATAGACTACACTTTATATTCAAAAGCAATTAATGGGTTTTGGTGTCTGCATTTCTGCGTGCCCAGGGTGGGTGCTCCTAAAGGCGCAGTTCTTAAAGAGCAGGGAGACTGGTGTTGGAAAAAAGTCTTAAAATGCCTCAAGTTGAGGGATAGACATTTCCAATGTTTACTTCTCTGAGTTGATCGTAAGTATTCATCCAGGCACTTGTGCATTCACTCTACCATGCAAGTGCTTTATAAGCAACAGTGAATTTATCACTGGGGCACTAGAAAATACATTCATTTATAGGAACTGAACTACTGAAAATTAGTTTGCTTCTTCAAGGAGGCTTAGAAATACTGGAGAACAGTCCTGCAGCTCCTGAAGCACAGATGACTGAAGGTTAACAAGAGGCTACCACTAATATTTATTTGTCAGTAGCTGGTGCAAGACATGGAAAAACTGAGAATACTGCTTTTCTTTCCAAGGTGTACAATGATTATTTCCCACACAAAACTTTAGACACCTCCTAACAAATGAGAGGTACATATTTTTTCAGAGCACAAAAGTAACTTTCAGGATCATTCTCCCCTATGAGAGTCTAAGCATTCATTGTTAATATACAGTGAAATTCTACATGGAGGACTGAGACCAGTGAACTCCTCCTCAAGGGGCACTGGGACAGCAGAGCACCTCCAAAAATGGCTCTCAAGGCAGGAGACTCACCTCCCAAATCATCTCTCAGGACACAAGAAGCAACATTCAACAAAGAAGAAAACAATACTGCACTCAGATCTGATGCAGGTGTTTAAGCTGGATACAATACCACATTTTTTAAGCTACCCTAAATTGAAGTCAAGGTTTGTTTTTGATATGTTCTTCTGCAACTTCTGAGTTAAATACAGGAACAGCACCTGTGAACAGCTGTTTACAGCCCCTCTGACAGCTGACATGGGAGTTTCATAGAATGAAACCCACAGAGTTGTGTCTCAGGCCTCTGTGGCTTCAGCTCCTCTTGTTGCTCATGGAAGGCAGTGTCAGCAGGCTGTGCTGCCTCAGACAGCACTGTCACATTGAAATGGGCCTTGAAGTAGTTTTTGCTCTTTAATCTGACCCAGCCACATTTTTGTACAATGAAGAAACATGTGCCAGTAACTCTTGAGGCCAGATTTAATTTTATAATTGGACACCTTGGGTTATATACATGGGGGAGAATTGCCAGCCAGCTGTATTTCCCTATTTCCATTTCTACAAGTATCAAGTAAAAGAATATTATGAATATTAAGGAAAGACAGACACTTTCAGTTTTCTGGTTTTCATAATAACTTTAAATTGCTTTTGCTATGCTTTTCATAATAGTCATTGAAAATATCATGAGACTCACACAGAAAATTCATCATGAAACTAAACAGTGCGAAAACAAGTAATCATCTGAAGATGCAAATCATTTCCAAAATCTCACAATGATTGTCTGTAGTCACAATCCAACTGGCAGCTGAATACTAAGGGAGGCTTTTCCCAGAGATCTTCAGTGACAGCACAAGAAGTGAAGGACACAAACTGGAACATGGCAAGTTCCTATTAGGTATCACACAACGCATTTCACCTTATGGGTGGTTTAGTCCTGGGACAGGGCTCCAGGAGTCTCCGACCTTGGAGATACTAAACAGTCAGCTGAACAAGGCTTTGAGCAATCCAATCAAACTTCAAATTTGGCCCTGTTTTGAGCATGGGAACCTCAAGAGGTCACTTCGAAGCTAAATTATTCTGGGTTTCAAATATCATGCTCAGAAAGTTTTTTTAAATCAGGGCATTTTTACCAAAAGCTGGTTTTTTTGAACCTCAACATGATACCAGTAACCTTAACATCAAAGTAAGAGCTTTTAAAAGCTCTACAGAAGAGATTGGGATCAATCTTCTGCAGAGGAAGCAGAATCATAAGGCGAGAAATCACTCTCTTCTCCCTTGGAATATTCACAATTGACTTCAAGATCATGACAAGATCATAAAAATCTTTCCTAACAAAAGCTTGTTAAAGGCATGGGCTGTCTATTCCAACAGACAAACCTGTGGCACTCGACAACCAGCCTACCAAATTAATAACACGTATATTTGAATAAACACTTTGCCCACAAACCCATTGGTAAAACATATATTTTTGACTGCCAGGAAATTCATCCCTAACATGAAACACAAGGGACAATTTCTGAAATTGCAAACAGTTAAAAATGGCAGCAATTTGTTTTCACTTTATTCATCTTCCCCACCTATTCTTTCTCCGAAACCAGCTTCTTGGAGTCAGTGCTATGTGACAGCACACAGATGGGCACATTTATAATGAATTTGGAGAAGTTCAAAACACAGTGATAGCAGACATGAAAAAAAATCTGGGGAATTCTCCTTAATTAGATTACACTCAGCGCACCCTGTCTGTCTGAATGAGGACAAGGCAGTGGAAACTGCCTGACAGCGTCGCTAATACAACTGAGGGGGTCTGTGGCAGCAGACATCTGTTTTAAAGCCCTGATCCAAATCTGCCCCTAGAGGCAAATCAGCCAGGCATCGGATGTCAGTCTGAAACGTTAAAGGCAAAATTCATACTTGCTGGGAGCAGGTGCAGTTCCACTAAACTCACCACATTTCAACGGCACCCTGGATTTCAAACAGTCTGCAAGTGTGGCACAAACGTGAGGAGACACAGACCCATTCATTATAAAACACTCAACTCAGCAAGGTGTAGTAATGCTGTTTCTCAGCCTAGAAAAGTCTCAAAAAATTAACCAAAGTGCAAAGTACACTCAGCCCCTACTCACTGCCCTACAAATCAAGGGCTTGAAAATTTTGCTGTGTTGTGTTTTGTCCCTCATGCTTAATTTTCTTGCATATAGACATGCCAGAGAATACATCCCCTTGCTTAGAAAAGCAATAAAAACTATTTTCCTTTTTTTTTTTCCTCTGAATGCAGAATCTATTCATGTTTTATTACAACAGTCCATGGTACATGTCAAATATGGAGGGGCCAAGGAGGAAAATCTGGCAATGATCCTCCCGTACATCATTTCAGACAGCAGGCACACACCTCAGTATAAATAAATAACCGCTAAGCCATCCCCATTCATGTTTATAATTAGTGCAATCTATTTAACAAACAGACACATAATATAGGTCAATTATGTAGGTCATGATAAATTTATGAAGAACTTCAGCCTGTAGGGCACCAAAAAGACCACGCTGAGGCAGCATTTCCAAAGTTACTGTTCATTTCTGCGCGCGGTTTGTGAGCAGCAGTGAGGAACAGCAAAGACCTCCCTGGATTTTCAGGTTTGTGGTACTACGGCCACAATCATCAAGGAAAACATCAGTGGCATCCTCTGGGAGACACCCTCTATGATACAAGCACAGAGCTGCCCCTCCAAAATACTGAACCAGTTGCTACTTTCAGCCAAAATTGCCAGAAGCATAAATGTCTCAAAGGTGTTTAAATTCTATGACTTCGTCAGAAACTAATGGGTATCCAGAAGGGAGATGGAGAAATATCTTATTTATGCTTCCTCCATAGGAAAGGAAATGGTAACTCAGCATTTGTCTGGTATGTTTGATCACAGCCCTCTTGACCAGGGACAGATGCAGCTGCAGAGAAGTTGCAGCACGTGCCAAGTCCTGCCTTGCTAGGAATTTTTGGGAAGGAATGATGAAGAACCACAGTGGAGGGCACCAGAGAGCAGCAGGTGCCATGTGAGGTTTCAGGTAAGTGTCAGGGGTATGGGGAGGATGTGGTGATAGAGTGCCACAGGAAAAGCTACACATGCACGGTTTATAGCAAGGGCACAAATTTAATGTTCAGAGATCAATGAACATGACACTCTTCTGCTAAAGGTCAGCACAACTATAATTTGTTCTTTGAGATGAAGGGAGAAAATGGAACCTGAATGGAAATTTGAGCTATAGGCTTAGTTGCTGTTCCTTTTCCGTAGTATTTCCAAGTACTGCAGCAGCCCAAACTCTCTCGCTGGGTACACGCCAGCTTGTTGAACACCCATGTGCCTCTCTGAGGGTGTAGAGACATGGATCATTCAGTGGGATTTGGCACATGTTTACTACCTGGCTTGCACAACATGCCAATCACATGCAGTTCATGGGCACACTGTGCCAAAACCACTGACTTCGAACTTACAGTACAACATAATCTTGTTACTGTTCGCAAGACTCGTGACCAAATTGGTGGAATGACCTTTTAATTATACGTATTCTTCTGTACAATTTGTCTTTGATCCCTATTTATTATTTCTCATTCAGACATCCAACACAATTATTCTTATAACATGGGAGTGGCAGAGATCATTTCCCAAATGATTCCCAAACTGGTTCCCAATAATCTGCATTCTAGCTCAGGTGTGATGTATACAATACACCAAGCTATGACTCTAAATGTACACGTATAAATAATATGTATAATATGTACATATCGTACTTGAAAATTTGTTAAAAATCTCAGACTCTGTGGCTTAATTCTAAGAATGACCACAGTACTGCATGTGACACAGTTTCAGGAATGGATCCAAAACTTTTTAAACCGCCTACACTCCATTCCAGGTCCACAGCTGAGGAAAGGGGATTTCCAAGAACAGCCTGAGAACTGTTCCCATGCCCATATGTAATGCTTTTCACGGCAGGGAGAAAAAAAAAAAAAAAACAACCCAGCATTACATTCCCATTTCTTTGGAATCTCTAATCCTAACTGCAGCACTGTTTGTGAACATATATGCAAGATATTTCAACTAAGAGAAATAAATACTGCACTATTTTGCCCCATCCCTGGGGAAATGGTGTTCCTGACAAAATACTGCTCTCTGCTGGCCTTGACATGCACTTCTGCAAGGGCCTCACCTCCTGAGATATGCCTTCCCTCGTGAAAAGGGAAAAATCCATCTTCTTTTGCTGACTTAGCAACCAGTGACAGGAGCATTTCTTTATTTAGGATTGAAAAAATTATTTTGCACAGGAAAACTATACTGATATCACTGAAATCTTTTGTTTTGAAGAAAAAAATGCAAGTAGTCTTTCACCCTGAGTAACCCTCCAGAAGTATTCCTGTTTTCTTGCAACCTGGAAAAAGAAACAGGCTATTCATGCAGCAGGCTCTCTGTTGTGATGAGTTCAGATGACTCTGTGTTTCTAAATATAGGGAACTCAAGTCCTGTTCTAAGTTTCAGGAAACTTACTCCTGGGTGGGAATTTTCACAGCAGCCCAAAATCCCGGTGACAACCACAGAATTTGAGATTAAGCTCCCTCGTCTTTTACTTTGGAGGTGGACTCCAGACCTGAGTAGCTCCTTAGCCCAAAACCTGCAGTATCTTTACTCACTATCCCCATTTTTTGCTGTTTTACCAAAAGGGGATCACTCAGAACAAAGCTAACTGAAAACCAGCTTATTTGCATTGAATGCCACTAGATATTGCTGAGCTACACCTGGCACAGCAAGAACCATAAAAAAACATTTTCAGTCTGTCAACATCTGATATTTTGGGGCAGAACAAGGTGATGCCATGCTTCAGACTCACCAAGAACAGTGACCATGCCCAGCTATGAGGACCATCCTCCCCTCAGTCACAGAGATAAAGGGTATTCACCCAGCAGTCAGGCTACATCTTTCCTGAGGTTCTCCTGTGTATCTTCTTCCCTACGGCCTTGCAGCTCCTGAGGTGCCGTGACTGACAGGAATGCCACAGCAGCGATTTTGGGATTAACACCTACAGGAACCAGCAGAGCATTCTCAGATGTCTTTTTTTCTCAAGCTGCTGGCAGAATCGTGTTTCTGTGGTGAAACCACACCATCAGGGTCTTGCTTACAAACCAGAATAGAAACTAAACATAGATTCTGTTGCAGTCACATCACAGAAGAGCCACAAATCTTAAAACACTTTAATTCCTTGTACATGAGGTACGGAGAAAGGCACGAAGCAACTACTCAAGGGCATCCTTTGCTCACATCTACCCATGCTCCCTGCCTCAGACCCAGCCCAAACTTGCAGGACAAGAGCTTCTGGCAGGGCTGGCTCTCATTGGGGTGCAGAGGGTGCCCAGCAGCCCTGTAAGCCATCTCCTGGTGGCATTATCCCTGCCACCCTCACAGGCCCTGCTCTGCCCTGCCTTTCCTCACCTTGAGGACTGCTCCTGTTATTGTCCACAGAAATCAGATTCATTACCTGGTGTGCACAAGCCAACAATTACATGCTCGAGAGAGACGTTTGATTATTTATCTCAGAGTTGCACAAGCCTGGATGATTGCTGGTATTCTACAAATCAAGGATGCCCCTCAGGACTTTCCAGGCCATTACTTATGCCCAGATATTTAGTATTAGTAAGCTCCCAAGTACACATCGAGGGCAACCCAAAATGTTACTGTATTCCATATATATCTGTGCCTCGAATTGTTTTTGTATCTAAGAGCCTGCAGCCAGTCTTTGTTCCCGAGCGGTTATTGAGATTTAGCAATTTTGTTTCCAGTGGTTATTTACTGTTACCTTTTTGCCTGTTGCTGTTCCAGTTGTTTGTAAACTTATTTTTTTCACTTACATGTCTTCATATTCGTTCCTTATTGGTGGAAAGGGATTGGTTAAAACTAAGGGGAGGCAACTCATTTTAGAGTGTCCACCTCTTATAATTGTCTTTAACCAAGACAGTACAGCCTCTCTATTAGGACTGGTTAGTAATTATCATACAAACTATGTGACCCACCTAATTTCCGTGCATGCTCAGGGGAAGGGTCTTCACCTAGCCAGAACCTTTTTGCCCTACCGGCATGATTTTTAGTACTATAATGAACATATTTCAGCTGTAGGATACACGGACCTCGAATGTTCGGCCAAGTTGGCAATAGACACATCAACACCTTGATGTACTTCACCCTTAGATCTTGTCCAGGGTGTCCTCGACTAAGCGATGTTAACTACCACCTGATTCAAGATCGTTGTTACACGTTCCACATTTTTCGACACTGCTTCTCCATACCTTTCTGATTTTGCGGCGTTTCGCCATTATTTTTTCTTTTCTTTTTTTTTTTTTTTTTT
>VZRV01000632.1:93521-165314 GCA_013398115.1 Falcunculus frontatus
CGGAGCCGCCTCGCGCCTGCGCTGTGGGGCCGGGGCCGCCCGCGAGCCGGGCGGCGGCGGTGCCATGGCGGGGCCGGCGGGGGCGGCGTGAGTTTGGGAGGGAGGGAGGAAAGGAGGAGGGAAAGAGGGAAAAAGGAGGAAGAGGGAAGTGCGGGCGGCGGGACAGTGGTCTGTGTGTGAGCGAGGGGCACCCCGCAGGGTGGGCCGGGTCGGGCCCGGGCTCTGCCTGGCTCCCGGCTCCCGCCTGCGTTCCCGGCTCCGGGGCGCCAGCGGGAAGCTTTTGCCTTGCAGCAAATCTCGGCGTCCCCTGACAAAGGCAGGGAAGGGACAGTCGCGATTGTATCCAGGCAAACGGCGGTAGGGGGGTAGCGCTTCCAGGCTGCTGTGCCTCCTCGTTCTTCCAGCCTCCGCTCGTGTCTCCTCGAAGGATCACCCGGCCCCTGCGGCTTTCCTCCCTCCTGTGACATTTGCCTCTGGTACAGCTGCAGCTGAGCTGCAGCGATTGCTACCTGCATGTCTCTGCCTGCTGATAAGAGGCCAGAAGGATTTTTCATTTATTTGCAATGCCGTCTCCCTGATTTCTGTGTCATGACAATCTACAGTTCCCTTTCCCTTAAGCCGATCCATTCTTTATGTGTATATGTGCCTGTGATTTTGTTTTCCTCNCCCTCACGGAGCCGCCTCGCGCCTGCGCTGTGGGGCCGGGGCCGCCCGCGAGCCGGGCGGCGGCGGTGCCATGGCGGGGCCGGCGGGGGCGGCGTGAGTTTGGGAGGGAGGGAGGAAAGGAGGAGGGAAAGAGGGAAAAAGGAGGAAGAGGGAAGTGCGGGCGGCGGGACAGTGGTCTGTGTGTGAGCGAGGGGCACCCCGCAGGGTGGGCCGGGTCGGGCCCGGGCTCTGCCTGGCTCCCGGCTCCCGCCTGCGTTCCCGGCTCCGGGGCGCCAGCGGGAAGCTTTTGCCTTGCAGCAAATCTCGGCGTCCCCTGACAAAGGCAGGGAAGGGACAGTCGCGATTGTATCCAGGCAAACGGCGGTAGGGGGGTAGCGCTTCCAGGCTGCTGTGCCTCCTCGTTCTTCCAGCCTCCGCTCGTGTCTCCTCGAAGGATCACCCGGCCCCTGCGGCTTTCCTCCCTCCTGTGACATTTGCCTCTGGTACAGCTGCAGCTGAGCTGCAGCGATTGCTACCTGCATGTCTCTGCCTGCTGATAAGAGGCCAGAAGGATTTTTCATTTATTTGCAATGCCGTCTCCCTGATTTCTGTGTCATGACAATCTACAGTTCCCTTTCCCTTAAGCCGATCCATTCTTTATGTGTATATGTGCCTGTGATTTTGTTTTCCTCCATTTTTATGAAATGTTGTCTTACGTGGTTTTGGAAATACTCTGTAATCACCTTGACTTTAAATTCCTCCCCTTCGTGCCTTCTGTGTGCTTCCTGAATCCACATCAAGATATTACATGTGTGTCAGAAACCTTGTTTAACTCAACTTCATCAATTGGTTTACTTTCTCTTTATTACTCAACCAAAAAGGGAAAAATTATCTGTAACTTTGCTGCCCATAAATCACCACCGACTGTTTTTTAATCATCTGAATGATGCTGTGTGAGGTCTTGTAGATTTTGTGAGTTGTGCTTTGCTTTGGTTTCTTTCCTGGTATTGGGGATGGGGGAAGGAGGGCACTCAGTTCCCTGGATCTTGCATCTTACTTTTCTAACCTTAATTTTAAATTGCCCTTGTCTAGTCTTCTGGGACCTCCTTCACCATCCAGGAACTAACAAAGATAACTACCCAGAGAACCTGTGGGATCTTCATCCTCGGTGTTTTTCAAAATGCTCTTGGATATAGCCCTTAGCCACATGGAGGGTCCCAACAGCCGCTCCTGCTGTGAGCAGGACGTGTGATGAGGGACCTCCTGAGGTCCTCTCACACCTCAGTTACTGTGTTTAGCTTCACTGAACCCTCCTTATAAGGCACCCTTGTGCCTTATTAGGCCTCTGTAGCAATGGGAGAAGAGAAGAGTGCTGCTCCATCTAGTAAAGTGAGCTGTGGAACTGAAAGAGGTGCTAAAGGAGGCTGCCTTCCTTCTGCTCATTGGGAAAGTAGTGTCCAGTGTCGTGGGCATTGTACTTTTAGATCCTTCTGTCAGGTTGGGAAAATAAAACAGATCTTTTCTCTTCTGTTGGATGTAGGAGTGATGTGGGAACCACCTGTTCTGTGTGAAGGACAAGGAATAGACCACCTGATAAAGGGAAGAAACAAAGCATCCCATTAAATGGAAGCCATGAAGATATCAAAGCGGTTCTTCGCTTTTGGGATTTTGACATGCATAGCTGTTTATGTTGCATACATAAAATGGCACTTGGGCTCCAGACCATTTGTGGGAGCCACAGAAGGAGTTGCTGAAAGCAGGGGAGATAAACTGACCCATCAGGCAGTGACCACAGACCTCTCAGTCTTTTATGGAATTATGTTTGACGCAGGAAGCACGGGAACTCGCATCCATATATTTAAATTTGCACAGCAGCCAAGAGGTATGTCCTGCTCATTGCATGGCGGATTAAGTCTTCCATAATGTTATGAAGCAGATTATTGATGGCATTTTTCTAGGGTTAACTTGGAAAAAACATGCTTCAGGTCTTTATAGAGAGCCATCAGGAGGTATATTATGGTTCAGGCATGTGTGTTTGGATGAAATTATGAAAACATTCAACAAGGAGAAAATGCTGTAATACCTTAATATGAAGTAAATAGCACCTGTACTTTTAGAGTGGTGGCTTGAAGAAGGGCAATTTTACATCACACTGGTGGAAGAGAGAGTTAAAAATTCAAACTGCCTTATTTCTCCAAATTTTTTAGGTTGTTGGGTGTCTCCAGTTCCTGGCAGTGAGCTGCTTCTCTCTACAGTGTCTGGTTTAGTGCATCCTTGGCTTCAATGTTGGGTTTAAACTGCAAAACAAAACAAAAATTGCAAATCGTTTGATTAAAGTTGCTGCATATTGCACCTGGACAGAAACTACCTCTCAGAAGTGAGGCAGAAGTGTACAAAAAAGCTCCAGCTTTCCTCTGGAGTAGTAAGCTCCGTTTGTTTATATGTTATCAGCTCCTGTTTGTGAAACTCTTAAAGATCAGAGAACCTGGGTGGATGCTGTTTGTAGGCGATGGAAAGGCTCTGTTAAGGATTAGCAGGGTGGTGTGTGCTGTGATTGGCCTCTGGGGAGCACCTTAGGTTTGCATAATGGGCTGGTGTCAGGCTCAGCCACCAAAGGTGTTAAACAGCAGTCCATGGACTTCCTTCTCTTCCTGTATCCCCAAGTCTGCTTCTTCCTCGCCTGCCTCATTTGAAACACAGTTTCAGAATATATTGCAGCAAACTTTATGGAGTGCAGTGTTGTCTGGACTGGAGATTCATATAAGGTACTGCAGCTTTCCAAAATACTGAAGTCTGTGTCCCTCTGCTGCCATTGAAAACAGTGGAAAAGCCACCATTAGGTTTTGCTGGAATCAAGTTTAGCCAGAACAGGGCAGGCTGAAACAAGAGGTCTTTTTTTGCAGGTGCAGTTTGAAAAGCTGCACATGGCAGGTGTAAGCTCTCTCTCAAAGACAGCTTTGCACCCATCTGCTGACTGATGTGGACAGCAGCACCTGACAACCAGTCATGACTTTAAAAAGTGGTTTTCTCAGCTTCTAATTCTACAGCCAGGGTTGTATTTAAAGGTCAGGTAGCTGCTAATAGTTCATCAGACAGGGGCGTCAATTGATGTCTATTAGCACATAATAATGGATTTTTTTAAATAGGTTTTTTTGTGTATGCAAAATTATTTGTACCATTACTTATTTTGGAATACTGCTTTTGAACAGAGACACCCAGATTAACCCATGAGACGTTTAAAGCACTGAAACCAGGTCTGTCTGCGTATGCTGATGATGTTGAAAAGGTAATTTAAGTGACTTCTTTCCTGTCTCACTTACCTTCTGGTTTGCAGGGATTTAGGGACTCCAAGAGGCAGACTTATACTCTGCTCATAGTGTTTTACAAAAGCCTTTGTTTCTCAAGAATTTGTCATTCTACCTTTTGAGCCTTTTGTAGCCAAACCATTTGGTGGCAGAGAGTTCTGTTGTGTTTCACTGTTTGAAAAAGTGACTCTTCCTGGTTTGGACCTGTTGCTCAATAATTCCCATTATATCCACTAGGCCTTATGCTGTAGGAGATAGTGAGTCTTGCACCTTCTTCTTGTGATATTAATTTGTCTCTGTTTCACGTTTACAGTGAATTGTAGCTCTGATCACCCTTTTGCCCTTTAGAAAGAGTTTTTAAGATGCCTTTTATTGTTCTTTCTCTGCTCAAGAGTGGCCACGGAATAAAAGAGCTCCTGGAGGTGGCAAAGAAGGAAGTTCCTATGGAGCTGTGGAAATTTACTCCTCTGGTTCTGAAAGCCACAGCTGGCCTACGGTTGCTGCCAGGAGAGAAAGCTCAGAAGTTGCTGGAAAAGGTATTATTTCTTGTCTTTCCGTTTGCTTTCCAGAAAACATGCTCCTGTTAAAAATGCAGGTCCCTGGGACATATCTGAAAGCTAGGGTGTCCGTCTCCTGCCTTTCCCATGCATGTACAATACCTTGAGGGTCACCAATTCCAACAAAGTAAACTGGATTCCCTTCCCTGCCCATGTCCATCCCTTGTTAATGGCATTTCTGAGCAGGCTTTATGCTTGAAAACCCACACATCCATCCCTCTTTCTGCACCAAACTGCAGGGCCAGCACGTAAAGGCTGCTGCTTGTTGGACTCTTGGGCTTCAAACAAAGTGGTGAGCAGCAGTCAGGATCTGGCCCAAGAAGAGGAGCAGTAGTGTAAAACTGGAGTTTTAAAAAGCTTGGTTTTCACCTGAGAAACTGTTTTTCTGAATGTAGCTTTTATTTGAACTACAGGTGAAGGAGATTTTTCAGGCCTCCCCCTTCTTTGTGAGGGACAATTGCGTGTCAATAATGAACGGAACTGATGAAGGTAAGCAACTTTGTGGAGTCTCCTTCTGCAGTCCTGGAGATCCCTGCTGCACTGTGACAAGTCCCTGCCTGCTGCAGTGGGAGCCCATAAGCAGCAGGTTTGACAGAAGCAGAGTTTTTATGTGGCCACAGGCAGTGCCTGCCAAAGAAATTTTGGGCTGTGTTTTCCAGTTTGAAGTCCTGAGTTCTGTCCTGATCTTGAAAGCTCTTGAGTATTGAGCAGTTCCTGTAGGATCACCAGAAAGCCACTGTGCAGTCAGCACTTCTGGAAAAGTTTCTGAATATCTGCTTGTTGAGATGGTCTACAGCAACTGGGTTTGCTCACTCTGTTCTTGATAATGCTTATCAGAGCTCTCTGGACGTATTTGATTGTAATTTTAATTACGACTGATCTATTGAGTGGGATTGTAAATTCAATCTGAAAAAACCCCCATTATATAGAGAAGAAAACACATGCTGAAATAAGTTCATGTTCATCCAAAAATGTTGAGGACAGACTGTCTAAATTCTAAGTAACTGAGTGTTGAAATGTGTTTTAAATCTTCTCAGAAACCAAACTTTAAAATAGCTGAAGCTGATTATGAGTTTCTCTTCTTGCTACTTAATGGAAGAAAGACATTATTTTTCTTTTGTTTTAAAATCAGTAATAGCCATGATAGCCTTGGTTCAGCCAAGGATTGAAGTGGGCCGTGCTCTCTAGCGTGCCTTGAGTTTTAACCACATGAATAAACGTTTGAATTTGTTAACTCAAGGCCTCTGATTCACCTAATTTATGGGGAAACAGTTTATAAAACGAGAAGAGGACAGAAACAGCATAGCTCACAAAATTGCTTAGAGGAAAACAGGAAAAATTAGAACACTGAAAGATGAAAAATCTTAGTATTCATAAAGAAGAGTTGAGTGCCTGACATCAAACAAAAGGCAGCAGTGGATGTTTTCCTAGAAAATGAACAATGTGAGTTTCCGTCATCTCTTTGTCTTTTAGCTAAGGACAGAAGCTTTTGTGACTTCCTGCCTAAGTTTTTGACCTGTGAAACAGAGTTCTCCGGGCATTTCATACATGGGGCTTCTCTCCCAAATATCACATAAGCTCTGACAGAGAAGGTCATTCTCTTTGTTAAGGTAGTCTAATCTGGTGTTTGTCAGCCACTGGCACTTCTGGAAACCTTGTAATATGGCTTAACTTACTTGTTGCTGCTGTTAGATAAAATGAAATGCTATGATCTAAGCATGTGTCTTCTGAATCTTTTCCTTATTAGGTATTTCAGCCTGGATCACAATAAATTTTTTAACAGGTATGTGTACATGAGCATGTGTATAAAGATATGACCAATGCTGTGAAATTCATGCTCTTTTCTGCCCCTGTGTGGGATTTGCTCATTCATTGGGGTGGAATGGGAGAAAGAAGACTCTGAGAGTAAGTCAGCAGTTTGGTTTTGGCCTGGCCTATTTAAGTCATTAGAATTTTGTCCATTTACTTGATGGAGTCAGGAGTTTAATCCTTTTTCCTAGATGTTTAATGTAGCTTTTCTTTCAGTTCCCTGTAGGGTACCAGAGCATTTTATTCCTTTTTAGAGCCTGCTGTGACTCTGGCTAAATTTTTTGTGTGAATATTCTAGATGTGCTTGGCAGCTGCAGAGAGTAAAAGAAAGTGCTATGCTACTTCCTTACAGATTTATAACACAGAAATGCCACGGGTGTTTACACTGCTGAGTGAGAAAAGGGTAGCTGAAGAGTAGAGAGAAAACGAAGCTGAAGACCTCTCTGACAATACATAAAGCACTCTGCCATCCAAGTGCTCTGTTCAGCACACAGTGTGTGGGGCAATGTGCTCTGGAGTTTTTTGTGTTCCCAGAAATTATCAGAAGGGTGAGCGCTCTTTAAACATCAGCTGTCGTGAGGTATACTGAGGTACTAGGCACAAACTGTCCTTGTCAGGAAGGTGCATTTGAAGAATCTAACTGAGAAGCAGTAGATCTAAATGAGAGCAGAGGTCTTGGCTGACAGCAGGAAGAATTCCAAGAGAGCTGAGTCTCTTAGGCCAGCTCTTTTCAGTCTGTCATCCCTTTGGCCATAGGAATCTGCAAAATACTGCTAAGGGATCAGGGAGAGGTGGCCAAGAAAACCACATTCCTCTGTGTTACAAAGTGGTTACCACAGCAGAGTTTGCAAAAGGTCTTTGCATCCAAAATGTTTAGGAATGCAATAACCAAAGCTGCTGTGATTAGGCTAGGAACAGCCACCAGAGAAATAAAAGACTCTTGTCACTTTAAGATTTTCAGGTCTGATAAAGCTAAAATCAGTGCCCAGTCGATAACAGTATAATTTAGTGCTGTGTGGAAGCTGAGAGGTGGAGTTGGATTGTTCTCTTTCCTTATACCACTGTACTTCTGGTTTTGTTCCTAGCCAGTTTCTCACAGTGCCCACCATGGCTTTCTCTGTTCTGTCACACATTTCAGGCAGGCTGGATGACCCGCAGAAGAGAAGTGTAGGGATGCTGGATTTGGGTGGTGGATCAACACAGATCACCTTCCTTCCACGCACTGAGGTAACATGAGCGTGCACACTGTTGGGAAATGCTGCTGCAGGAATCTGTAACTGCTCAGGTTTCTTTCCCTTGGAAACAGAGCAAGAGCTTGTCAGTGTAGCCACACTTGTGACTTGGTCATATCTGCCTTTTTATAGGCAGTCCCAGAGGCATTTACACCTCTTTGTCCATCCTCTTCGTCCAGCTCCGTGGGTCAGTGGTGCTTGTGGCAAATCTGCCAGGGTTCCTTTATCTCGTGGAAGACACCACGTTCACCTGAATGTCTCAATCCTTGACTTTCAGTTTGTACAATTCATAACAAAGAACTCAAAAAGCAATGCTGTTATTGAATTCAAGTCCAGCATTTGACCTACACTGGGGTTTAAGAACACAGTAAGGTGCCTTCTCAATCCTTGTTTCTGATTTTCCTGAGTTTACTCAGTTGCAAATGAATGCCATTTTAGCTTCCTAGCGTGGCATTTCTGTGGGTGTTCTGTGAAGCCCTGTGCTTGTGGTATTGTAAGGCTCTGGCCTGTGCAGAGGTAGTGCTCATAGTAAAGCTGCTCAAAAGCAGAGGGATGGGATGCTGTATCCAGTGTCCCAGCCTGGGATAATCAAGACATTGCACTGTTTCAGCAGAATGGCAAGGGATGTGAAGGGTCCAGGGAGTGGAAATTCTGGACATAGAGAAGGAGTTGAGATATGAGCAGCATGAACAGCACTGTGGCTTGGGCTTTGCTCCCCACAAACATTCTAGCTGTGCTGATGCACTTGGGGAACAGGCTACCCTTTCATTCCTTCAGACCACAGGCTGGTCCTCACTCTGTTCCTTGGCAAGCACAGGGATGTGCTTTTCCTCTGGCTTGTGCAAGTTCACAGATGAATTCACTCGAGTAGGAAGTTAATGCGTGCCTAGCCTTCCTATTAGTTTGCACACAGTTCCTGTAGTAGGAATCATGTGAAGAGGCAGTTGCTGTAGCCTCTGGACAAAAGCAGTTAAGAGCTGGAATAAGGATTCCTTTTTAATGAAAGTAATTCTTTTATACAGCATATTGGTGGGGATACAAATAGAAATGTAACCAGTTTAAACTCTGTCATTTGAAGACTCTCTTAGCTCCAGGTTTTGTGATTGTCTTGTGTATCAGCTGTCAAATTTAAATCCTTGCAAATTCATCATTTCTCCCTGAATCATGCCAGGATAGTTTCACGTTTTTCCTAATGCGTTGGAAGATTACTTTGTTGATGTTTGCTGCTGGCTGGCAGAAACCTGCCAGTGACATCTTTTCCCCCCCTCCAGGCAACTCTCCAGACATCTCCATCTGGCCACACGACTTCATTTCAGATGTTTAACCACACCTACAAGCTGTATTCATACAGGTTAGTTGTGGGAAGGAGAGCACAGTGCACAGATGGAGGCTTTCTGTGAAGCTGGGGAGACCGAGGTGTTTTTCTGGAGTGGGGTCCTTGCAAATTAATACCATGAAGAAGCAGAGAAACCTGAGCCACGTGATTTTTGGTGGTTTAACCTTGGCTGCTCGCCACGTGCCCACCAAGCCCGTCTATCACTGCCATTCCATTAACAGGACAGGAGGAAGAAAATAGGACAAAAAGCTCATGGGTCAAGATAAGGACAGGGAGGTCACCAGTTATTGTCATGGGCAAAACAGACTTGACTTTCATTTAATTTATTTAGTATTTAATTTAATTTATTGCCAATTAAACAGTAGGATGATGAGAAATAACAACAAAATCAAAAACACCTTCCCTCCACCTCTCTCTCATTCCCTGGCTCAGCTTCACTTCCAACTCTTACACCTCCTCACCACTGAGCAGCGCAGGAAGATGGAGAATGGGGGTTGCAGTCAGTTCATAATGCTTTGTCTCTGTCATTTCTTCTTCCTCACTGTCTTCCCCTGCTCCCAGTGTTTTGGGCAGCAGCCAGCAGCTTCTTCCCACCTGTGTTTGCTGTGAGGTGTATTTGGGCTCAGAAAGTTAATTCCATATGCTAGTGGCTGGGCTGCCTTTGAGGAGGGTAGGAGTACCCAGTGTAGTACTAGCAGCAGAGTTAGGGAAATGCCATTGCCAGTTCTCCAACAGCCAGATTACAGCTGACAGCTATTGCCTGAGCTTTTCCAAAGAGAACCTTCTGGATAAGGTGGTATGAGAGCAGGTTGTCACACTGTTCCCCTCATGTGCATGAGCTGCTGACTTGAGCCACTTTGCTATGGCTGTGTAGAGGAGACTGGCATGTCCCAGCTAGTCAGTGGAGTATCAGAGGAAGGATGTCTGTTGCTCACAGAGGCTTTTCTCCCTTTGCAGTTACCTGGGACTTGGGCTGATGTCAGCAAGGCTCGCCATTTTGGGAGGAGTTGAGGGAAAACCCTGTAAGTTATGAGCGGTCCTCAGGTCCTGGCTCTGAGCTCAGGGTGTGTAGTCATGTGGTGGGGGGGAGGAGCTGTGTATCCCCTTCCCACTGGGCTCAAGGTTCCTGAGTGGCACATGGGCTCCTGTCACCATGGCCGGGTGCATTTGAGACAAATGCAGGAGGTGACACTGACAGATCCCAGGAGACCTGGATTCTTGCGAGCCTCAGGTTGGGGGTGGGCATGGGACATCCAAGCCGTGACTGGGCTGTGGAGGGGCCTTGCTGAGGCTGCAGGACAGGGCTGGGGGTGAGGGATCTGAATTTGTCTCCTTATGTTTTTTCTGCAGTAGGAGAAGGGGAGGAACTGATCAGCCCTTGTTTACCACCTGGCTTCAAATCCGAATGGCAACACGCTGAGATAGTGTACAAAATTAAAGGACAGAAGGCAGGTATAGTGATTTATCACTCTTGCTATCTAGGTTAGCTGCTATTAGCACAGTAAATGATACACTCTCAGCCTCTTTCAAAGCCACCAGACTCTGTTTACTGTTCTGTCTGGCTTCTCTTGATGTGCTGTCAAAGAGATCCTGCACCTCTTTCTTCTTGTGCCATGATGTGTCTGTCCAGTCAGTAAAGCTGCTAGAAGTGATGCAGATGGAGCTGAGCAGCCCTTGAATAGGTCTTTCAAAATCCTTCTGCCTCAAATGATGTGGTCCATATCTGATCTGTCACATGCTTAGTCCCAACCTGAGGATGGTAGGTGTCTGCCTCTGGAAGAAGATGCAGATTTCAGTTCTCTGTGAAGAGCTTATGGAGTGCTATTTTGCAGAAAGGAGCCTGTTTCCTGACAGATCCTAAATAAACTTTATGTATATTTAACTCTCAGCCTGTAATATGATGGGGGTTTTTTTGTCCTCTTTTAGGTGAGCCTCTGTATGAGTCTTGTTCTAATAAAGTGGCAAAGATGCTCTACAAAAAAGTGCATAGAGCTGAGGAAGTGAAGGACTTGGACTTTTACATTTTCTCCTACTACTATGACTGTGCAGCAGAGGCTGGTCTCATAGGTATGTCTGCTCCTGAGTTGGTTTCATTTTAAATGACGAGTTATGGAAGCAATAGGAACACTTGCACACATCATGATGCTTTGCTGAGCTGTCGTGGAACTTAGTCTGCTGTTACACTGCTGTGCAGCACTGGCCTCAACTTGATAATAATTTCTATAGAGAAGATACTGGGGCTATGTAATAGGACCTACAGCCTTTGGTAATAGTTTTTAAACTGTTTGCATTTCAGAAATGGTTGTTGCCTAATTAAGTCTACAATCCGAAATAGAAAAAACTTCATGATGATAAACAAATTTCTTGGGCAGTAAAGCAGTAAAAATTATTTGGGCTGTGTGTTTGCTTCACTGACCTTTTTAGATGGAATGAAGATTTTCAGATATTTCCACATGCATTCAGAATGCATCTCTTCCAGTGGTGTGCTTGTGTACAAAAGGCTGTCATATTCAGTAGTAGAAAGCAGATAATGAGATCTCAGTTTAGTTTGGACAAACACACCCCCCCTCCTCAGCCACTTTATTTTTACAAATGATTTCAGATTTAATGTGTTGCAGAGCACCATTGCCTTGTCAGATCTGGTCACAGCTGTTCACTGTCCAGGCCCCACTGGACAGGGCAGTGCAGAAATGGGGGTCAGGTGAGATGGTCTGTAAGCTCTGTTTCTGTAGGAAACAAGGCTAAAGGTTCTTCATAAACCAAAGCTTTTCAATCTATATTGAGAATCTTTTGAAGGTTCTTTTACCTTTAAAACCAGTCTGGTTTTTGACATGGTTTTCAGTGGCTCAAGGTTTCATTTCCAAATACCTTTGTGACTTGAATCTACAATTGCCTTTATACAAAGACTATAAAAGACCATGGGGTTATTTTCTTTTAGATAAAGAAAAAGGAGGAAGCTTAACTGTCAGTGACTTTGAAATTGCAGCTAAATATGGTGAGTAAAATACAATCAAACACACACTAATAATTGTGTGTAAATTCATTCCCAGATGGTAAATGTGGGACACACTAAGAAGCCTGATGCTTTTAAGTAGATATTGAGTCCCTCTACATAGAGTCAAACCAACATTTCTGCTTATTTCTGATAATCTCAACAATTTTTATATTAACTTTTGCTTTTGCAGTGGGTTTTGAGTTTGTCTTTTATTTTGTTGAGGTTTTTTTAAATTTGGTTTTGTCAACATTTGTTGAGTGCTGGTGCGCAAGAAAATTAACACACCTGAGGCTGCTCAGAAGTTTGAAAACTTGAAATAGATGGAAGAAAAATTGGAGGGTCTTTTTCTAGAGAGATACAAGAAACTGCTGTCTTAAGGGAGAGACAGAAGGTCTTGATCTTCCTTACAAAGCTTATCCTAATGTGCTCATCCTAATGTGTTGATGTCATTTCAGCCCCATTGTAACAGGTTCCATCACTGCACAGCTCAACTGACAAGAGGTGTTTTTGGATTCATTTGCGATTTTTCACAGCTGGGTTGTTTTTAGACCTGAGCCCACAGTGTGCACTCAGACACTGTTTTCTTTCTTCTTAGTTTGTAAGACCATGGAAATCAGCCCTGGAAACAGCCCTTTTCTCTGCATGGACCTCACATACATCACCTTCCTGCTGCAGGAACTGGGCTTCCCGAAGAGCCAAGGCTTTAAGGTGAAGCTCAGAGTGGATTTCTGAGGAGAGTGGGCAGGAGGGTGACAAGGCAGGAGGGTGACAAGGCAGGAGTCATCCCGTCGGGAGCTCGGTTCTTGATTTACCTTCTTGCTACAACACCTGGTCTGCAACTGTGGGTGCAGCAACACTCTCCCCACAATGGTGGTAGCTGTTTGTCATAATCTTCAGCACTGTATCCACCTTGCATGCTTCAGATTCTCCCAAAGGATTGTGCTTTAACTTTTCTGCTTGTTTTGTTTGTTTGTTTTCCAGCTTGCCCGGAAAATTGACAATGTGGAAACGAGCTGGGCATTGGGAGCCACTTTCCATTACATCGACTCACTCAATAGACTACAGTACTAAAGCTCCTAGAAGGTGACTTTTGGGAATTTCCAGTTTTTGGAAGCCCAGCATGGAAGACCCTGTTGAAGGGTGTGCTTTTGGCTTCCAGAGTCCTTTGGAAGACCACCGTGAACTACACTCCTTTCCTCCCACCCCCTTCCAAGTCCCCTCCATCGCTTTTTTACAGTGCAGAGTGTAAAGGAAAAGCCTTGATTTGACAGCATGTGCCATCAGCTTAATGTAAAACTTGGTCATTCTAGAAGGGAAATCAGGACTCTGCAGGACATCTATGATCTCTATGAGAAAAACACACCTTTTTTTGGAATCTGCCTGTACTATGTGCTTGCGGTGTGCTGAAGTTGCTGAACGGTCACTCCAGAAGGAACTCTTTATTGTCCTGATTTCAGGGTGTTTTTTTCCTGTTTGTCAGCAGTTTTCAGTGATGATTTTTATTTTACTATTCCTGTGTTTGAAGGTAAATTTGTGTGTGTGCAAAAATGGTGCATTTACACATTGTGCTGCTGACAGGCAGCAGCTTTGAAATGCAGCGTGGAAGTCACAGCTCTGTGTTCCAGTTGCTGAAGGAGAAAAGCTCAGGAGGACTCTAGATGCTGGATATAGACTTGGAGGAATGAGTTGGAGCCTGTGTGCCCTCTAGGGTTAAAGCATAATGTTGATTCCCTGGCTGTTGGGAGGTGGATGGTGGAAGACAACATCAGATTTGCTGGATGAGCAAGGCCTGGGAGCTGGGTACAAGCATAACGATGGATTTTACATTTCTAGAGCCAGTCAGAGGAAGATAGATGAACAAGATGCAGCCACAAAAATAAACCCTGAGCATGGCTCATTGGACGTTGCAGACTTTTGTGCCTTGGCAGGGTTGATGCAGGGCTGGGGATGAATGTATTTGCATGGTATTTTTGGGTGTCTCTTCCTGCAGACACATCTGTGCTAAATGAATGTATTGTGGTTGCAATGAGCCAGGGCAGGGTAGCTGAGGTTCTCCACTCCAACAGCGCCTGGTACGCGGGCAGGGAGTGATCACAGTGGCTGGAGGGGATATGCTGTGCTATTTGTAATCTAACTGTGGAATTGTGATGTGTTTGATGAATGTATAGAGAAGACCCAAGTGGTCTTTTGGGAGTGTGAAAGAGCCCAGCTTCCCCGAGAGCCAGCAGTGCCTGCCCTGACTCATGGGCTCAGGGCAGCACTACCTGACATGCTGCGTGCATGGCTGCTGGCTCTGTGTACCGGGGACACTTGAACCTCGCTGTGCCGACAATAAAACCCCAATTTAAAACGAGAACGTGGTGGTGGGGTGGCTTTTAGCGCCACAGTCCGCCGGGTGGGTTGGGATGAGAAATCACTGCCCTGACGCCGTCCCTGACCCCTCGTGCCATCAGTCACTCCGGCATCCAAGTCCCCCGGTGTCATCCCAGCCCCCTACGCCATCCCAGTCCCCAGTCGCCCTCCCGGTCCCCCTCGGCCCGCCCCGGCAGCGGCGCCGGCCCCGCCTCGTCGCGGGCGGAGGAGGCGCAGGCGCGGCGNCCCGGCTGCGGCGGAGGCATCGCCAGCGGCGGAGCCGGCGGGGCGGCGGCGGCGGGATGGCGGCGCCGCTGAGCGACGGGGACCGTCGGAAGCAGATCAGCGTGCGGGGCATCGCGGGGCTGGGGGACGTGGCCGAGGTGCGCAAGAGCTTCAATCGCCACCTCCACTTCACTCTCGTCAAGGATCGCAACGTCGCCACCCCCCGCGACTACTACTTCGCGCTGGCCCACACGGTGCGCGACCACCTGGTGGGCCGCTGGATCCGCACCCAGCAGCACTACTACGAGCGGGACCCCAAGGTGAGCCCCGGCGGGACGAGGGACTGGGGCTGGGCGGCTGCGCCTTCACCAAGGGTGTCTCCGTGTCTACCTGGCAGGTGTCACTGGGTGTGACCCATGGGCCTTGTCCCTTGGGTGCACCTGGCTGTGGGGCCCCTTGTCATGGCCGTGCCTCTCATGCATCCCACCATGATTCCTTCCCTGCGGGCATCGTGACACCTGTGTCCCTCACACGCACCCTGCTGTGGCTGTGTCCCTTGCACGCACCTCAGTGTGGCTGTGTCCCCACGAGCCTTGCCTCAGCTATGTCCATCGCACACATCTTGCCATGCCTGTGTCCCCACGGACATCACCACAGCCACGTCCCTTGTGCAGTTTGCCATGACTGTGTCCCCATAAACTCTTGCAGTCCTGTTCCAATGAACCTTGCTGCAGCATTGTCCCCCCTCAGACACTTTCATAACTGTGACCCCCCGCACCCTGTCACAGCTGTGTCCCCTGTGGTCCCACTCTGAGCACGTCCTTGCATGGGCCTTGCTGCTGCCAGCTCCTCTGGGCGCTCCACCGCGGTCACGTCCTGCACTCACACTGCCACGGTGGTGTCCCCTGTGGGCATCATCACCTCCGTGGCTCAGCACAGCTGTGTCCTGACTTCACTCCTGCAGAACATGCAGGCAGCTCATCTTTGAGGCTGGAGAGGAGTTTCTTGCTGGTGAAAACCAGACAAGCTCTCCCAGGTCACCAAACACCGGCATTCCTCCCCCCTTGCCAAGTCAGGACAGTGATGCTGGAGGTGTTGGGGGCTGCAAGACATAATTCAGCCCTAATCCTTTTGAATTAAGACCCAATCCAGCACTTGACTGGAGAGGCACAGAGTGCAGGTGTGTACTGAGAAAGGCACGTGCAGGGTGCAGGCAGCCACCTCCCTGAGTCAGCTCTTTTCCCAAGATTATGAATATTGCCTTGACACAAGAAACAAAGTGCACTTTCACGACAGAATGGCTGCAGGTGCACTGGGAGTTACACTGTTGTGTGGGGCTCTCCCTTTTATCCTTACATAAATGCACCCCGATCTGTATTGCAGCACCAACGGAAGGGATTGTACAGATTCTATAAAGGCTCAGAGGAGCCTGGACTGAGTTTGCTTACTGTCCCCTACACTTAGATTTTCACTAGAATTGTGCCCCTGCAGGAGACTGAAAGGAGCAGAGCATCTATGTGCGGTGATTTCAGTCTTTCAGATGAGCCCCAGGGGACAGACCCTTTCAGACTCCCAGCAGAAGTGGCAGAGTGGGTAATCCTGCTGCTTAGCGGGGAAAAAATCCACGCTACAGTGGAAAGAAATTCAGGGGAAAGCACAATTTGAAGTCGGGTTATTGCTCTGTTAAAAATTCCAGCTTATTTATAGAAATATCCGCAGTGATGAATCTGAGTGAGGGCAAAAGTGTGCACAGCCTGCTTCTCATCCCACAAACAGGCTTTCGTTAGCATTTGCAGCACAGACACGGCTCCTCTCAAATTTGGAAGGTCACTGCACAGTTGTGCCGGGAACCCTGCCACCTATGAGACAATTTACTTGTTCAACAGGGTGAAATGGGCATGAAACTCAGTGTGGGGTGAGCAGGAGGACCCATGAGATGGGAGTGCTGGAATATTGCTCGCAGGAAGGTGCTGGCCCTTGGCCCAGCCAGCCTGCATGGGGCAGGGGGCTTGCTCTGGCTTTTGGGAGACTGGATCAACTTCAGCCTAGCATGGGAAAACTTTAAAAGCCCAGCGTAAACATCACCTCAGCTGAGCCTGACAGTGTATAAATATATCATTCAGCATCCTAGATAATACTTGCCCTGAGTTAATTAGGGAAACACTTAACAGGCAGCGAGATTTTTCTATAGAAGGCTGTTGGCAGGGAGATGCGTGGTGGAGGCTTGGCCAGCATCCCGCATGAAATTCTTCTGACAAACAACTCTGGTGCGTGGTATTCAGGAGCAGGCGCCAAAAGCCAGTCTGGGAAGACATCCCTACTCTGGAAAATGCTTGGGTCTGCTCTTGATTTTAAGCAGCTTTGGTGAAAGCAAAGTGCTGTGCTGTGTGTAAGCGTCTCGCTTTGCCTCCTCAGCGCATTTACTACCTGTCCCTGGAGTTCTACATGGGTCGCACTCTGCAGAACACCATGGTGAACCTGGGCCTGCAGAATGCTTGCGACGAAGCCATTTACCAGGTAAAGTCTTGAGGGTACCAGGGTCCCCCTGTAAAGCCTTGGGGGTACCAGAGTCCCCCTGAGGCTAAACTTTTTCACACAGAGGGCTGGGTATCTTTATTTCTTAGGGCTTCGCCTGAAAAGGTTGCGTTATTTGGACTATACAAAATGAAGCTTGGTTCTCTCTTAGTGTTTCTCATTCCCTAGAGAAGACACTGGTGGGGGATGTTGGGATACCTTGGAGTTGGAGTATATTTTTTTTCAAACCACCATTTCCCTGTAATGAATGGGAGAACCCAGAAGCGTATAACGAAAATAACACCCAGTATCCCAAATGACATGGGAGTCACAGGCTGCAAAGAGCTTTCCATTAGGAGGAGAGATGATGTTTTATCACAGGAGATGTAGCCTAATGGGAGAGACTGGGCCAGAAGAGGAGACTGGAGCAGCAAAACACCAAATTACAGTTCATACATTGAGGTGCACAAGGCACAGCAGCAGCGCTGCCAGATAGAAGTTAATTGGTGGGAAGGGAGAAAGGAGGGAAATCATTTGCTTGAAGTAAAATGTCATCAGATAATTTCCATCTGGAAAAAAACTCAGCTGGGTATTGCCAAGGCAATCACTAATGTGAGGCCACGGTTACTTACTTGTATGGTTATTTGCAGACATCTCTGCGACAGCACAGTGACCTTCTTTGACAGAATGTGAGGTTTTTGGCTTTCTCACCCAAAGGCTTTATTTCTCCCAGCTTCCTCTCTCCCCTCCCTCTGCCCCACCAGATTGATCTGTGTTACACTTTCTAGCAGAAGTTCACTGTCTCTCAAAATGAGGTACTACAATTGCTGCCGAAACATCCTGGCAAGCACTTTCCCTGCCAAGAGATCGGAAGGGATTTCCAGGGAGGCACCTGTTTCCTCTCTGAGGTATCATGCCTCAGAGGGGAGGCTGGTTTTCTTCAGGGGGTATCCTCCAAGTTCCTTTGCCAGACACTTTCCAAGTGCAGATTTGGCCCAACATGCTAGTGAAGGCTTCCCTTGCTGTAGCCTGCAGCATGTGGAGCTCATCATGACCAGTGGCCAGGTTGGTTCAGGGGTCTCGTATCCAGCATGGCTCTGCCACTGAGAGAATTTGTCTCAGTTTTTATGTCCCCATCATCCTCTGCATGAGGCTTTCCCATGAAGTGCTGGGAAAACAGTTTGGGGAGCAGCTGTGGTATTGGCTAGACACCCTGCTGTCCCCCCTGGCACCAGGGTGAGCTACTGCTGCCCCCTGGGAGTCTGTACCTCTGGACTCCTGGAGAGTCCTTGCTGCTGGCAGGCTTAGCCTTCATCTGGTAGCGGCCCCCAGGCCATAGAGCAAACGGCTCAAGGATGCAGGCAACCACTTCCAGCCATGGACTGCAGGCAAGGAGCTCAGTGGCAGGCTGGGCAGGATGTGGGAGGCACAGAGAGTGATGGTGAATGCTGCAGTCACTGCTGCCAGCCTGGCCATGCCCTTCCTCAAGGACCTGATGGGCATGAGCAGAGGGATGACCTCCCCTGCCCAGGCAGGACTCAGGGGTCCCTTTCCCCCTGGCTTGACCATTCCCCCTATACTGTCTCCAGTGTTGAGTTTGGTCAGAGGGCATCCTGACCTGAGGGGCTGCCAGAGCATGAGTGTTTTGTCTGAAGTCTCTAAGGAAACCTTCTTCATGAGAAAGCATCATTTGGTGATGGGATTAATTGTTTTCCAATTAATTGGGCTGCCCAAGGACTAGGGGCTGGTGAGGTGCTTTGTGGGGAGGGATGCAGAGACCCTGTGGGTTTAATTTCCCTCAGTGTGGGTGGTTTTGGGATGTGTTTGCTCTCCTTGGAGAGCAGCTCAGAACATGGGGTTTGTTTGGTGACATATTCTGCTGTGGTTCTTCCCCAATAGCTGGGTTTGGACTTGGAGGAGCTAGAAGAAATTGAAGAAGATGCTGGGCTGGGAAATGGAGGCCTGGGCCGGCTGGCAGGTAATACAGGGGGAGGGAAGCCCCTTCCTCGTGCAGAGTGCATGGGGACCCAGGGTGGCGTGGCTGTCACACCCTCACCACTGGCATCTGCCCCACAGGCCTTCAGCAGTGTGGCACCCTCCTGCCTGCTCCTGACTGGCCAGAAACATCCCCTCCCCAGGGAGAGCAGCCCGGAGCTGTGTGCATTGTGCAGTGCAGCAGGCAGGGCTGCGCCTGGAAGAGGCTGTCTGGAGCCTTTCTCCTCACCTTCCCGTGAAATCTCTCACTTCTCAGAGGCACTCAACAGCTCTCACACAGGCACACTGTTGGCTGCTATTTTAGTCTGCCTGTCCCATGGGACAGCTGGAGATGAGAGCTCCCCAGCATGGAGTAAATGCTGGGGCTGATCTTTACCAGAACTGCCTGGATTGAGGGCTGGAAGGGTTTCCTTTGGAAGCAATAATAGTTAAGTAGCTGCCAGCAGGTTGGGGTCAGAAGCTCTGCTTTAGTGGGCAGACAGGCTTAGAGCAAGGCAAGTTTAGAAGAGCTCTCACTGCAACAAGGCTGGATTTGGGGTTTTGGTGACCTGTCCTTGTCACCAACAATTTTGGGGGTTTGTGGTTGCTCAGCAGGACCTGAGTGACCACATGGAGTCCTGCTGCAGACTGTCTCCTTGTGTCCCTTCTGCACATGGGTTTCCTCTGAGTAATAAACATTTCCAGCAGCACTGTTGTGGCAGCTCCTCATCTCCATGCACACAAGCAAGTGCAGCAAGTGAGGAGCGAGGTTCTTTGCGGTGTGGCTGTGCTCTGCTCCTGCAGCCTGTTTCCTTGACCCTTACAGCCTGTTTCCTGGACTCCATGGCCACACTGGGGCTGGCAGCTTACGGTTACGGCATCCGCTATGAGTTTGGGATCTTCAACCAGAAGATTGTCGATGGCTGGCAGGTACTTTGCAAGCTCGGGTCCCTCTTTCTCCCTCTGTTTCACACTGTGGGCATGGCCTGGACATGTAAAATGGACTGCAGTGCCTTAAACTGCTCCTAAACTGGGCATTTGAGTCCGTCACTGGGCAAGATGATGTGGGAATTGAGCCACAGGGCATGGCTAAGACCAGAGGTCTCCCTGCCTGGGTCTCCACAGTGCAGCTGCAACAACCCCAGAGTCCCATCCAGCTTGGCAGTGAGTCAGCAAGCAGTCAGACTGAGGATGGAGACTAAATACCTCAGGAAGGTGTCTGGCAAAGGATGTGTTTGATCATGATGGAACATAGGCAAGTGCCTGGGATGGTAGCTGCTCCTGTGGGTTCCCTGGGTCAGCGGCAGACAGGGCTTAAACAGGGATTTTCCTGTAGCTTTAGTGATCATTATTTTCAAGTGAAAATAAGCTTAAAAACTACCCCGGCCAGCAGTTTTCCTTAGTGTGTGTCTGGAAATGGTTTTCGTTAGGAGACTTACCTTGCTTTGGAGCATAAAGTACCTTTTTCCTCTTAAAATAACTCTCCATAAGTCAAGGAGGATGAGAGGTCTGGAGGTTGTTTTTTCCTCCCTCTCCACAAAGAAGCTGCAATGCTAGGCCCCATAAATGGTGAAAACAGGGAGGGGAAAGCTTCCCCTCCATTTGACTTCATGTTTCTTAAAAAAGAACAGGGGTGGTGGCATGCTGGGCTGTGGCCCTCCCCCCTGCCTTGCCCCTCCTTGTCCCACTATCTCTCCCTTCCTTTAAGTCCCTCCCTCCATAGCAGAGAAACGCCTGGAGGCACAAAGCAGCTCTGGATAACACCAGCCTAGGTGGCTCTGATGGATTCACTTTGCTCCTACTGCCACAGTTGTGAGCTGAGAGAAGAAACCCTCTCTGGCAGAGGGCAGAGCAGTTAACAAGACCCAGTGTACATGGTGTGGCTTGTGGCCAGGAAGAGCACCAGTGGGTCCCACATCCCACATATTCCACGATATCCACGGTCAAACTGGATGTAAAGGCCTGGAGACAGACTGAGTGCAGTGGTCTATGCAGTTTGGATGGCTTAAACCTGAACAGTGCTGCAAAGTCTGTAGAGGCTGATTTATTTATACCAGCTGGGATGCGCTCATCCAAGTTTTGGAAAGCCCAGCTATCCTCTAGAGGCCTCTGCATATCCATTTTTAAAGCCAGCTTGCTGAAGCTTTGCTTTTAAACCAGTCTCCCTTCGAAGAGCCGTGTTCAGCCTTCACTTGGAGGCACAAGGCATTCCTTGAACCTCGTGTGCCTCTTGCAGGTGGAGGAGGCGGACGATTGGCTGCGCTACGGCAATCCCTGGGAGAAGGCCCGCCCCGAGTACATGCTCCCGGTGCACTTCTACGGCCGTGTGGAGCACACTCCCGACGGGGTGAAGTGGATTGACACCCAGGTACCACCATCTGTCTCCCTGCTGGGCTGGGGAAGGTAGCCACCCTTGGGCTGCCTTAGGTCTTCAGGCTTTGCTTCTCTCCCACGCTGGCCAAACTCTCTGCTGCTTAGTTAGGAAGGTGACTTTGTAGACTATGGGATCTGAGGAAATAAAATTTTTTGTTGATTTGTTGCAGCAGGATTTGAGAAAAAAGATGGTTGATAACAACTTCAGTTTAGTTGGGGCCTCTTTCTCTATTGATCTTCAGGGTGAAGCCCCCCAGTCTTGCATGGATTTATGTTGGAGGAGAAGTGTAAGCTCCTTCCATGCTGCTCCTGGCCACTGCTCACTCACACCCTGTGGATTTTCAGGTGGTTCTGGTGCTGCTGCTGTGCAGGGGCATGGAGCAATCTCATGGGTGTTTAACTCCTGTCATGAGAGCAAGTTCCTCTTTCCCACAGCAGCCCAATGGACTGGAGGTGTGGTTTCTAGTCTCCAGTCTGCCCGAAGACCTTGTTTTGTGGCATCGTGGAGCACAAACAGCCCTTTAGCCTCTCCCACAGTTGAGGAGGTAGTGCTGTACTTCAGGAGCTCATGCTTGTTCAGGGCACAGGCTGCTGCATCATAGTTGCATTCCCATTTCACAGCTGATGAAGGCACAGTTTTATTAAAAGGCTTGAAGATGCTTCAGCCTCTCCTCTGTAAGCACTGCTCAGGATGGAGGAAGGAAGGAGAATTAATTTCTGTGTGATTCAGGGAGATGACCTAGCCTTGTTCCCATAATGTTCAGCGGTCTCTCAGCCTGATGAACCAGCTCAGTTCATGTGAGGAGCTCACAGTCACAGAGCCCAGCTATTCCCTTCAGCATCAAGAACTGAAGCTCAGTTACAGAGTCACCTGGGCCTGCTCAGAGGAGAAATAAAGCATTTTATTTCTGGTTGTCAGAGGCTGTGCAGTGACCTAGGCCATTGCCAGGATAACAGTGCAGGTGTTCAACACCACAGCCCCAGCACAGTGAACATCTTGGAGGCACCGTGCCAGAGCTCTCTGGCCCCCAAGTGCAGCAGGCAGCCTCTTGAGGACCAAGTGCCATTGCATTTCAACATGCCTTTCTTCTGATCCTGCTGGTAGTCCGGCATTTCAGGGATCCCAAACACTGCTTCCTACAAGGAGGTGAGTTTTCAGATAGTGCTGCTAAGGGAACAAGTTGGAAAGGTTCAAAAAAGTCAAAGATGCAGTCTCCAAATATAGCATGGCTGAGTTCATGTGATGTGTGCCCCTGTCCCTGGGCCTGCTTCCATGTTCAGAGCTGGTAACAGCAGCTTGGAGAGCCTGAGCTCTTGCTCATTCTCCCCAGAGGGGAGGTGTTGCTGATGCCAGCACAAAGAGGCTGTTCAGGACCAACATGCTGATCTGCCCAGGTTTTCCCTGCTGTCCAGGGTTACTCCCTGTAGCCATGTGTGCAGCATCCTGAGGCTTAAGCATCATCTGCAGGCTGCACAAAGAGTTTCACACTCACGTTCAGTGCAGGTGCTGGAGGATTTATATCTGTGGATTTATCCAGGCAGGTTCAACAAACCCTGAATATTGGGTGAGTGGCTCTGGAAATGGTGTTGCAGTGGTAGGGTTCGGTCCTGGCAGGTTGCAGAAGGCAGGATTCAGGCTGTGGAGTTAATCCCAGATGGAAAAACAAAGGTCCAAGCTGCTCTGGCTCTATCCCAGCACAGACAGAATCACAGTGGGCAGCTGAGGGTGCTTTCAGTGCTCTGATAGGTACCCCAGTTAGTATAGGAAGGCCAGCGGCTTTCTTGCAACTCTCTCTTGCATTTCATTGATGGGGTTGTAACTCCAGTTGGTCAGTAAAGCTCCAGACAGCTCTGGGTTCCCCTATGAATGCTTTCCCAGTAGGTGGTGGACATGCCCATGACAGCAGGGAAGTCTGTGAAGCTCAGCAGGTGTATTTTAGTGAGGTGAGACTCCTTCCACAGCCAGGACTTGTCTTTGTCCTCTGGATTCTTCCTGCAGAGGTTTCAGCCACTCTCCCACCTCCTCTGAGGTCACTGTGCTGTAACCAGAGGGGAAAACTGTCCTTTTGCAGATTGTCCTTGCCATGCCTTATGACACCCCAGTGCCTGGATACAAGAACAACACTGTGAACACCATGAGACTCTGGTCTGCCAAGGCACCCAACGACTTCAACCTCCAGGAGTGTAAGTGCCGTCCCTCCACTGCCTCTCCCCTGGCCAGGCTGGAACACAGTTTTCCCTTTGTGCATGGCACCTGGCACAGCACTTCCCATCTGGCCTGCTTTGTCTTTATCTCATAGCTAGCTCCAAAACACAGCACTGTGTGCAGATCCATGGATCACGCTATCCCCCAACTGCTTCCAGAGCCCTTGTACACCGGGACACCCACCCGTTCTCCTTCCATCCACATCACACTTCTCATGCTCTCACAACCTGCCCTATGCCTTCCCCCAGTGACAGACCACCTGCCACTGGATTCCCTGCATCACCAAATGAGCTGCAGACTTACCATGGAGGGTCCTTTCTGTGCAGCGTCATCCTTTAGTGCTGAAGCAAAGCAGCAGCACAGCCCACCTTACTGTTGGTTTGCTTTAGGTGCATATTGCAGGCTCTAATTTTAGTGCTGAAGAGCAGATACAGGGCAGCTAACACACCAGATGTCAGTGCTAGGCTATCACAGAATGGGAAAGTTTTAGATTAGACTGATTTGATTTATTCTTCCATACTGGCAAGAGATGTGCATGTCCAAGCAGCCTTGCCGGGAGAACTTGTGTGGGGCATGGGGAGATGGCCCTTGAGTCTGCTCAGTTCTTGACTGGCAGTTGTGAGCTAGGTTTTGATGAGCCTTTTGTGCCCTTCAGGAGCTGAGTGTGATTATGGTGTTTGTGCTTCTCTGCCCAGACCCATTTCTCCTTAGTTCTCAGGCAAGATGGCTGCTCACTCACTTCCTTGTTTTGCCTTGTCTGGCTGCTCTCTGTCTTCAGTTTCTGCCTGTCCTTCCTGATATGTGTGTCTTGTGAAGCACATGCAGATCTGCCTTTCTCTTATCCCATCTCCTGTCACTCCAGTGCTTTTCACACACGTACATTCCCATCCTGTTCCATTAATACCAGCCTGGATATTCCTGTTACAAAATCTCTACAAGAGAAGAGGGAAAAGTGTGGTGTCAGGGACCTGCCTGAATGTCTACAGCTGCTGCAGTGCTGTGTGTATTTCTCTCCCTGCAGTCAATATGGGTGACTACATTGAGGCAGTGTTGGACAGAAACCTGGCAGAAAACATATCCAGAGTCCTGTACCCAAATGATAACGTGAGTGACTCTCTTGCCTCTCTTCCCTGTTGCTCAGAATCATCCTTCCTGCAGTTGTACCTCCTTCTCTGCAAGCACTGGAAGGTCATGGCCATCTGGTGCTTATTGCTCCGGTTTAATACAGCAAGTTGTCCCTATAATTCCCAGTGAACAGGGATGGCTCTGCTGGCTCCAGAGGGTCTTTGCTGACTGATGGCAGCTAAGAGTCTGGCCCATATGATGTAGCTGCTCTGTTCCCTGCTCCTTCAACTTCAAGTCAGTTGCCAGTTTACACAATGGGGACTCATTTCCATCCCCAGTTCAAGGGATTTCTCACTGCAGGGGCTGTCCCAGGCCAATCTGTCACTGGGCACTGGTTCCAGAGGGGAAGAGTCCTCATATCTAGTCATGGATTGGCATCTATGCTGGAAGAGCTAGTCCCCTGCATGTTACCCCACACTCTATCGCTCCTTCTGGTGTTTTAAAATAGACCAGCATGAAGCACGGTGTGTGTGAGGCAGCTGGTGTGTCCAGAGACACTCTGGCTGTTGCAGAAAGCCCAAAATCCTTTGTCTAAAACCTCTGCAAAGGATTTTGCCGCAAGGGAGGGAGCTGTGCTGGCTCTGTAGGAGTAGCACAGATGTGGCAGGCCCTGTTGCTCTCTCTGGAAGCAGCTGTTTGAGATGCCAAGCCCCTTGTGAGTCCCTACAGCTGCTGTCCCCATCAGAGACGTGTGAGAAACATCCACATTTGCCCTGGTGAGGAACCTCACAGCAGCCAGACAAGGCAAAACTTGTGAGGCCTGTTGGGAAGCCCCTCGGGGCAGAGAGGAACGTCTCCAGGGGTTTGGCTGCCAGGTGGGGATGGCAGCTGCAGCTCTGATGGATGTGGTGCCCCCACTTGCAGTTCTTTGAAGGCAAGGAGCTGCGGCTGAAGCAGGAGTACTTTGTGGTGGCTGCCACCCTCCAGGACATCATCCGCCGCTTCAAGTCCTCCAAATTCGGCTGCCGAGACCCTGTGAGAACGTGCTTTGAAACCTTCCCAGACAAGGTGAGTCCATGGGCAGAGGCTCCAGGGAAATTTCAGCCACCTACCTCTCATGAGGGAGAGCAGGACAGTCAGGACTGAATAGGGGCATTTTTACAAACACCCTGGCAATTTGGGTTGTAAACCAGATATCTCCAGGCCTATTTTCCCAGGGAAAAATTTGTAATTTGGAGCAAAACTTGAAAAGTTTGAGTAACTCCATTATTGAGAGCTCTGTCTGTTTCTGGGTTGTGAGTCACGAGAATAACCGTGGGGCTGACGCTTACCCCAACCCCATGCATGAGGGACACTGTCACAGTCCTGTCACTGCCAGAACTGAGACCAGCAAGTCTGTGTTGCAGGTGGCTATTCAGCTAAACGACACCCACCCTGCCCTGTCCATACCAGAGCTCATGCGGATCCTGGTGGATGTGGAGAAAGTGGAGTGGGACAAGGTGAGCAGAGCTGGGAGGTCCCTGCCAAACCTTGCAGGGGAAGGAGCTGTGGGATTTGCTTTTCCCTCCGTGCCTGGGTGCACCTGCTGTCTCTAATGCAGGCCTGGGAGATCACGAAAAGGACCTGTGCCTACACCAACCACACCGTGCTGCCTGAAGCCCTGGAGCGCTGGCCGGTCTCCATGTTTGAGAAGCTGCTGCCGCGGCACCTGGAGATCATTTATGCCCTCAACCAAATGCACCTTGATGTAAGGGACTGATCCCAGGCTGTGGGAACTCCAGGGGTCTTGGTGTGACCACCTTTAGGATGGGAGCGCTCCTGGGTCCTGTGGCTGTGTCACTCACGTCCCTCTCCCTGCCTGCAGCGCGTGGCAGCTCTGTACCCGGGGGACATCGACCGTCTGCGGAGGATGTCGGTGATCGAGGAGGGCGACTGCAAGCGGATCAACATGGCTCATCTCTGCGTCATTGGCTCCCACGCCGTCAACGGCGTGGCCCGCATCCACTCTGACATCGTGAAGAACTCGGTGTGAGTTGGGACACACCCAGGGCGGGCACCCCCTCTGCTCACTGGGCTTTGCCTGCCAGCTGGAGAGGGTTAGCTGGGGAAGTTGGGTGTCCAGGTCTGCTTTGGTTGCCTTGCTGGGGAGACTCCCTTTGGAGCTGGTGAAACTCGTCGGTACTGCTGAGGGAAAGGGGGTGAGAGGCAGCAGAGAGTTCACAGCTGTTCACAGAGAGTTCACAATCTCACAGGGAGATTGACGGAGCCTACCCTGAGTCAGGAGCACACGCTGGGAGGGCCCAGCTGAAGCCTGGGGTGGTCATGGGTGGCTCAGAGCTCCATGGTGTTCCAGGTTCAAGGATTTCTATGAACTGGAGCCAGAAAAGTTTCAGAACAAGACCAATGGGATCACGCCGAGGCGCTGGCTCCTGCTGTGCAACCCAGGACTGGCTGACATTATTGCTGAGGTGAGTAGTGAGCATGGGAAGTGAGGGGCTGAGCATGATCCCTTCGGTCACCTCCTCTTGTGGTCTGGTCATCCCCGAGGCTGACACCTGGCAGCTGTGGGGGGACAGCCTCGAAGAACCATGCCTGTGGTACGTGTAGGTGTGAGATTGGCTGAAGATTGATGATGAAGAGTTGACCAAAAAAAGCTGCAGAAGTCTGGATCTGGTCCCTGCCCTTGCAAGGACTGTGCACAGTCAGGCACAACCAACCATAGGGTGTCTACACAAGTGTGGAGCTTCATAGGCACAAAGGAGCTCCCATGGAGGCCCAGCCCCGCTTCTGTCCCTTCTGTTTCCCAGGCCCTTTAGCACAGGTTTTTGCATCACACTGGGACATGCCATGGCTGAATATCATCCTGCAATTAAATATGTCTTGATATCCTGCCCATCGGTTTCTCCAGCTGCCAGGAGGCCCTGGCACACATCCTCCCTCTTCCTGCTAAAACTCCTTGAGGGAGGTGGGCTTGTCCGAGTTTTTGGAAGTGCCCTGTTTCCGTTGGGCTTCTTTATGACACAGAGAAGTAACCTCACCATAAGAAACCGTGCCCCTTTCCTGGCCACACTGCCTCTTCCAGTTCCCAGTGGGACTGTGGCACCTCTGTTGGGGAAGGGCAGTTGTGGGCTGGGTGAAGTGTCTCAAGACATTCTTGGTTTGTCGTTTCAGAAAATTGGGGAAGGCTTTATCACAGATCTGAGCCAGCTGAAGAAGCTACTGGATTTCATTGATAATGAAACTTTTATCAGGGATGTGGCAAAGGTCAAGCAGGTAACATGCACTGGAGGTGGCCTGGGGGAAGAAGGCTAAAAGCACCATGTTCCCAGGAACATCCCAGCAGCAAATGCTCACTTCTGATGCAAGCCCTGGGAACCCATGCCTATTCCTCATATTTTTCCTCCAGGAGAACAAGCTGAAGTTTGCAGCCTACTTGGAGGAGCAGTACAAGGTGAAGATCAACCCTATGTCCATGTTTGATGTCCAGGTGAAGCGAATCCATGAGTACAAGCGGCAGCTGCTGAACTGCCTGCACGCCATCACCCTCTACAACCGTAAGTCCTGCCTGGGCTGGTAGGCAAGGGATGTACCCCAGCCTCTCACTGCCAGGGCTTCTCTCCAGGAGGGATGACAAGAGTGTCTGAAGGCTCATACAGAGCTCTGGAGAAAAGCTCACAGGCCACGTGTCCAGCCCAGGTAACCTCCACACCTCTTCTGCAGGTGTTGAGACTGACCTGGTGCAAGTTAAGACCCCATTTCCCAGTGTATACTGGGGGCCCCTGCCCATTCCCAAAGGGAGGCAAAGTCATTGGAGCTCAGCATTGTTCTGACTTGAGTAGTTCTCCAAGGATATGAATCCCCAAGGATTCTGTGGCCATTTTTTGCCCACCACAGCTCCAGCAGATGTCTAGTTGGGCTTCAGGGTCCTGCAAGGTTGATGGATCCTTGTGACATGGGCTGAGATCCCAGCCTGCCTCTGATCCATGCAGTAAACTCTGCCCAGTTTATCTTCAGTTCTGAAGATTTTTAAATTTATTTTTCTTTAAGATCAAATTTGAGCTTTCAAAGTTGAAAAAATTTTGAAGAAAGATCCCTGCTCTTTCAGGCATCAGATGTAATCCATCCAAATCCTTTGTGCCCAGGACCATTATGATCGGAGGAAAGGTAACCTGCGTTCCAGACTCGGTGCATGCATGGCTCAGGGGGTGGGTGGGGAGGGTCCTGTCCCCTTTCTGTGGCTTTGCTGGTCCTGCTGTAGATTAGCCAGCAACAGGGAACACCTCCATGCACTAATTGGACTGAGCAAGGCTCCATCACTATTACGCTGTGGCTCAGGACTTCTCCTCCCAATAAGGTGTTTTTCCTAGTTCATGGCTGGGAGAATTAGGATTGTTCAGGCTCTGGGGAGTCTTATTGTAGTCTTTCAGTGCTTGAAGTGGGCCTTTTAAGAAAGATGGGGACAAATGTTTTAGCAGGACCTGTTGTGATAAAACAAGGGATAGGGGTTTTAAATTGAGGAAGGACTGATTTAGATTAGATCTAAGGTGGAAATGTTTTCAGTGAGTGTGGTGAACCACTGGAACAGGTTGTCCAGAGGTGAAAGATGCTCCGTCACTGGAAACATTCAAGATAGGTTGGATGGGGCTCTCAGCAACCTGGTCTAGTTGAAGATGTCCCTGCTTATTGCAGGGGGTTGGACTAGATGTCCTTTAAAGGTCCCTTCCAACCCAAACCATGCTGTGATTCTATGTGAACAGCAGAGGTGAGGCCCAGACTCACTGCAGTGAGGACCCCACACTGGCATCTCTCATGCTTTCCCTTCCTTAAAAGCCTTCCCCATTTCTGGGCTGCTCTTCTTCAGGCGGCCCCTGGCTACCACATGGCCAAGATGATCATCAAACTCATCACATCCATTGGTGAGGTCATCAACAACGACCCCTATGTGGGGGACAAGCTCAAGGTCATCTTCCTGGAGAACTACCGGGTATCCTTGGCTGAGAAGGGTATGTCTGGTCTTCTGTAAGCACATGTCAGAAGCTGAGCATGTCCCAGCTGAGCCCAGGAATGGGCTGGCCTGAGAGGCAGTTGTGGCAGGACACCTGGCTGTCCCCTAGGAAGAGCCTGAGGGCTCCACACAGGGCAGGAAGCCAGCTGCATGCAGGAGTGGCAGTCATGGCAAAGCTGAGCCTGGCCCTGGCCCCAGAGTTGTGCTGTTTGGGCTTAGGGCAATGTCAGAAGGGCCACTGGCAAATGCCCAGGATTGTTTTGCTGTCGTGGTTGTGGGGAGCTGCAGTGTGCCAAGGATTAACTCCTCCCTCTCTTGCACCTGGCAGTGATCCCAGCAGCGGATCTCTCCCAGCAGATCTCCACAGCTGGCACGGAGGCCTCAGGTACAGGCAACATGAAGTTCATGGTGAACGGGGCCCTCACCATTGGTACCATGGACGGGGCCAACGTGGAGATGGCCGAGGAGGCAGGCGAAGAAAACCTCTTCATCTTTGGCATGCGGGTGGAGGACGTGGAGGCCCTGGATCGGAAAGGGTTGGTGCACGCCAGGGCTCGTCAGATGGGGATACAGGGCTCAGCTCTGGCGGGGAGAGCCATGTTCTCTGGGAGGGACACTTTCCTCCCTGGGCAGCTCTGGAGCAGGAAAAAGCAGGGGGCTGGAGGCAGCCTGTGCCTTGGGCTGGGCAGCAGATGATCCATCAAGGATGCAGCTCACCCAGAGCACAGTGGCTGTGAGTGGAACGTGGCACAAAGTGTATCAGACACCGCTGCTGGTCTGAGCCACGAGCAGGGTGCTCTGATGGACATAGCCCTGGGAGCAAGGCCCCTCACTCAGGAGCTGTACCATGTCCTTGCCTGCCCTCCCTGCCTCAGACCCCTGAGGGCCCCAGGAAGAGCAGCAGTGCCTAGAGCCTGTCTCTGCTGGGCACAGGTACAACGCCCGGGAGTACTACGAGAGCCTGCCCGAGCTGCGCCAGGCCATCGACCAGATCAGCAGCGGCTTCTTTTCCCCTCGAGACCCCGGCTGCTTCAGGGACGTTGTGAACATGCTCATGTACCACGACAGGTGAGTCCTGGGAAGCATCCCTGCTTGGGGGGGAGTCCTGCCTGCTCATGGGAAGCTGTCCTGCCCTAAAGGCAAACCCCAGCCAGACTCTGCTTTGGGTTTCAGGTTTAAGGTGTTTGCAGACTATGAGGCCTACATTAAGTGCCAAGGCCAAGTGGATCAGCTGTTCATGGTAAGGCATGGCCACTGCTGAGTGGGAAGGATGGGGTCTTTGGCTACAGCAGTGTAGGGGGAAGACTGGGGGTAAGTGGGATGAGCGTACTCCAGTGGGGCCCTTCTTATGGACACCCACAGCATGTGGGCACCCTGGGGCAGGGTTGAGGCAGGTTTGGCTGCTTCAGCAGCCCCCACCATGCTGTTTAAACCAGTCAGGGCCCTGCAAGGCTGTGAGCCAGGACACAGCTGGGTGAGCAACTGAGTGCTGACATTGCCTTTCCTCTTCCCAGGATCCCCGCGAGTGGACAAGGAAAGTCATCAGGAACATTGCGTGCTCGGGCAAGTTCTCCAGTGACAGAACCATCACGGAGTATGCCCGTGAGATCTGGGGGGTGGAGCCTTCTCCCACAGCAATTCCCCCACCCAACCTCCCCCGAAATTGATGCAAGCACCAAGGGAAGGAAGGAGGGATACGCTCCCAGCGCAGGAGGCCTCACCTGCATTTCACCACCAGTCAGATGGGCTCAGCTCTGCAGAACCAAGGCCTTTCTCTCAGACGGGTAGAAGGATGCTCTGAGGAGGAGCCCTGACTGAGGAACAAGAGGTGGGGGGCAGGAGAAAGGACCTTGTGTTTGCACCTACCTAGCCTGCATGTGCTGCATAGTGCTTCTAGTGAGATGACCATGGATAAGTCTTCCACGGCTGTGCTCCATGCTTAACAAGGGCTTTCCAAGTAAACCGTCCCCTCCCTGCTGTGTGCAAGGGCCTGGCCTCCTTGACCCTGCCCCACAAGTAGGATTAGCCAACACCAAGCGTGTCTTTCATTCTCCTCCAGGGCTCTGCCAGGCCCAAAGCTGGGGGAGGGAGAGGCCACTCCCTGCTCATCTCCTTCCCCAGTATCACCTAAAGAAGGCGGGGTTTGGCTGTGAAAGCAGCTGGCCCCAGGGCAGGCACCAATGTCAAACAGTGTGCCACAAGCAGGAGAGCCTGGGATCAGCCACTTCCTTGCCACAGAGCTTACTGTAGCCTCCCTACCACAGCTCTTTCCTAACTAAAGGCCCAGTAACCAAGCCATTCCAGGGATTTTTAGCCTCCATGTCTGCATAGGGAGGGCTGTACCTGCCACTGCCAGGTGGGTGGCTGAGCCTGCTGGCTCTTGGCTCTGCAGGTACAGCTGGGTGCTGGGTGCTACCCAGGGGGTGAACATGGATCACATCCCTGGCATTCTTCTGTAGCAGGGTCATGCTGCTCCACGTGTCCTTCCCAGTGCTGGGGGTCACAGTTTAACACCCATAGTGCTGTGTAGTGCACCAGTACTGCCCTGTTTGACACCAACTCATTAAAACAACCTGAACACCTGCTGGTTTGACTTTGGACTGACTCGGACTGACTCCACGCCTCTGGGTTCAGGTTGCAGCAAGTTCAGGCCATGATGCCTGAATCGCTGCTGTCCTTTCCCAGCTGTGGCTTTGTGGTCCCCCGCAGCTGGCAGGGTGTTGGCACCACCATGGGGGGAGAACATGCCTATGGCAGGCTGACTCTATGCACTGGGGTGAGGGTTAGGGTTGGGTTTGCCCTGCAAATGGCACACAGGGCTCCTGAAATACAAATCACACAGGCAGTTCCTGTCTCCCCCCTCCCAGGGGAGGAGCAGAGCCTCAGCTGCAGCCAGACTACAGGCACAGACCCTCTGGGTTCCAGGAGGGTCGCTCCCCCAGAGCTGGCAGCAGCCACAAAGATTTGCCCAGTCCCAGCTACAAGTTCACCTCCCACACACCACCATACTGCAGCCCTGCCCCACACCCAGATGACCTGCTCAGTGGGGGAAAAATGTCCCAAAAACTGCCAGGTAAGACTGGTAAAGCTAAAGTGATCAGCAGTCAATGCCTTTATTAAAACTACACCACTTTTAGATAAACATTTCAGTTTAAAATTCCAAGCATATCACTGGCCTGCTAACAGGAATGGTGGTGCTGGGACCTCCAACACCAGCAGTTCTCGTGCTAGACTCCCAGCTCTGTCCCACCAGGAGGAAAGGAGGCAGCCAGGCCCCACAGCTCAGGCTGCACTTTGCCCCAAGCCAGCTGGCAGCAGCAGCATTAACTGGAATGTGTGTGTTACCCTCCAGAGCCAGGTAAGTATTTCTCATCTGTCAGTGCAATAAGTTATGGTTGACGCACTTGTATTGAAGTGGCACAGCTACTTTATGAGTATCAGGGGTCAGAAACCTCAGGGACAACCGCGCTAATGGCAGAAGAATCTTGGTACAAGAACAAGCTACTGTCTCTTTTGCAACTAGTATGAGCCTGCAGATATAACTCTGATGCATGCTGAGCAGTTTATTACTATGCTGTACACCCCTGACCAGACCCTTGGGGTAGCACAATTCCCTTTGAGCACTCGTGACTAAACCTACAGCACCTGGTACTGTCTGTATGGACTGACAAGGGGCAGGACCCCAGCGAGGCAGTGTGTGACTGACTCCTCTTTCAGTGCAGAGCTCCTCAGTGGCATAAACCAGCCCCCCTTCTAGCCCCAAGCAGGGCAAGGGCCTCCCCCGTACCTCTCCCTGTGGGAAAGGCTTATTTCCCATTCTGCCTCCTGGACAATGGCTGGCAGAGGGGCTAAGATGTGCTACTAGCAGTGCACAGAAGGCAGGGAGGAGAGATGGGGAGTGACACCCCAGATTTATTTTTGCATCAACAACTGTATATCGGTGCCTGCTTTTAATTACAGTGGAGCAGCACTGCCACCAGGAACAGGAAAACCTGGCCCAAGGAGTTAAAAAGTAGTTGAGGAAAAAAACCCCTTGTCCTTTTCACCAAAAAGCAGCACATGGCTGTCTGGGTGTGTACAGGGGTAATGGAAGACATCCATTCTGGCAGCCTGGGCACCCATTGTTCATGGAAGAGGAGATCAAGCGAAAAAGTAATCTCACACTTTCTGGCTTAAACACCCAAGTCTGCAGTTTATATACATGTCATTCCAATCCTAATAGGAAGTACTTGTGCAAAAGGGGAGGAGATCCACATAGGATAGCAGGGATGGGAGCAAAAAATGATGTTCAGAAGGAAAAGGATACAGGAAAGATAAAAGGGCACTAGCCTTTCCCATTAAATAGATGTTTCAAAAGGAAAGAACAAAAAAAAAAAAAAATCTTTCGTTTTATTTCGAAATGTGTGCAATTACCCCAACACTTGCAACACATTGTGACTGAAGAGCAAAATAAAAATACCTCTCACTACCTAGATCCTCCATGTATTTATAATTACAGCCACTGATCGGAAAGGAAAGGCAAAACATGTATTTTCTAGAAAGAGAAAACACCTCAAACTCAAGCAAGACAACTGCGGTAAGGAGACATGGCAAAAGCCATTTGCCTACAAATGAATCTCTACATGATCCAAAAACAGCAGCAGTGTTTAAAAGTGAAAGAAACATCCTTGGTCATGACAGAGTGTCCTAGGAACATCTGTCCTCAGCAGTACCACGATGGATTGGCGAGGCTTTGCTGCGCTTACATTTTTCATGGTTCGGTACCGGCTCCTGGGCTGTTACCATCCCTCCATCCGTGTCCAAAAAGAAGCCAACAACTTCTTCCTTCTGCCGTCACAGATGCTGATGCCAGAAGCTGGAGTTGCCAAGGGTACACATCAGGTCTGAAATGGGAATCCCTGACCTCCTCTAGTGCCAGGGACGGAAGAACGGCAGACTGACCCACAGGGAGAGGGGAGGAAAAGGAGAGAGAGGAAGGAAACGAAAATCTCTGTGCTGACAAGCAGACAGTCTTCAGTGATGATGCTCATGTTCAGATTTTCCCAGGAATTCCCTAGAAAAGGAAATGACAAAGCAGTGACACTCGGCTCTCCTATACTCTGGGTGCACACTACAGCCCTGCAAATACTATGGCTCAAGCATTTGCAGCTCCAGGGAACAGCACTGAGCTTTGCTCTCACACCCATCAGTGGCTCCCATTAAAAGAGCCAAGCTGAAGGCAAGTGCTCTGCAAACAGCTCCTCCAGAGCATCCGGCTCCCAGCAAAGATGAGCCAGAAAGTGCTCCCAGATTTCTGTGGCTCTCCTTCCCAAAACCTGCTTTGCAAGGAGTTGGAAAGCTCTGACTCCCATGCTAAGGCAGCCCCAGTATCTACCCCACTGTGGAGAGCAAAGGGTGCCCAGCCCAGCCCAGCCCAGCGCCAGCATTACCGCAGTATCCGAGGTAGCTCTGGACTCCTGTAGATGTACTTGTGCCGGTAGCCGAGGTCTGTGTGGAAGGGCACAAACTGCACCTTGTAGTCCCGGAAACTCCGCGACGTGGCCGCGATGTTGTAAAGCTGAACCCAAGGGGAGGCACGTGAGGGACTCAAGTTACTCCAACCCAGCTCCCCCTGCCAAACCCCCAGCCCCCTCAGGCGTGGGTGAGGGGTCCTGGCTGGAGCAGCTTTGGTAGCTCCAGCCTCATTTCACTACTGATTTGCCACCTCCAGCACCACGGAATCTGCAGTCCCTTTGGGCTGTGTGTTTTACACCTTTCTGTTACTGACTTTGCCTGGCTGGGATGCTGTTCTATCCACACCAGTTCCTCCCACCAGATCAGTTTGCATTGCCACGTGTGTACCTTTTTTCCCAGATGAAATGGTACCACTGGATCATCCTCAGCATGAAGGATGAGCAGGGAGCAGGAAATGTATTTCACACTGTAAAACAGACAACAATGCCACAAAGGCTCAGAGCAATCCCATTGTTCTCTAACACCAACACGTGCATTTTTAAGAAAACTGTAATGACAAGCATGTCCTGGGGGTTATTAACTACAATTAAAAAACTTATCTGGGCACCAGTCATTTGATCTATAGAAAATTTACCAGTGAAAGACATGCTCATAAAATTTTCTTGCTGCTTAGACCAGAGAAAAGTGGCTCACTCCACTGTAAATCATCACCCCTGCCCCCCCACAAGGTCTGGTTTGGTTTCAATACTGGAAACTCACAAATGCTCAGGGTCGTCAATGAAAGACTCAGTGAAAGGTGACAGTGTGATTACAGGCAAGGTGGCGTAGGCAAATGCACAGCAAAGGAAGATTCCCAAACCTTCCATGTTCCAATGCTACTGTTTAATGTGTAAGGTACACTTGAAAAGCATAAAATGGCATGAACCAAATCAGCAGATCCCTGAGTAGTCTCTGTTCTCTCAGTTGAATCTGTCCTTACTATGAACAATTAAAACAGACAGAGCTCCACTGTGCTGCTCTCAGAGCTGTGAGAGTAATTGAAATCACTCCAGTAAGAGCAATGCTGCAACAAAAAAACCCCAGAGAGTGCAGTCTCATGTCTATCCTCCTTGATGCTTGCCCTGGCTCACTGCAGCTGAAACCCCAGCAAAGAGGGAACTCACTTCTCATCGTTTGCAAATTTAATTCCACTTGTTGTGATGGGGTCAAGGAAGAACCAGTCAAATCCAGGGAAGTATCTGTATATCTGAGAGGAAAAATGTGCATTAGTGGCAGGCACCAGCAGGTCAGTGATACAAACAGTACTAACAGGGCAGGCCACTGCCATCCCCTAACATCCCTTGGCTTCTGACCGTGCTCTTTGCAGTGAGATTGCCCCTGTTTCCACCAGCATTATTTTTCCTCCCCTGTTTTGGGCCCATCTTACCAGCCTGCTCAGGAGCAGGCCCTGTGGCTGCTTGCACGGTCAAAGTCTCCAGGTATCATGCAGGACTGTTGGCAGTTCTTCCTGGATGAGCTTTATCCCAGGGCACCTCACCAGCCTTGCTGCATCTGAGGCCCGGACTGGGTGTCTGCTCAGTTCAGAGCCAATTCACTCCTATGCTGGAATCATGGCTCTGGCACTGTGTTCCCAGCAGCTGCCTCACGTGTAGCTCTTTATCCCTGATGTTTACAGGTATCCCCACTGCCCCACAAGTCGTGCAGTTAGCTCGGCTGCAGCACTTCTGAAGGTTCATTTCTATGCACACAATTCCACACCACCAGTGTAAGTGTCGCTGTGTACTTGCCACAGAAAAAGGGTGACTCCGCGCCTCCTCCCGTATGTTGGTGAATGGAGATTCCAGGATCAGGGCATCCGGGGGCGTTTCTGAAAAGCCAAAGGCAATGTGCTGAAATGCAGGGGCACAGGCAGCCAGCAAGGTCGGGGTCTGCCTCATGAGAGCAGCTGCCCCCACGGTGTGCCAAGGACAGCTCTGTCACCACCCCAAATGTCTGTGGGAATCTGGGACAGCGGCAGGCTGCCGGGAAGCGCATCCACGCGCCGCACTCACCTCTCTCGCAAAGGCGCCGCACCAGATTCGTCGCAACCCTGGAAAGAAGAACGAGCATGGAATTGGCACAGGCCCTGTGCAGAGCAGCAGCTCCAGAGGTGGCACAGGCACAACTCAACAGCCACAAGGTTGATCCCTCACACTGCCTGAGGTCCGGGCAGCCAGCCCACAGTGACCTGGGTTCCCACTGGCCTCACGTACCCAACTGTCCCAAGTGACATCAGGGGCCTGTGTTTAAGTGAACAAGTCCAAGGAAGCAACACACCAGGCAGCCCCGTGGATGGACTCCTTCCAGGTGGCTCTCAGGCTCCCAGCACATCCACAGCTGTGTGACACAGCCTCCTACCTCCAGACCACAAGAGCAAGCAAGAGGGGAATGCAGGGGTATAGGCAGAGGTGGGTGTGTTCCAGGCAGCTGGAGTGCAGCATCCCAGGGCTACACTGCAAGGAGCTTCCCTAACTGGGACAGAAAGCAGCAAGGTCTCCCCCTATGCATCACCCTAATGGGACAGGGATATTTCCAAAGTTGCTGAGTCCTCCAAGCACAGCACATTTCACAGATCTTGAACTCCAGACTGGCTGTGGTCACTAGAGAACTCAGCTGGGGACCAGTCTCAAGACACTCTGATTGCAGTGTTGGGAAACATCACAAGCATGCTCTGACCCAGAAAGGGATTCTGAACAGGGCAAAAAATTTAGAGGACGAGCCAAAGAAAAAGTTTTTGTCTTCTTTCAAACAAAGCAGGGTGTTTAGTGTCACAGCAACGAAGAGGCACTACCCTGAAATACCTCCCTGTCCCAGCTTGTGTTTCACAGCAAGGCAAGCTGTTGTGGTATTACAGTTTATCTGCACACAGCTCAACTCAAAGGTAACTCTTGTGTTTGCCCTCTGCTCCTCCACCAATCACAGGGGTAAGAGCATGTGGTGCTGAACACGACTCACCTCCATAGCCATGGAAAGGGAGGAAGCAGGAAAGGAAAGTTAAAAACATGAAGGCAAAGGCACTTGACATCTTGAACTTCCCTGTGCCAGGCATGACCATGCAAATGTCAGAGGTGGCCAGCAGTGCAGTCATGCAGGCATGTGCACAAGCACTGATTACACACGGCATGCTCATCGGGATAGGAGGAAAACCTTTCGTAAGGACAAGTCACACACAAGTGAGGCTGGTCTGAGACACTCTTTCAGAGTACCAGAGAAGCCTGATGTTCTGCTCTGAAGGACAACCTGCAGTCTATTAATCTAAATGTCTTTCTAGTGTGAACCCTCTGGACAATGAAGGTTCAAGATCCATTGCTGCAGTCATTAACTGTAGCCCTTCTCACTCTGTACAGTGCAAAGGGGAAAGCCACCCTCCAGAAATTATGCCACAGATGCCAAGCCAAGCCAAGCCAGCCCAGGGATTACAGTAAACAGCACCTTTAGCCAAGGTCAGTGTTTAATGTTCTTTAGAAGCTGCTTCTTTAGAAGTGCCACCAAGATTAGATGCTTACCCTGTGCCCAGGGAGTGTCCCCATATATAGACAGGGTTGTCTCCACTTCGTGCTTTTATCCAGTCGAAGACATGAAGGGCATCATAGGTCATTCCCCTCTCTGACGGGCTGCCTATTGAGTCACCCCAGCCTGGAACACAGAGAGTCCTGCTGAGAATCGCTCAAACTGCTCAGCAGAGCCAGCCAGCTCTTCCCATGCAGCCCATCTGCAACTGCAAGGGACATGGATGGGACCTGGGCACTTTCTGTTCGCTTCACTGTGCACCTCTACGATTTGGGGCTGAAAGCCCTGATTGATCCACAGTCATTTAATCAAGGTAACTGCTGTCTGCCAAGGAGTTTTTGTGGATTTAAGTCGACAACAAAACCAAGGACTGGATCTCAAACACTGCTACAACAGCGTTCTTGCACGTACCCACCTGCAACAGCCCAGCTCCCAAACCTTCCCTGCTTTTGCATGCTTATAACCAATTTCTAACCGGAGTCTCTGCCAGCACAGGATTGGATGCTTAGGGCCAAACCCCAACCGTGTCTCACAGAGCTGTTGCAACATCAGTTTGTGCTGTTCAATCAGTGCCCTCCAGCAATTTTCCACCCTCCTGACTGTTTTGGCTCCATCACTATTGCAGCACATCTACACATTGTATGCTCAGCAGCCAGCACCCTACATCCCTTCTGATACCTAATCAGCAGCCAGAAAAGCAGCTGCCAGCAGGACTGAAAAACAGGGCAAGCTCCTACAAATAAACCTCTCCCAGATGTCTTCTTGATAAAAACACAATGGATTAATTTATTTCCTGTATCTATAGTGGCATTACACTGCAGCCATGGCTTAAATACTAAGAAGGTAAAAAAAGAGCAGCAGATGCCGGACTGCTGGTGCAGAGGTGCAAAGCAGTCACGGCTTCTCCCAAGTATTGTTAGCAAATCATTTACTCTGTCTTATCTCACCTATGAGCTTTTAAAAGGAAGCAAGTGCAAGTTCAGTTCCCTGTGTGACCTTAGGAAAGTCAACTAGATCTTATCCAAAAGGACTACACCCAGGCAAGCCCATCAGCTTCCATATGTGCACCTGGAGGGTGCTTTAAGTGGATGCTGTGACAGCCTCTGTGCCTGGCTCACTCCCTGCTCCTTAGCTCCCAAATCTACAAGCCCTGTGCATGAGGACAGACAGGAACCAGAGTCCACCCAGACGGACATCAGGAAGCAGTGCTACACATAAATGCACTGGAAAGAAATTTCCAGAAATCCTCTGGATACCCATGAGGGGGAAAAGAGAAGCAATAACCACACCTAATTAGCTGGCAGCAAGTGTTCATAAGGAAGCCCACATACCTCGATAGTCAAACGTCACCACATGGTACCCGAGGGAGCTGAGGACCTGGAAGGCAGAGAAACACTCAGAAACCCATTACAGAGACTTCCACACCAGCCATGCTCTTACATCAGGTCAAAGTGCAGGGATTCATTTTATAACACTACTGACATGTTAAATGGCCAATTTACAGCTTTTCAATGTAGCAGGCTCAGAGCTTTCCAAATGCTAATCATCTCAGCCCACTGGTTTTACTCTGTTTGTTTCCTGGACCTCATATCAGGCTACCGAAGATGTTGAATATCCCTTTAACAGCTTTGACTTTAAGATCTGCAAATATCCTATTGCTTCCCCTACAAAGACTTTCATGTTTTCCAGTGAAAGAGTACAACTGCTTCAATTATATTACTTGAATTGGCATAAATGTAAGCATAATATACAGGAGCTCATTTCAGAAGGCTTAAATGTATAGATCAAAAATGTGCAATTGCTCTATTATGAAGATTTATGTTATAACAAACAGTAATCCTAACAAAATCTGTTAAAAGCCAGTAAAAACACTCAGTGTTAGATCAACTTTCTTGGGAAAAGTGCCTTGGTAAAAACAATACAAGCAATCCAAGCTGCCATTGCTTCATATGAACCTAAGAGCTCAGTGGTAGATAAAATCCAACAAAAAGTTACAAAAAGGATTAAAATGTTGCTCTTGTGGTCTATGCATGGATACATGGTTTTAAAAAGGGCAATATTAGTATTATTCTATACTCTAAAGAGGAAATATAAAACCAACACCATTTCTAGTGGGACTGGGACTATTGTACTCCACAAATGCAATGACACCTGTCAGCTGAGCATTATTTGTAGCACAGTTTTAAGAGATTACCTATGTTAAGTAGATTTATAAACAATCAAACATTTTACAAACCACTTTGGGGCACACAGTATCAAGTGGAGCTTACACAGACAACTGGCACCTGACTGGAAAGAGAGAGAGCACTTCCATTGTCCCACTAGAACCTAAATGGTGGCCTGAAGATGGAAAGACAGTAACTTCATGTATGGATCCCACAGTTTGCCCCATTGCTTGCTGGCACCCCTTTGAGAACAACATGTGACATCACGCTCACCCATGCAGCATTTAGTTGTGCTTTTAATGCCATTTAAACCCTATAAATTGTTTGGAATTTCTATCAGCAGATGCAACTGCAACAACTTCAAAGTCACCCGAAGCTCCTTTGCTTTTTGCTATTCAGGTCTCTTCAAGCAATTCCTATTCCTCTTTCTTTGGCTCTAAATCCTTCAGAGGGGTTCCACGGAAGGTGACAAGGTCCACCCTGTGTGCACTTCCAGGGCAAATGCCCTTTACAGCACAGGTATTAAATATGCCATAACTCCACCCTGGGATATACATTCACAAGTTACTGTTTCTTCAACCTCCTCTTGCAAGTAACTGTGCCAATAGCACAGAGGTGTACTTGTGTTGTACATACAACATCACTGCAGCAGAAAATAGAACAGCAGAAAATTCAGGTAAAATATTAATTAACAAATTAGGTGCTGCAGGACAGCTGTTTCCAATGGAATCACTAGATGACATTTTCATATGTTCACTTACACATTGGATTCCCTGACTGGACATGTAGAAGACGAAGTTTCTTCCTGAAAAATTTGGTTTTTAGCTTTACAATGTGATTTTACTGCTGAGATATCATATACAATCTCTCCTTTTCCAGGCCATTAAAAATTATTTAATCTGTTGAGAGTTCACCCGTCTTCTATACACATTTGCTACGTGTTGGCTGCATTGAAGGCTTATTAAAAGCACCAGCAAAAACAGCATCATCCCAAACTGGTTCATTCTGCTGGAATAAACACAAACCTGGAGTTTCTGGACTGTTTTTGCCCATGTGTGTGTTCAGTCAGTAAGTAACTGACTGAAAAAGGCAAACTAAGCAGCTTGCCTGAGTGTTCTCAGAAGCAAAGAATACCAGACCCAGGAACAGAAACCTTGGGCTTTGGTAAACTGTGTTCTCTGCATACGTACACACAGAAACACACCAAGTCTGTGAATGTTCTGAAGCACTGCTACTTTTGTCCATCAAAATCAAAACCAACTCCTCTGCCTGTCTTGGCCAGCACAAAATGCATCACAGCACAGGCTGGTTCCCAGAAAAACGACCAAATAAAGCACCATACACAACAGTCTCCTCAACCAATTTTCTGTAACTTAGCTCGTCTTCTTTTTTCTTAAAGGAAATGAAGTATCACCTGCCTCCCTGGGGCTGCTAAACAGTATTTTCTAAGCAATCTGAATTTAAAAGGCTTTGCAGCAGGAGGTCTTGCACTGCATTGCAATAAAGCTTTATGAGTGCCAACACTGACACAAATTATAAAGAGAAGAAAAAACAGACTCAGACCTCTCTGAAATGAACCAGAAAAAACAATTCTGGCTCTTTTAGAAACACGTGATACGAGACCAAGAAATTGTGTGTGAGAATTTCAGCCAAAAGAGAGTTTAATAAAATAAATTACCCCAAAAGTCATTAGACAAAACACAACTCAAAGTAACTGAGGCTGTCTGTTCTCACATAACTCACACCATAATGCTACACCTGGGAAATCCATTGAGTTTTCTATAAAACCTTCTGCACTTGAGATGGCACCACTCACACAAATGCACTGTGCCATGAGTAAACGGAAAATCCAGGCTGAATACTCTTAAATGGTACCTTAAATTAGTACACTAAGTTAATCAATGAAATTGGGAAATTGGGGCTGTAATTAAAAAAAAACTTTTGATTTAAACCAGAAACTGTGTTGGTGAGCTCAGCTGGAGCTTGCAGTTAACAAGAGCAAATAAAAGACCTTTCAAACATCTTTGAAGATGGAAGAAGTGTGCTCACAGCTTACAGATCCCTTTTTTCCATACAGGCTTCCTGTTTAAAGGACACTGAGAGCCCCAAGACCTGTACCTGTTGGCAGTGGGCTGTTAGGAGCAATCTTCTCAACTCTGTGCACACCTGATGTGTCAATGCAATTGTTTGGACACCACAGGCAGCCACTTACCTTGTAAAGCTCCACCCGGTGATCCCCTCCTCTGGCAACAGTGATTGATGAAGAGAAAAGGAGAGGGAAAAAAAAGAAAAACATAAAACAAACCAACCAAACAAAAAGAAACAAAATCAAAGAAAAAAAACCCCAAACCAACCACATGTGAGCATTTAAGTTTCCAGAAACATATCTCCCAATTGCCTCAGGCAATCTAACAAAAACATGCCAAACATAAGAAACACCACAACTGCTTTGTCACAGGCTTCAAGGAGACAGCCATGCTTTGTTGAGCTATGCAGGACATAATTTTGAAGTCAACTTCTCCACATAAATCTCACCTCACAGCAGGTAAAAATGAACTTTTCAACCCACCCTGCTATCTGCCTTTTCCAAAGCCTGTAATACATCCAGAACAGCCTGTCCCTTTTGGCTCTGCATACCCTGAGCTCTTGCCACAAGTGCTGCCCCAGCCAGTAGCCCTGATTCTCCAAAGTGTGATGCTCCCAGCAGAAATAATGACATTAAGCCAAGCAGGTGGCCCTTTGATTTTCTCACCTGGCTCCAAGCTCAGGGAAAGAAAGGACACATGCAAAAGAGTGAGTAGAGAAAAGCAGAGCTGAACACTGTAGATAAGTCCAGGGGGAAGAATCTACTTAATGTATGGGGGGGTTATGAACATAAACTGAAAACTGGACAATGGAAAGGAATGTGAGTGTGCTATTACATACTTTAAAACCTATGCACAACATGATATGGCTAATCCATACCCAAACTTTAGCCTAGTATTGGTATTAGAGTAAACATACTCTTGCACTCATGAAAATGCTAAAACTTTCATACAGTGACTGACTTGGTCAGTGCAGTCTCTAAACCAAAATGCCAAATCTCCCTCTAAGAACACATGTACTTGCCAGCCAAAAGCTGTCAGCTCCAACCATGCTACAAAACACCTAATGCAGTCAAAAACACTCAGGGCAAAATGCAAGGGGTTGCTTGTAAACCATTTTGAATTATACAAGCCTGAAGATGATGATCCACTTGCTTGAAAAGTCACCTTTCACATGCACACATTTGTGCTTTTTCATGCTTTCCTTGAAGTGTAACAGAGGAACTTTTTCTGAGGGGATCAAGCACACATAACATTTTTGCCTCAGCCCCAGATCACTCAGGTCAAACCAGGAAGCCAAGGCAGTGCCTTTTACTCATGGTTAATGCAGCCTGCAGCAGTAAAGCAGCCCTTGGACAAGTGACTGAATGGGCAGCACAGAAACAAACACACAGCAACAAACATTAAATCTGAAATGGCAAAGCCAAGACACCTCCAGCTCCTCCAGTGCATGGAGTGAAAGGTGAAATATCTAACTGATCCCTGGTTCAGTCCTTTATCTCAGCAGCACTTGTGGGAGTTGAGAAGAAAATCTAATCAATATGCAGACAACAGAGATACTGGCCCCAAATGGCCACCATTAAGCTGCAGAATAGCTTCCCTTAGTATCATTTGCTACACCCAATAAAGGCAAAAAAACAAGTGAAGAAGTATTTGAAAAACAATGCTACAATTTGATTAAACCTTGCAATGCATCAGCATAAGAAGGCAAGGAAAGTTTCCAAAAAACCCATCTGTTCATGCATTTCCCGGGTCACAGTGCACATCTTCCACACCATGCCCTTGTACCAAGAAAAGCCCACTGCTGAGACAAGAATTTGGGTGAAAAATGTTCTTGTGATGTAGAGGCTAGCAAACCTTCATTACCAGCACAGCTAAAGCAGTTTCTTTTCTTTACATCATGGAACTTGTTTTCCTGCAATGCTTCTGCTTTTGCAGAGTATCTATGGGCAGACATCAGCTTCAAAAGAACATGCAATCAAGAAAAAACATGCCAGGAACTGGGATTCAAAATTCAGAAGGGGGTTGATACTCTTTTGTGAAATGCATATTTGTAAGGGAAAAGACCGTGTTCTAATAAATGAATAAAAGCACTGTAACATGTGGAGAGGTGGCAGGAAGAACACGATCCTGAGAAATATCTTCACACTGCATTAATGGTTTTTAGCATCCAGCAACAAAGTACAGAGAACTAACCTACTACTTTCACCAATATACACAGTCAACTATAAAATTACAAATTTTAGCAGAGCTCCTGGTCCAGACAAATGTCCTGGACAGATGCAATAATGAAACAAGATCGGCACACGACCTTCCTCTTTCCTTCTGATTTTCCTTCCTCAGAATGTGTTAACTACTGAAATAAACTCACAAAAGGAACTGGAAGGTTTATTTAATGCCTGTGAGTCACATATACAGAAGCACTAACACCATCCCATGTCTCAATTCAGAGACTACTGTACTGAAAAGAAGTACTTCTCATCACCTGCTTTAGGAAGGGTCACAGCCTCCTGGCTTCTAGCAGAGGATACAAGGTAAACTATAATATCAGGTATCTCAGATAACTGCAATAAATCTACTCCCACATTCAGTAAATGGAGAGGGATCATTCCATAAAACATATATGCCTTCTTTTAAACTGAGTAAATTTTATTTTGGTTTTAGTCACAGAATAGCTTGGGGTGGAAGAGTCCTTTAAAAGCCACCTAGTCCAAATTCCCTGCAACGAGCAGGGGCATCTTCAACTAGATCAGTTTGTTCAGAGCCCCATCCAGCCTGACCTTGAATGTTTCCAGGGATGGGGCATCCACCACTTCTCTGGGGAACCTGTTCCAGTGTTTGACCACCACCCTCATTGTAAACAACTTCTTCTTTGTATCTGATCTAAATTGACCCTCTTTTAGTTTAAAGTCACTATCCCTTGTCCTATCACGACAGGCCCTAAGGAGTTTTTCTCCATCTTTCTTAATGTGCTGAAGCTGTGACAAGCCAGGAAAACACATCCTGAAACAAAGCCATCAGTGTTTTGTGCCTCACCTTGTTCCCGCATTGCCGTGCAGGTAAAGGATTACAGGATGGCTGAAGCCCAAAGCCTCTTCAAACCACGGCTGGTCCTTCCCTCGGGCATTCTTCCATAAGGCTGCAGGGACCGTGTGCCTGTGTACAGAAGGAAAATTTACACTGTCCTGCTGCTACTCAACACTGAAGTGTCTGCCACTTGAATTCTGAGGTTTTCCTGATCAGCTCCTTCGCTCAGGATTACAAACCCCACACACATTTTTCATAAAACTGTTCTGATTAGCTGACAAATGGCCAAATTGAAAAGGCAGTGCCTGCAGTTATTTCTACATTTTCACCTCCATCACCATTGCCTTCAAAACTTAGGGCTGTGCAAGGCATCAAACTTCAAAGGTACAATTACTGAACTCCCTTGCTGCTCTGGCGAAAGAACTGCAATTCCTCAGCGTTTATGGCACTTAATTACTTCAATTAACATACTTATATACCATCAACAAGATTCACTGCTAGGTCAGCAGATGTTCAGAGTAATCAAAGGCAGTTGGGCTTGGAAAGAAGGTTCAGTGACTAAGAGGCATATCTGACTCCACAGCCAATCTGAGGAAAAGGGAGGGCCCAGAGTCTGAGGAGAAGATCATGTGTTTTGTTTTCAGGCACAAGGTTCTTGAAGGTGTGACATTTTAGCTGAAAAAGTTACAACCTACAAGAGCCAGGAATTTTTAACTCGCAGCTGTTCTTCTGTAGATGAAGTAGCTGGGTGACCTGCTAGAAAGAATTCAGCACTGGTGGAACAGAAAGAGGAATGACAGACTGAACAGAAGGTAGGCAATTAAACTGGATAATTAGAATACAAACACAAAGCAAGTACATGCCCATAACCATCTCAGTTGTTGAGAAGGGGGCTGGCTTCCAGCCATCAGAAGTAACTTAAGTCCTCACATGCCTTTTCACTTGAAAGGCAAACAAGCTTGCACCTACCACACTAATCCTCCCCAGATGTAAAGCTCAGAGGACAAACTAACAGGGGGAAAGCAATGCAAAAAGTCTACTTGCTTGCATGAGCCAGCAGACACCAAGGTCTTGAAGAGGTAAAAAGCCTCAGTAACTGTGAGACTCAAAAATTCTTCCACTGTTCTGCCCCAAGACTTTTCCAAACTTACAAACAAAGCAGGCTGAGAACTTTGTTTCACACATATAACAAACACAAGACCTTGCACTGGCTTTTAAAAGCAAGGTTCCAAACTTTCGTGAAATTCTCCCATAAATATCAAGACAAATGACAGCCTCTGAATTGCCACCACAAGCTGGAAGTTCTGTTTTAGCAAAGATACACAGTACGCTTGCAAAGGAAACAAAATACAAATCTCAAGACTGCAATATAAACTTATTTAACAGCTTAACAGGTAGAATTTTAATTGTCCAAGTGAAGAATCAAACCATTATTTATCAGCCTATCCTGGAAAGACTGAAGTTTTCAAGTTTCTAAACATATCTTTCACTAAAATTTACTTAAAGGAGAGAAACTGTCCTAATGATAATTATAAGAATAGCTCTATCCCATTTAAAGGTTATGCACCCTGTGAAGAGAAAACCTCTACTGCATTAAAGGACACATCCAAGTTACACTCAAAACTGAAAACTCCAAATTCTACAGCTTACAGACTGAACATCACTGGCTGTATTAAGGGAACACCCCCTTCCCTCCATACCTGACACGATCCTGGGTAACAAGGAGCTAAAATGAATTGCCCCCCTACCTGGGACCAGAAAACCATCACTGTGAGAAAGAAATGACAAATGAGCTCTGCCACTGTCACTTGTTTTGTTAAGAGAGTAAACTGTGTGTGCCGTTCTCACCCACTCTCCGAATCTTACATATGTTTTATGCACTGAATTTTCTTCCTCCTACTCTGAACACTTTGATCTGTTTTCCTATCTTCCCCCACGTGTATTTTGCAAAACAAAATATGAATCAGAGTTGAATGACAAAACGTCTAACTCCTTGAGTCTGGTCTGATCTGGAGGCAGGATCTTTGTAGTGCTGCAGACCTGTAACCTTTATGATACCAAATTTTGATGTTTCTCTGAATGCACAGGTTGTCTGACTCTGTTTTGTGCATTCCTGATCCGAGCTCAGATGAGCCCCAGAGATTTGCATACTTTTCAACATCAACTCGGTCACTTGGCAGAGGAAAATACAAACAGCCACAAATGAGAGCATGCACAGCAAAAAGACTGAATAGGCAACACTGAGAACAAAAAGAAGGATAAAGATGCATGGCACATACTGCACAGAACTGGATTCCTTACCAGACTCCAATGGTTACATCCTCCTCTGGCTGCAAGTAATAATTACAGGTGTGGTTTAAACCTTGATCCTGTGGTCTTTTCAAGTCAATGAAATATGGGACCCTCACTGAAATGAAAAAAAAAAAAAAAAAGAAGATGAAACATTTTCATTTTAATTTTTACCTTTATTTTCTTACAAAACTGCTTAACCAAGGCACTGGAGAGTTGCACAAACTGGTCCACTGTGCTGGGAAGACTTTTTTTGTGTAGAAGGATGAATTGGCTACAGCTGTGATTTAAAATGTGAACAGCAAAGAGAGCAAGGTAAGAAGACACAACCAACCACCAAAAACACAGGGAGCACGGTAAAATTAAGAGAAGGTGGGGGTGACAGACAGAGCTTCCTTTGACAAACATTTAACCATCTCTGTCCAGTCTGCTTTATAAATCTCTGCTGCAGCAATGGGTTAGCTGATTTGGATTCAGTCTTTTCGCATAAAGTGGAGCTACACTACAGCAGAACCAGGAAGTCTGTCTCCTTGAGATTTAGGGGTATAGCAATTAACATACCAAAGCTTTTGTGCTACTGACACAAAAAGAAACACTGATAACGGTGACAGTCAAATCTCACTTTACTTACCCTCTAAAAAAACATTAAACTTTACACAAACATAAAAACCAAAGCAGACAACATCTGATGTTAACCTGACAAATCTGGACCCTCAGACTGCAAATCTTTACCTGTGCAGGTCTGTCTGCTCTTGTGCACAAGCACATGGAAGAGTCCCAGCCAAGCCATGGATGGCACCAGAGACCTGCTGGGTCTCATGAGGGCAGTGGATCCTCCGAGAGGATGACAAGTTCTGCAGTCAAAGTCTGGACAGGCACACAAGTCACTTCTAGCAGTGCTCCAGGAAAATCATGCAACTTCTCTGTGCCTTTGTGGTGGTTTCACATCAGCCAGAAATCCAGGCCTCGGATCCTTTGCATCCCCAACTCCAGAGCCCCAGGGGTTGCCCTCAAGTCTCTCCAGGTACCTTTTGCCAGAGACTCCAGGAAGGACCATTCTCCCCAGCTGCAGAGCACATTTTTGACATCCTGTCCTGTCCTGACTGGCTCAAGGGCTATTGCGTGGGCAGTCTCCTGTTTGATCTGTTCAAAGGCTTGTTGTTGTTCAGGGCCCCACTTGGAATCATTCTTCTTCCGTGTCGCAAGATACAGAAGGCTTACAGTCTGATTGTACTCTGGGATGTGCATCCTCCAAAAACCCACAGCACCTGGGAAAGCTGTGTTTCCTTCTTGCTGGTCAGTGGGGACATGGCTGCTATTCTGCTGACCATGTCCATTGGAACCGGATTATGACCATCTTGCCATTTTACTCCTAAAACTGAATTTCCTGGGCAGGTCCCTTGACCTTACTTTGTTTTGTGGCAAAGCTGGCCTTCAGGACGATCTGGATTATTTTCTCCCTTTTCTCAAAAGCTTCCTCTGCTGTATTGCCCCATACAATGAGGTCATCAATGTACTACAAGTGTTCCAGAGCCTCATCCTTTTCCAGTGCAGTCTGGATCAGACCACGGCAGATGGTGGGACTGGGATTTCACCCCTGGGGCAGGTGATTCCAGGTGTACACCCCTCCAGGTAAAGACAAACTGTGGCCTGAAATCTGCTACTAAAGGAACGAAGAAAATGGCATTTTCTTCTCCAATTTAAATTTCTTCTTTAATTTAAATTTTTTAATTCCTTGGACAGTCCTTCCACAGATGCAGCCTGTACCAGGGAGGAGATGGTTTCTTCATACAGCCAGAGTTTGGGAACCAAATTGTCCACATTTTGTTCTCCTCCATTCCACAACATCACTGCCAATGAGCTGACACATGACACTGGCGTGCTCCACAGGAACTTCCAACATATGGTTTGTGTACACTGGATGTCATCTGGGTTTACAGGGAATTGCTCCTTCTTTGAATCCTTATAGATCACCTCCAGCACAGCTGATTCTCTCAGGTACTGGACACCTTGCTCCATGGTGTTCCACTTGTCTTGGTGCACTAAAAGGTCATCCTTGCAAAGATATCTTTCCCTCATGCTTGACAGGAGCCACTTCCAGAGGCTGAGAGTTTCTGGTCTTTTCCCAATCCCCAGTCAATGCCTGCATCCTGGGACAGGAACCCTAATTGCTTGGCTTCCTTGGAGCAGCCAGGTAACCATGGACTCACCTCACAGCTCACCTGAGGGTAGGGACCAGGTGATTATCTCAGTCTCTTCCTCTGGCTGTGAAGGTCCTGCTTCCTTTTCATCACTCACTACACAAACTGATTTGGCCTTGGATTTCTTGTTCTGCACAGGGCCAACTGCTCCTGGCACAGGTTGTCCCTCTGGTTCAGCTGCAGTTTGAGTGGCCACAGTGCCTGCTGCTCTGCTTTCCTTCTCCTCCCCCTGAGGGTGCTGTCCAGTAATGAGCAGTGTCCAACAATTAGCAGCCAGGGCCCAACACATGGCAGCAACTTCCCCCTCTTTGGAATTGCCACAGCGATTTTCTTCCAAATATTCTGCCACTTTACCAAGGTCTTGTATTTGTTCAGGGGTGAACTTCCAAAACCAATGGAGCAGAATACTCCTTCAAAAGCTGCCCCATTTTCTCCCACTCTCCATGCTACTCATGACTCATGAGCATAGGTTACCGGGCAACTTCCCTAGAAATCTCTGTCCTGACTCCAAACATGTTGTAGACCATACTGAGGAAACCTGGCAGACACAGCAACAAGAATATGCTACAGGACAATTATTTTAGTCACCTGGGAATAAACAGAGGCAGGAGCTTCAGGGAGACCTAACAAAGCTCTGTGAAAGCAAATTAAAATCACTGAAACCTGCACTATTCAGGTTACCTAGCTGTCAGTTCTGACAATCAAAGCACAAGAGCTGCCCTGCACATGTGCACACTTCACAGCAACCACGATCCAAGGTGTGAGAACACGCAAAGCATGCAATCAAAATTAGACAAGTTATATAAAAACAATGTTTTTAAAGTTTCCTTCTACAATCAGATGAAGATTTTTTCAAAACTTCATTACAAAACACAAGTGAGGTTTAAACGCAAATTTAGATTGCTGGATTTAATTTCACTTGCTTGCTGTCTCTTCATGCAACTTTGTTGAACCCTTCAGAAAAACACATCTGACATATTGCACAGTTTTCCTGAAGGAAAACTGTTTTGGCTGAAAATTGGCTTCAGTTTGGTCACTCTATTTATATAAAGACATGCTACAGCAACCACCAGGGCCACAGAGAATGCTTTCCAAACCACAGCCTGGGGAAGTTTACAACCTGTGAAAGTTCAAGTCCTTTCACATGCAGGGTGAAAGTGAAGGCAAACAAACTGAAGACAAAGACACTCTTCCCCTTGTCCCCTCACCCACCCACCCCACTAAGCCACTTACCAAAGTTTAGGAAGACCAGCTTTGCTTGAATAGCAGGGCAAAGTTTTACTAGAAATGGGATGGCTATGTACATTCCCAGCAACCAGAGCAGTAACTTCCTCAATCGAAACCATAATCCATATCGCCTGTATAAAAGGGAAAAAAATAGAAAGACAGAGCTGATTACAGCAGAATTTTTATGGAGCAATTTTCACAACGATCTGCGTGCTTGGTGGTTTTGAAAATCTGGTCGTTTACACTTTAAACAAAACCTAATTTCAAACAGTTTGTGTAGCCTCAGTTGTTTGAGAGAAGCAGAAGTAACCAAAATACCAGCTGATGACAGGTAGCTTTAGAAAAAGGGAATAGAAAGTTCCTACTGACTACATTTTAAAAGACTTTGTAACAAGAGCTTTTTTTTCCTGCTGACTTAACCGATTTCAGAATCTCAAGAAGGCATATCACATGTTCATCTCCAAAAAGTGGCCTGACCTGTACTTCCCGTTTAGATCACTATCAGATTTTGTTCAGTTAGATTTTCACATATTTTGAGGAGCTATGTGTAATGAGACTGATAAAGTTCCACACGATCTCATGTAGGGACTGGAGCAGACATTCTGCCTTATCCAGCTTAAAGGGTTCATCCCTCTCAATGCCCTGGAAAGCAAGCCTTTCTAAGTTATAAGACATAATAAATTTCATAATCTGCAGCATTATTCTCTAAGAGTCCAGAGTAAGTTCGGAACAATTGCCCCAACACTGTTTTCTCTTGAGTATTCTGATTAGGAAGAATAAGCTACAAAAAAAATCCTAGGCAACCACAAAAAAAAGCCCAAAAAACAAACAAACAAACAAAGCAAAAAACAAAACAAAAAACCAAAATAAAACAAAACAAAAAACCCAAACAAAAACAAACAAAAAAAACCCCAAAAAACCCCAACAAAAACAAAACCAAAAAAAAATCAACACACAGCAGCCAGTTAAGCAATGCATCTCAAAATTCCCTTTATTGTATCAGAATAACTACCAAATACACACTCATATGTGTGTCTATACATGCACATATGTTTACATAAAGGTGTATTTATAATGATTTAGTTGACTAACAATCCACGTGCACTGAGGTTTCTCAACCAACCCTGCAATCAAGAACTAAAATCCATGGGAAGCCTTCAGGCAACACAATTTCTGTTGCTTTTCAGCAGACAGTCTTGAGCAAGAATCATGTTCCATGCCAGTGAGCAAACAGTTCTCAGTATTGGGAACTGCAGGCAGCTGAAAGCAGAGAACAATTTTTCCAAAAGGCATGAAATTATTAATCTCCCATTTGGCAATTCTTGGAGCTGACGCACTGAACTTGCTCTAGACTAGTGCTAAGAGGGTTTAGCCACTGTCAGCTAGTTGAAATTGTCAAATAGAGAGCCTAAAGACCTCTTTTTTACACATCTGTACAAGAAAAATGAGTGTACACACAGAACTGGGATGGAAATAGTTTAATCATACACCAAAATTTTCATAATCTCAATAGCTTTTGTAGTCCAAAAGCCAAGACTCTCAGGAACAGTTTTCCAGCAAGGCAGAAGAGGAGACATTCCGATCTCCCCCACTCAGCTAAGTTTTTGTGATGATTGCTAGGGTACTCACAGGGCTATCCTCTATTTCATCCAAACCCTGCCTTCACCACACTATTATCTGCCTACCTGTCTTGCCTTCTCACAACCTGGAACCACATTCTGCACTTCAGAAACATGTACTGTCAAAATTAAAGCCCTTTTCTTCACGAGCTAAAACAACTGCCATTTTCCAAGAGGGGGAAAAATACATTACTAAGGCACTGCCACCCAGCTCTGGCTGCAACAAGCCCACGTTGAGAGGTTCAACAGATTTTTATACTTCCCACAGCAAATTTGACAATGAAGAGGTAAAGAACTCCATCAAGGCTTCCAGTGACATTTCCATACCTCAAGCCCAGTTTCCTATAGTAAGAAAAGCAGAAACAGCAAAAGACTGGCAGAGGAAATGGTACAAAACAGGGGCTTTAGAAGGACATTAGTGAGTACCAAAGCCTCAGACTGACCCACCTCTGCCCACAACTTTGGGAAAAAACCCCACACAACATTTTGTTTGGGCTAATCACAGCTGATCATTGCTCACATCATTGCTACTCTCAGATTAAAGCCAGCTTTCCACAGCCACCCCAACATCAGCACCTACCACCTATTTTCATAGCTGGAATGGATTTGTGGAAGATAAAGAGAGATCACTAAAGGGTACCTAACGTGTAACTGCTGAGCAATTGGACTATAACTTAGCTCTCCTCAATGAGAAAAGTGCGTCTCTCTGTTAAAACATTTTGTCTAGTTATTTTTTCACTTAGATCTACTCACATTTATCTCTCCTTATTGGCAAAAAGGGAGTGGTTAAAGCTAAAAGGGGTGGTAACTCATTTTGGAGTGTCTGCCACCTTAAATCAAGACACTCTGTCATCCACCACCTTCCCAGTAAGAAGCACAGTACAGGTGAGCAGCCAGGCAGGATGGAGCTTTCCAGCAAGTTTTCTTGCCTGGGGCCTTAGATCCTGCTGCAGCCAAAAAGAAATCCCCTCCCAGGGGAATTTTGCATGTGCCAGGATTTCAGTTCTACAGAATAAAAACCCCAATAGCTTAGGAAGACAACAGAGCCAGGTCTAAACTCCTCCAGGCACAACCAGAGCACATCAAAACACGGGCTCTTCAGAGATCTGGGGGGCAAAGCACCTCCCATGGCCCAGCCACAAGCTGGAACCAGGAACAGAAAGCACTGAGGAGGGACATTGTCCAAGTAATGCTGTCAGAGCTCAGGAATTATTCCAGTTTCTCCTTTTTGGAGACCGAACTGAGGCATCCCTTTCTTTGCTCCCATGCCCCATGTTAGATGCTAATCAGCAACATGACATTTACACCTCATCTCCAGGGAGATGTCTACTTACAATGTAACCAGGGCAAAGCTTCTATCCACCAGACAGCTTTTCTCCTGATAAACCCAAGAATATGTGCTGAAGTACAGACATTATGAAATTATCAGGTAAATCTTCAGTGAGCAATTTAGCTAAATTAAATTCCTCTTGCTTGGTAGAAAAGCTATTTCAGGAAATATATGCCCTGCTAAAGGAAATTTTGGTGTCTTCAGGCAAAAGCAACATAGTTGTCACCACCTTTTCACCAGAAAACTCAGCAGGTCTTAGTTGGAAAACACAAGTGATGTAGAAAATAAGCAGCTGCAAACTGAAGATATTTAAGAATATCAGAAATTGATTTCCTGGATCAATAAAAGCAATGTCTAAAAAAATTCGAAACAACAAAACATCTCACACAACACAGAACACTCAACCCCAAGTCAGCCCAAAATAAAACAAAATCCCCGACATCACATTTTCCTCCCTGCATTTACCAAAGGCTCTTGCCCAACATCTGTGTTCTGTCCAAACACAGGCAAAACCTGAAGTAGTTTTTGCTTCATGCAGTTTCCTGAAGTGAACATGAAAAAGTACATTCCCTCTGCAGACACACTTAAATCTGACAGAAGGAAGTCCTTCCTGGAAGTGTGACACCAGAAACAGAGGGTTTTCCTGGTAACTTATACCTGGATGAAGGTCCTACATTCACTCAGAACAAGCACATTTTGCATTTGGGCACAGCAGGAATATCTGGCTGGCAAGGAGAAGCTGGGAGATTCTCTCACAACAGCTTCTCCTGAGTGCTGCCCCCTCGTCTCCTGCAAATTTGAGAGGTTTCATGAACAGTGTCCGATCACCACAATCCTGTGGCATGTTCTGCATCCAGACTCAGATTAAAACAATTTCCCCTGCAGATTATCTGAATTATTTCTACACCAGGAGTGTTTCCATTAGCATCCCCTGATCAGCTGTGCTACCAGGGTGAAAGGGCAGGCCAAGGGTGAAACAAGAGACAGAGACTGGTCCCATCAGAGCTGCAGGGGAGCAAGGACAACATTTATGAGAAACACACACAGGCTGTGCTTGCAGTCCCAAAAGGATCTATAGACAAATGCACCCACAGCCCACGTGGCCTTTGTGATCTGCCTGGGGCAACAGTGAAACAAAATGCCCACGGACATCAGAGGATGAGGCTCTGTTTGTTCAGTGAACACTGTCACCCTGGTGTCCCTCGTGTCCTCAGCTCTTCAAACTGCAAACCAGCAGTGCTCTCCCAGCAGGAATTCAGAGGACAGGATGTGGAAAGCCAAGACCTTGATCACACAAGGTACCTTCCGATCACCAGGTGACAAAAGTGACTCTAAGGGTGGTAGAGGAAAAAATAAAATATATGGCATTACAAGAACACATCCCCCCAGTTTCCTAACAGAAAACATCTTTAAAAAAAAAAAAACAATACATTTGTCCCTTCAGACCGGGATCAAGAGCATAACAACCAGGAGGTAGATAAAGACATGAGCAAAAGATTCCAAAAAATGAGGGCCAAAGGAAATTTAAAGGATTGGGGTGATTTTTTGGGGTAAACAGTTGTACCCAAACAACCTATTCTACAACTTGGAAATTGCAAGAGTCCCCAGGCACACGGGGGCACAAAGAAACAATACAGCAGCCATGCAAAGGGCAGGACAGCCCATACATCAGATCCCCGGCAAGCCTTCCAGCTTTCCTTGCTAGCCTTGTTTTGAACAAGAGATGGTTTCTAGCCCAGGCAGGATCTTCAAGAGCACTCATCTTCTTTTCCTGCAGAAAGCCTGGACAGAGGTGTTGTGCAGGGCTTCTCCTTCTTGCAGGTCCTGAAGGACCATCCAATCTCTTTTTCCTCCACTACCTGAGCCACTCAATCCAATTAAGCTTTTATTTCACTTGTTCCTTGTCAAAAAATTAAAAAAGAAAAAAGGAAGAAACCTATCAGCCTTCCAGCTGTGTGAATGCACAGAGACAGCCTCTCAGCTCCTGAATTTGAGTTCACAGGCAGTGTCTCTCCTCTCCATCTGGACTTGGTACCAGCAGCTTTTGGACACCTTGAGCAGCAACACTCACCAATGTAATTTTCCACTACGAGATTAATATGAGTTCTTTACTCCACAGGTTTGCTGCAAAACCTGCTTTATGCGCAGTTCGATGCAAACTGAAAAGATGCTCATGTCCAGAGGGTTGCTCCCTCCTGGTTTCTGTGCACAGTGAACAAACCCACATGGGCAAACAGGCAACCACACGACTCATTTTGGGCTATTTCAGGCACTGCTATATAGAATTCTCAATGAAATCTGCAGCCAGCTCTTAATTCTGCTTCACTGGAGGTACTGTAGAGAGAAAAGGGAGGTTGAATTGTAGGAAATTCATCCAATCCTGAAAACAGATCTTCCCTGAATCCATGAAAGCTAGTGGGAACAGTAGTATCTGCCAGAACCCTCAGCATCTGAGTGACTGATCCCTCCCTTTGGCACTAAGATCCTTTTAGCAGGATGAGTTCGCTGCAAAACAACACAAAGAGAAAAATCAAATCCCCCAAAAGCATCTTGCTATTCTAGGGATTAAGCAAACATCTAAAAAAAAAAAAAAAAAAAGTCAAACCCCAATCCTGGAAACAAGACAGAAATGTAAAGGCATTGCTCTCCCCACCCTGCAACTCGTTTCATAAAACAACTAAAAATATCATGTACAAAAACTGCGTGGTAATCTGCATTCTCAGAGAATTTGAGCTTCAACCAGTTCCTGAAAACTTTTGCTCTTGGAAAGATCTGGAAAATAAGAAAATTAGCTCTACTAGATTACTTCACCATCTCTTACAAAGAGTTCCTTAAAAATCTTGAACCTTTGTTCTTTCTGAAGAAATATTCTAGTCTCCCTTTCAAAAACGAAACTGCAGTATAGCACTACCCCACCAGAAAAGAGGCTGGGGGTGCACAAGAAGATGTGAGGGGACACAGCTGGAACAGCTGACCCCAACTGACCAAAGGGATATTCCAGACAATATGGCCTCATGGATCAGCATACACAGCTGGGGGAAGAAGTAGGAAAGGAGGGATATTCAAAGTGATGGTGCTTGTTTTCCTAAATAATCACTGGATTACTTAGGAAGACAACTACTAGTCTTAAAATGTGATTATTCCAAGCAGCTGCGTGGTGCTGAGTTGACAGCTGGGGCTAAAACACAAGTATCATTTATTCAAAATAATGAAGGTACTCCATTGCACAGAGTCATGCAGAACATACTTTTATAAAAATAAAGGACTTCACGATTTTTCAGGCATCCAGCAGTGGAATAAATTGTTACTGACACATGCCATGTCTGTGAAAGACACGATTTGCTTTTTGATGTTTCAAAAGACAATCTGATCTTTCAGCTATTGGGATGAGGCAGGAAAGTCTGGGTAACTTATTTGTTCTTTGACAGCTTCTGTCATTCAAGTACAAATCCTTCTGCATATAAACCCAAGCATTAACATTAAGAGCTGTTAGATCTGATATCTGGAAGTATCAGTCAATTAACACGAGGTATAATACTATTCTATGCCATCAAAGGCACAGAAGATGCAACAGGAAAATTTGTAGCGGATCCTACAGCTCTCATCACTATAGCATCCAAAATGTTCATCACTTGACTTAAAATAAGCATTTGAAATAAGGGATGTTTTAGTCATGTCATAGATACATAAACAGCAAAGAGGCTACAGGAGATCCCAGGAAGTCACCCAGTCCCTTCTCCTCATCCTAGAAAAGACACACTACCTTAAAACAGCTGTCTGCTCAATTCCTCCTGCAAACACTTGGCAAACTGTGACAGCCCACACTTCATGAACTCCCTCTGGTGACCCAGAGCTGACCTGAATGGGCTGAATTTTGCCAGGTTAATGCAACAAATCAGACTAGCTGCCTTCTCACTGAACAGCGATTTATCAAGGAAAAAAAGAAGGCTACCAGAATACATAAAAAGTTGAAAAATTTGCCCACTAGGGCAGAGACAGAAAAAGCTACCCAAATCTCAAAATCTGGCTAAAGCTACTAAATGTTCCTATTTGCATCAATGGAAAAGTGGGAGAGAGAGGTGAATAAAACAGTAAGCAAACCTTCTTAAACATTTGCCTTAAAAAACTAGGATGAAGCAAGCCTCCATCAGCAGAGACTCAGCCCAGGAAAAGCTACAGCATTCCATAGTGCCCATCAGCCTACTTAGTTTGACTGTACCCAAAAGCAAAAATTTGGGATGTTCTGCTATTTCTCTTTTAATTAAAAGACAAATTAACAGGAATAATGGGCTTAATAAGGTGGGGGAAAGAGAGCAGATTTAAAGCCTCTGGGTTTTCATTAAAGAAACCCCAAAAAGACAAAAGAAAAGCAACCTGAGTTTTTTGATAATCTTTTCAAACATGCAAGTTCTACCTCCTGATTTCTCAGAATATTGTGACGGCTTATTTTTTATACAGACACACCACCATCAGTGATGGGAAGTGAAGGTGCCCCAACAGAGGGAAAAACTCAAAACTCAGAAATTACAAGATGTCAATACACCAATAAAACTTTGAATTTCCTGCCAAATGCTAACAAACAGTCCTAACAATAAAAAACACCACTGGCTATTGAAATTTATTCTTCTTTGCTACTATTACAGAAAAAATACTTTTTCTTTTTTTTTTTCCAATTAGCATGTTGTATGTCTAAAGCACAGCAAAAGCTACCATTAGCCCTAACTTATTGCTCTGTTCATAGCGGTATCACAGACAGACCATGAAAGCTTCACACACAGCTCCAGAGAAGTGCTGCATGTCAGCAAACAGAACCACAATATTTTGTCTATATCCTAACCAGCACTTTTAGCACCTCACCGTGTAATTTCCATTAAAAATGCCCCATCTAACATCAATCAAATGCCTACTGATGCTGCTTTCAGCTAGGCCTCCTGGACTTCTATAATCTTTAAAAATCCCCCCCACATCACTTGCAGTCAGAGAATTTACCTCAGTTCATTTGACAAGCTCTCCATGAGTAAACCTATGCAGTTTATGCCACCTTCCATTCTCTTCCAGACCTATGCAGCCTGAAGCTGGCACCTGGTTAACGTGGCCACAAAAAGAAATGCATCGTAGAAAAGATCCGACCCTGTATCTGCATTGTAACAGATACATGCAAATACACATAAAATTAGCTTTTCAAATAGGTATGTTTGTGGAGATGGTTTGGTAGCTGTGGTAGAAACAATTGTCCAAAGGAGGAGCCTCCAGGACCTTTTCTTTTGGCCATGGCATCAGCTTACAGAGATTGTACAATCGTTGCCTTAGACACATTCCTTTCCTTCCCCTTATTTATGTAATTATTGCAAATTATCTATTCCCACAAAGCCTACAAAGCATCTCCTTTTGGCTGGGGTAAGAGCTTCAGGCAGTGTTGTTCCAACCATCTGAATGCAGGTGAGGTTTGAAACTTTAAGATCTCAAAACTCCCCCACTTCACTACCTCCTTCCCCTCTTACAGCCCAGGCTCTTGCAGACCGCTTCTGTTCCTACTTCTGATTAATATCAAGATTAAGCATTAACTTAAAACAATACACAGCAAGAAGGAAGCCATCTAGCCAGTCATTTGCAAGAACTCAGCTGTCTCTCCAAGAGATATAACTGCAAAGTAAAGGAGGGCATCTCAATTAATAGTTTTTCAGAAGGGGCGATCAAGCTCCAGCTCTTGAGACCTTCATAATCACATTTCAGCTTGAAGAAGAGGGAAAGATTGTGGGTAGGACCTGAAAGAATCAAGATCCTGCTGCATCAAGTGGGGGAAATGTGGCATTCAGGGTAAGAGGAAAGCACTGCTGATCAGTCGGTCGATAGCACTAAATTCCAGCAAAGGTTATGCCAGGACTCAGAGCGCTGCCGGAAAAAACAAAAACAAGCCCATGAAGGGAGGGAAAGGCAAGTCAGTGTACAGCATTAATGAGCAGAAATAACAGAGCAGCTTGCAGGTAATGCACGGGCCTTTGTCCATGCAACACGCTTCCAAAAAGCAGAGCAAATGAAGCAAGGGAGGGAAAGGCTCACACAAGCATTTACACACCCCCCGGGACAGGGACGTGGAACTTTTCCCCCATCAGAACCCCATCCCTTCACAACACCATGTCTTGGGCTCTCTTCTTCACAACCACTGCCTAAGCTGACTACCCTAAAATGCAGTAATAACACAGCTTGTCTGATTAAATCACTATGCATTGGCACCTCCTTTGAAGGGCAGGAGCTTGGAACATCAGTCTTGATAACTTACATTCCAGTTGCATGAAATCTACACGTTTCACAGACCAGGAGACAAGAATGGGCTGAACACTTGGCAATACAGCACCAATTTATTTAAAATGTATGCTGACAGCATGGCCCAAGCAGCAACTATGTTACTTCTCAATGCTTGGGTGCACTGGTATTAGCATTAGTGTGACTCGCGTGTGGCAAGATTAACCTAAAAGCTACATTTTAAAAAGGAAGGGGCAGATGCTACTGTCGTTTTAAGTATGTAGCAAACACTGAATAATTAAACCCTAGGCAACTGAACAATTGACTTCTGGGACAGAAGAGCAGGCTTGGGGATTAGGGTTTTAAGGTTGTTGACTTTTCCTGAACGCATCTTCTGCAACACCCGCTTAGTTGGTGCCAAAACCTTTCCAGGACGAGCCCTTGTTTAAATTCTAAGAACATACTTCCTCCAGAGCTCCCCAGCAATGCTGCTGACACTAATCAAATCTGAAGTCACCCACATTAGATTTTAGTCGAGCTCGGCATTGAGATACAACTGCGGTGGCAAGTACACTCCCTCCACAGTGTTTACCGAATTCTTAAGTTTTCTACTCATTTCACAGCTGACAGCTGGTTTATATTAAAGGCACAGCCCTCTCACTACTCCATGAGCCGGGGAACACATTAGCTGTCTGCTAACGAAAGAGGAAAAAAACAGAACATAAACACCAAAAGGCTGAAACAGCACTGGAAGTGCAAAACAGAAGCTTGAGACCAGTCGAGTCTGGTTTTTACGGCAGCAGGAAAGCTCATTTCTCCCAAGCACACTCACCTTCCTGGGGAGGAGTATCAAGGTGCACAAGCAAAGGCTCAAGAGCAGAACTAGTTCAGACACGTAATACTCCACACCACAGCCCCTAACCTGCATTTAAAGCCACTTGCCTGCTGAATGCATACCATAATTGAGGGAGCACACAGTACAGCCAAGCCAATTCCCCCACCACCAATTACCACTTGTTAACATGCTGTAAACCTGACAGACTTGCACGTGTGTGTTAAACTTGCAGCAAGAACAAGAATCCGGATTCACTCTTCGTTCTTGTGGATGCATGTGAGGGAACAGACCTGTATTTCCAAGCGGCACAACTTTGTAAGCATGAAATCATCTTTTCACATAGCAGTTCTTGTGAGACAGCCACACAGCCTGAGAATTACCACCAGCAGCAGGTTCTGCGGCTCTGGCTTCCGTCTAAATCACCTGAGCAAAAGATTCATTTGTGTATTGTAGACATTTTTCCTTTCAAATACATGAAAAAGGTCATCTTATACTTCCCAGCTGAAAAAGCTCTACTTTTGCTGGCAGAGATCAGAAGCCATTCCTTCTCAGAAGCCTGAAGAAAAAGAATGTTTTTGTGTTAGCAGCGATACAGCCACCTTTTAGATTCAGAACACATCGTTAGCAATACATTTTGATTACAATAGACCAACTGTTCCCCGTTGGAAGCATACAAGCAAACAAGAACATTAAACAATGCCAAAACATTACATATGCTGACTGTCAGCCCAGCACAGTTACATTCAGCTGGCAGTCACAGTGTCCCCTGTAATTGTGACCCGTTTAAAAAGGGAGGCTTAGCAAACAGTGCATGGCCATAAAACAACAGCCATAGTTAAAGAACAGATGTATGAGCAGACACAGAACTGCTGCTGGCCCTGACACGCTTCGAACAGGGGGTCATTTTGCATATAGCCAGGCAGATTCATCTGTTTCTGTGTTCATCTGTGCTTTATTCAGGGATTCCAGCTCTAGCTATCATCTTGTGGAGGAAAGAACTCCAAAATGACAAAGGCTTAAAAAAATATTGACAATTAAAACCAAAGCCATTGCTAATACTACACAACCTTGAGGAGCCAACCCAGAAAACACAAAAAGCAGGTGTCGGAGTTTTTACTTAACTGCAGGGAAATGAAACCAACTCACAGAATATTCTGACTTGGAAGGGACTCACCACAAGGATCATCGAGTCCAACTCTTGAGCAAATGGCCCATACAGGGATTGAACCCACAACCTTGGTGTCATTAGCACCATACTCTGACCAACTGAGCCAAGCAGCATTTGCACATCAGCCTGCCAAAGTTTAAAATCAAGTGTGATCCCTCCTCTGGTAGTCAAAAAGGGAGAATAATGCTTTACAAGAGACAGCACAAAGCTATTGGAAAGTGAAAGCAAAGGTCAGTCACCGCATTTCTGCTGGATTTGCAAGAACAAGAGAACGGGCTATTTCCAATGATTGTGTGCAATTCACAGTTTTCACATTCAGCAGTATAAAACTCGTATTGTCAGCTTTATTCCTGCTTCCTAAAGCTGCTCTGAAACTAATCAAAACTTTGCAAAAAGTGAGATAGGACTGCTTTAAGGGAGAAAACAGTACCAGGGTTCCCTTTCTGAGGAGGGGCCAAGAAGTCTTAAAATCTATTCAATTCTTAAACACCTCGAACACACTTTGCTCCACAAGCAAGGATGCTGCAACCTGGAAGCCCTGACTCCAAGTTTCCAGTTTACATCATCCTCATTTGTGTAGGCTCCTCTGTCTCAGAAAGGTCACCCCAGGGGTAGCTTTACCGCCAGGGGAAGGGAAACCAGGTTCTGGACAGAGTAAATGCATTTTCTGTTCTCTGCTCTGAGCTTGCACAATGCCACTGAAGAGTACCCTTCCAAGAAGGTATTTCTTCAGTTGTGCCACATGAAATCCTTTATTCTGCACACCTTTAGTAAAAAGGGAGATGAGGCTTCACATGACCTTATGTCCCTTATTACTCAACACTAATCTCTTTTGCAAGAGGAATTAACAACCATTTTAAGTGGGTACAAATTGGACAGATAGTCCCACAACTGCCCTTGTTCAAAACTTATCTCGAATGTTTTCAAGTGTTTGTGTTTTAGAAGTTAATTTTCTAGTCTAACAATCTTTTCAATTGCTCTACTTCTCAGTACGAGTTACAATAAATCTGGGTTAAATAAACACTTTGATTTGGAAAGCAAATAGTCACGGTTCCTGTTAGCTCAGTGAATGACCAAGGCACTTGATAGCGTCTAAAATTAGGAAATTCTGCTTGAAAGTTTAAATTGCCTTCAATATGAAAGAGGCAGATTTCTGAAGCCAAGTGTTGCACTAGTTTCACCAACTGCTGAGAGAGAGAGAGAGAGAGAAAGAAAGAGATGCGTGCCAGCAAGGCAAAAGTCCACAGCCTAGATGGCAGCCTCACTGTCTGGATAAGGGATATTCAGGGAAACATGACAGCTTACAGAGGTGACTTACCTGGAACAGCTTCACACTCTGTCACCACTCCTATCCCCCTACCCTCTCTCCCCCACCATCATGCCAGCTACACTTGTGTCCTGGTGACCTTTTCACTATTTGGCCATCTGCTCCTAACTGCTGACTTCCCTATTCATCAACCCTTATCAAACCTCTCCTCCTCCCACTCCTATCAATAGTAAAGGATAACCAACTCATCCTTGGGATGATTGATATACAAAATTACACACCCTTGAACCCAAGCATCAATCCCACTATAATTCCTCAGCTGTTTCTCTCTCTATTGAGCCAATTTTCAATAGAGATAACCTCCTCTCCATTAGCAATGCAAGCCACGTCAATAAAATAAACTACAGTGCAAAGTCAAGTGCTTTGGAGAAACAATTTTACTGCTGACACTTTGATCAACCAGGCTGTAATCTTGACAAACCTGTCACATTTTACAGTGTCCTTTCACAGGACAGATCTACTTACATATATTTAGCTGTTAAATCTTCTTCCATTGAATTTCAAATTAACTCTTGCAATTTAAATTGCACAGACTCCACCTCAGGCTAATGGCTTTAAAGTCTCCTAGGTCTCCTGTTACCCTTTTAATACAGCTGAAGCACTTTCTTTTAATCTTCTTGCGGTACTGATTCAGTCACGGCTACATTAACATAGTGCTCTCACGTTACACCCTTAGTAAGCCTCCCTTGCTTGCAGTCACTCACTCCTGATGTCAGAAGCCGGCCACTACTGTAACACCAACAACACGACACAGGACAGCTGCCCACCGAGCTTACAAAACCCCAGGTTTCACTGGGGAATTGCTGTAGAAGCCTATTCACTAATTTCACATCCTGGCATGATTACCAAAATAATCTGACCTGCCCTTCAGGCCTAGGAGGATAAAGTAACTTGGCTGCAGCCTCCTAAGCGGGCACCACGCTCCTTTCAAAGGAGCCCAGACTCAGCAGGCAGTGCTCTTCAAATACAGCAGAAGTCCTGCTGGGGTACACCAGGCCTCTTGAACATACAGCAGAAAGGGGATTCTGAAGAGGAAATGATGTCACCTTCATTAGTTTTAATGAAAACACCACCACTTCTCGTTTTCACCAAAAAGAAACGCATCTACATTGCATCCAGGAGAAAACCTACAGACTCACTGCAGTGACCTGTGACTGCATCTGCAGAGAATTTGATTTCTGGCTCAGCAACCACATGCCAGGAAGGACAGAAAAGAATGTGACAACGCTGAGAAGACCCTGGTCTCCATAGGCACCTTCACTCCAGAGGTGACTAGGAAGCCCTGTTGGTCCCAGGAGTTACCAAACCCAAGGGAAGTTTAGGTATAACTCAAACAAGCAGAGGCAATCCATACAGCTCCCAAGCAGAGAGCATTATAAAGTAGTAGCAATTAGCAATACCATGGTAATTATTAATTCAGACATAAGCCATCAAAGCAGAGCAACTGAACCCAGGGGCAAGTATGATGTCAGAAATATGGCACTGCAAGGAAATCAGGAGTTCAAGGAGACCAACACAAAACCAGAGGGCAAATTCTCTTCAGCCTGAACACGGTCTGCTTGAGCAGAGTTCTCCACGAGACTTATGGAGAAGTTGAGAAAACTGCTCAGAGACTAGAAGACACAACAGAGCAGCAGATGCAGCAGAAAAAATGCTGTGTTCTATTACAGAAAATCCAGAGAGGCTCATGGGTACACTGGATCCGAGGAAAGAAATTTTAGATCATACAGACAGACCTGCAGGAGGATGCTAGGAATCTCAAGGGATGCTTAAGAGAGTAAACCACACCTATTTAACACCAAAAAAACCCCCAAAGTCAGTGATGAAAATGGTGAAAAATAGATAGGCTTTAACAGTAACACACTGAGGCACAGAACTGCCACATGTCAACACGATGGCTTCACAAATCTTTATATCCTAAAAACTAAAAATCCAAAATTAAAACAACCCACAATGATAAAACTAATAATTCCCCACATTGCAGGGAATATTGCTATTTGTGCTGAATGACTTCTGTGTCTTTGAGAAAGAGCGAGGAAAAGATGAGCACAAGGAAAGAGAATTATAATGGCTGGAAAAGATGAACAAACTGGGAAGATGATGCAGAGAATGAATACCTAACGCCCCAAATAGTTAACTTGGGAGCAATTCAGAGGCATTCCCTAGCCATAAGCTGCCAAAATGGCTGACAATGCACAGGACAAAACAGGAGGCAGAGCTACTGTGATTCAGAGCTACAACCATTCAAATAAATAGTAACTTTTTTAAAAAGGTAGACAAACGAGGAGAAAGTTACACAACCCTATTTTTGACATATCTGAGCAAAATATTACTGTGCATTCTCTTCAAGAGAACTGTAACAAAAAAAACCAACAACAACAAAAAAAAAAGACTCCCACACACTAAAATAAGTCCTCACACAAAGCAAACTGCTTTTACATATTTTACCCATAAAATTGTGATTCAACCTGTATTTACCATGAAAGAAAGCACAGGCAAGCAACTGGGAACCATTTCACAGCTTCTTTGTGAACTCTGCTCGAGAACAACTGAAATAGAGGCAGTTACCCAGTAGGAAGGTGGAATTGGTGAAAAAGCTGCATGACTGATGAAATGTTTCTATGCAGGCAGCCCCTTTCCTCTTTTCAAGGCACTGACAAGTAAGTGGTTTAACCTGAAGACAGCAATTAAGAGAGACAATAGCACAAAACTCGCTTGAGGAAAAAAAAAAAACTTAAATATATTGATGAAAACTTGCAGGAGAACAATTCAAGTATTTGTCATCTCTGCTACAATGGAACAGACTGGAATAATCATAAAAGGCTCTGCAAATGCTTCTAAAAAGGTAACATCAGGAGAAAGGGGGCTAGGTCTAGAGATATAAGGATGGGGCACTGAGAGGACACAGGGGCAGATCACAGAAATGGCCAAGTTCTCTGTCAGAGGAAAGACACCGCTGGTTAAATCCAAAGAGACATGGGAAGGCATGAAGCACTTCAGCTGCTGGGGTAGGATGGCACCAAGGGTCACCACACATCGCATTTGACATGCCTGAGCACACTCACTGTTCCAGGAAAATTCAACTGCATCAGAGGGGAAGACACGAGCAGGCTGTTGCAGCCTCTTGCCTTCAGCATCTCCCTGCATTTTCATAAAATACCCAGGAAGCAGCACTGTAAAAGCAACCTTCTGCCTCTCAAGAGGGAGCACCAAGAACGCTGCATACAACAAACAAGAACAAGGGTGGCTACAGCAGAACTGAAACCACACCAAACTCTATTGTCAATCCAAAAATATCCAGCTTGTGGAATACACAGGCTGGACAGCCAGGGGGAGGGTCCCAAAAACACCCCTTGCAGGGACTTGTGCCAGCAGCTGGGGGTCTCTAGGAGCAAAGGTAGCAGGGACAACTGAAGGGAGCCTGAAGGACAGCAGCTTCTCCAGCAAAGCAGAGCACTGGAGTATCAAGGAATGCAGTTCACACACACGGGATCCGAAGCACTTCACTGCTCCACAGCATGGACAGAGACAGAAACAAATTCTAACATTTGCAGCAAACAACTGTTTGTAGGAGAATTGGAGAACGGCAAAATTAATACTTCACATCTATAGTCTGACAATTGATTGGGATTAAATGAGGATCAGATAACGATGAGGTCACAGAAGTGAAGGGTAACATGCATGTGACCTTTTATCATCAGGGTTCAGCAGAAATGAGATAGGAGAATTTGCTCTCGTGTCAACACTAGTACTAAGCCTATTTGATTTTCCCTATTCTCTGTACTCCCACATTGAAGCTTTTCCAGATCTATGGCTGCTCAAACACATTTCCTCAGAACATCGCAGCCACCGACCACAAAAATGAGTCACAGCAACTACCCAAAACATAATGCTACATTAATATCCATCTAGCACTTCCAACACTCACCTGGAAGATGCCTCACAACAGAAATATTAGAGGAATGGCCATCCACACAAAGCACACATACCAGGAAAAGCAAGCACTGCAGATTACTTCTTTATTTACTGCATTATTGCATTTAATAATTTCAGACAAAACAGCTCCTTTTTAAAAAAAAAAAATCATTCACACACTTCTAAAGGAGCAACTTGTAAAGTGCTTAGGTAACCATCATATTAGATTTCACTGCTGTCGATGGAAGAAAATGGAAATACCTATATTTGTTCATTTCTGGTTGTAAACCACTTAAGAAAAGCCACACTGACTACACTACGCACTAGCTGAAGCCACATAAATCTTATTTACCAGATATCCATCTCCATTACACTTAGAAGCACATGCCCACACTTTCTCTAACAGAGTAGTTGCCAGTCAAAACGCACAGCCACCTCTTTAGAATGAGTTTCAGCTCCTGGATGAATGAGCACATTGTGATGGTACGACTGAACAAAAAACTGAGGGGCAAACGCAGTGCTGGTAAAATGCAAAAATACTGCTGCAAGAACAAACTGCTGCCGGTGGTAAGCCAGCACTGTGTTCTACAAACATCATTTACGGTGCTATTTAGCCTTTGCTGAGGAGCTGGATGTGAGCAGGAAAAGCTGAGCTTTAGAAGGGCACACAGCAGCTCTGCTGCTGCTCCACAGTCTCCTGGTCACCGCTGCAGTCACAGCCACAGCTGCCTCTGCAGCCCCCCCACCCCGTGCTCCTGACCCATGGAATATGCCACATGACCAGCCCTTGGCTGCAGAACTACGCAGCCACTCCACGCTGCTGGGGATTGGTTTGCCTTTCTAGCCAGTGGCTTGTATCGTTTACAAACGAGATGGAAACCCACACGGTGAAGCCAAACGTGAGTGCTGCTTCCCCCAAGTCTGCAGAGGCTGAAGAACAGCAGCATGAAATGCAGATGGCCCCACTTCCCCTTTAACACAGGGTTGATTTTAACTATTTCATCAAGGAGCATGCTAAGAATAGTCTGCTGTGGTACAAATCTCCAGTTTCAGATATTATGCCACCTCCATCATCCCAGCAACCTTGCAGCTGAATTTTCACCTTACAGCTTCGGCAAGCTGGGGAGTAAAACTGACGTAACCCATTGAAAACAACAGTCAAACACTACTTTTATTTCCAGCAGTATAAGGAATGCTGCAATATCAGCATGACCTTGCATATCAAAATATGAGGATCTAGATGGTCTAACAGCAACTTGTTGGCCATGTAAGTGACCACAGTCAGGGTAACCCCCCAAGGGAGGTCATTGTATACATACCCTTGTGTTCTTCCTTAAACATTCCCTGCTGCCCACCAAAGGTGGGATATGGAGCTAGAAGACTGTCTGACCCGACTCAGGGTGATTGTTCTGGACAAGAACCTTATCTCTGGGCATCATACCTTCTTCTGCCTGGACCTCCCCTTCCTGCACGCTCAGATTCACGGTTCAGCAGTGCGTTTGTTATCCCATAAAAAACTGCTGGAAGGTATTGGCAGACAGAGATACTTTGCCTGCAAACCACTGTCTGAAGGCTCGCAAGGTGAAGAAGTCAGAGAAGGTCCACTGAAAGTCAGTAAGAAAGGCAGACAACACAGGACAGCATGGAAGAAAAAAAAAACAGTAACGGAAATACAGATACCTCAAAATGTGGAAAAGGAAAAGAGAGCTTCAAACAAGGTTTTCCTACAATGTCACGAGTTTGAGAAACGCTGCTGTGTGGAATACAGTATCTGACCCAAAAAGGACAGGGGGAGGTGGGGGGCAGAAGGAGGGGGAAGGGCCAGAATCCATGTAGGACTTCAAGAATTTCTGAAACGGGCTTTAAAGGCTGAACATGGAGAAAGATGAGGAAAGCTTGCCTGCCGACCATTTTCAAACGTGTAAATGGAGAAATAAATACAAGAAAATTTTTCGCAGACAGGATGTGCTTTCCCTATTTTTAGCTTGGCCCTTGCAATACAGCTGTGCTGTGTCTGGTACCCACAAAGCACCTGCCTGTCAGACCAAGCCAACAGCCTGCATTCAGTGCTCTTAGGGCTTGCTCAATGCTCACCACCGACAGAGCAATTCCATTTGAGTAAAAGGCACTTGAGTGCCATTCATAATGCTGAAGAAGCCAGCAAGCCATCATTCGAGTGCTACTGGTCTAAAAGACATCCACTTGGACAACCAGAAAAGACATGCCAAATGTTTAAATGTTATAAAAGCAGAGCACTGTCACAGTTTGATCCACTGCACAGTCATGGAAACTGAGAGATCAACCCAGCGCCATTTTCAATTACCAAAAGCTTGTCATAACATGTACAGAGCAGTGACAGCATCCCAAAGGTTTACCTCCAGGGCACACAATTAAATAGCTATTACCCAATAAAAGAAATCACATTTTAAAGCCTCTGTCTTTGAGCATGACAAGTATCCACAGCTCTTTTCAAATGTTAATTTGGTTTATGAGAACAGAAAAAAATCTCAGAAAATTTAGCAGAGAAACATACACAATAGCTCATTTACTAGAAATGCATTCATAAGCACCTTTTTTTCAAATCTGGCTGCTGTATTGCTGAAGCACAGCAATTTGGTTTCAGCTCCCCAAACCACATAGCTATTTTGATCATTACATATTCTTCACACTTTCAAAACACAAAGAACACCACTATACTGGTTTAGGCGAAACTTAAAGGTTGTATCTTGACTCACAGCAGTTGCAGAGGGCCAGGGAGGTAAGTCTTCATTGTGTATTGCATCCCCGCAAAATCTTGCGCGATGAAGGATCCAGGTGATAAGCACCTTCTATTGTTACAGTGTTTTTAGAAAGGTATACAAACATTTCCCCATTATAAATACGCACAAAACGTTTAAAACGTTAACACAGCTGGCAAAAAGCCACGGCTGAAGTCCCTCCATGGGAGTCATGCATGTCAGCTTCTACTGACCCCTAAATCTGATTCATTTATGGAAAAGAGATCACTTTGACAGCCACCAGCTTCTTCCAGAAACGCAGACATCCTACCTGCAGGGCCCTGCTGCTCCACATAAGCTCTCTGACGGAAGGATTCCGTGCTAGCCATTTTTTTTCGGGAGAACGCCTGCCTGTACCAAAGGCGGCTGGACGCAGCAGCGCCCAGGTACGAACACCAAACCCTCCCATCCTTTGCTGGCCAGGGCTGGGTCCGCCGGTGCCGCTACCGCCCCGCTCTCTAACCAGTTCTTTGCACCGAGAACTGAAGGCACCGTGGGGCCGGCACCTGCTCGGCTGGAGCACAGGGAAAGCCACGGAAGCAGGGCTGAGGTAGGGAACATCCCGGGCCCGCGTACCTGTCCGTCCCGCGGGCTCCTCGGCCGGGGGGCGGCGGCAGCGGCCCTTCCCCTCTGTTCGCAAAACACAGCCCCGCTGCCGCCCCGCTCCCCGGCAGCTCCTGGTGCCCCCGCCGAGAGCGAGCACACGGTGACACGGGGACAACAAAGCCCGGCGGAGGGACGGCGGCGCTCACCTGCCCAGCGGTCGCTTCATGCCCTCGGCAGCGGCGGAGGCAGGCAGGCGCAGGCTTCGCCTCAGGCTGCAGCCCTTATCGAGGGGTCCGGGCACAGCGGCAGCGGCGGCGGCGCGCTCATGCTCCACCGTGACCGACTCGTTGCGTTTCCTCATGCCGGGGCGGGGGCGGCAGCGGCGGCGGCGGAGACGGCGGCAGCGGAGCGGGGCCGCGCTCACTCGCCGCGCGCCCTGCCCGG
>VZRV01000632.1:172074-200690 GCA_013398115.1 Falcunculus frontatus
TGCCGAGCCCGGCCCGCCCCGGCCCGCCCTGCGCGCTCCGCCGGCCGCGGGGATGCTCCCGGTGGGGGAGGTACGGCCGCACCCGCGTCCTGGCCCCGCTGCTCCCTCCGCCGGCCGGGTGAGGGCCCGGATCCGCCTCTGCCGCCGCCCGGGGCGGCCGGGTCGGCGCTATGGGTGCCCTGGCACCGCGTATCTCCGATGGGGCCGCGCCCCGGGGAAGGGCTGGGTGGGCACGGGGCCCTGTCACCCGCAGGTGGCTCGCCGGGGTCAGCCTGCGGTGACCGGGACGGGGGATGCCAGCATCGCTCCTGGGCTTGGGTCCGTGGCCTCGCCCTGGGCGTTAGCTGCCGGAGGAGCCGTTCAGGGTGCCCTTCCCAGGGAAAAAGGGCTGGGAGTGGATGTCCGGAGCAGGGCGTGCTGAAGGAGTGGTCTGTGGCAGCACACACCTGAACTCTGCAGAGAGATGCTAAAATTTTGAACAAGGTGAAGTTTTCTCTGAATGTGTTCTCATCCTTTCAGGAGTCTCCAAAGTCTACCAAAAGCACCACAAAGCCTGGCAGCAGCAGCAGCAGCAGCAGCAGCAGCAGCAGCAGCAGCAGTAGCGGGAAGGATGGTGGGGCAGAGAATTCAGAAGAGGTAAGGCTTTCACCTTGGGTACAGCAGTGTGCATGTACAACTCACCTTTCGGGAGGAATTAAATCTTTCATTTTAGCTACTTCAAGCTGTTCCACCAGATAACACACGTCACCAGGATCTTAAGAAGTCAGAGAAGGAAAATTGGCCCAAAGGGAGCAATGACTGTGAATGAGATCAGATGAGTCTCATACCCTACAGACCTGCAGAAAGACATTTGGCACGAAGCTCAGGGCAAGTGCTGCTCACAGAGGTGGGCAGGGCGTGGCAAAGTTGGCTGCAGAAAGGGACAAGCCATGATTATCATGGAGGTGGAAGCCTGACAGATGGGAGCAGCTTCCGTGCTCCCGTCAGAGCAAAGCGCAATAAACTCTGTTGTCACTTTGTGTCAGAGTGGGAGAGTGGTGTGAAGCAGTAGGAAAAGATCTGTTCTTCTGAGGCGTTTTCTGGAGGAGTGAGATTAGGAAGTAATGGATAGGAACACTTGAAAGAATAAACTGCTAGAGATTAAATGGTTCTTCTTTGGTATAACAGCCTTGTTGCTGAACGCAACATTCCTCACAAGAAGGCACAGTCTGTATTCCCAGATGTGCAGTCTCACTCTCAGTTTTGATGTTGCCAAGGTAGATACATTAGAATGGCCTCAGCAGAATATGATAGTATGATAAGCCGTCCTTAGAATTAGTGTGAATGTGTGTTCAGTGGAACTTTTCTGGTAGTCCTGAGTTTGTCTGGCACTCAGGCAGTGGTTGTGGAATTTGAGAATTGGCTCAGAAGAATGTTGTATGCATGTCTGAGGAAGCATGCATGTATGTGTGGTTTATTTTTTTTAATAGTGCAGTTTGGCAAACAAGCTGCGCCACTTCTACATCCATAGAAGCCTGCGTGCTTCTTTGTCTGGAGCATGTTGCACTTGTAATTTGGAGGGTTGGGCATGGGAGACATGTAGGGCTAATGAAGACTAGGAATAAATGTGTAGTTGAGTGGCATGGTTGTAGTCAATGTTATTTTAGAATCTACTCCAAAACATAGATCTGCATTGCAGAGCCTCGGAAAATAACCCTACTACGAGCCGCTCAGTTTTGTGCTCATGCCTAACCTGCCATGTGGCCAGCAAGGATTCAGAGTCTAGCTTTGTGTGCCTTGGAGCAGGCAGCAGTTTTGTAGATTGTCCATTCTGGCCTTTGCCTCTGTCTGTTTTATTTTGTGTATACAGCTGAAAACAGCTTGGTGGAGAGCTGTCTGTAGGCTCCAAGAAGTGAGAGAACTCCTGTGTTGGAATTTGTGGGGTCAGACTTAGTTTTTATTTATATGGCACTCTTTGCTGAGTTCACAGCTCTGGAAAGATGTGGGAAAGCCTGGGTCTTGTAATGGATAGCCAACAAAGCAGGTCACACTGATGTGCCCATCCAAATCAGCGGTGGGCTATGGCACTGCTCTCCTGGTGACAAGTGGTGCGGTAAGAAGGGAAGAATGTCACAGGCTACAAGCTTCCTTCTGTGACCTGAAATGGCTTGTAATATTTGCCTGGGTGCAGAAGAAACTTAGAAGTGATGTGTCTAAACTTCCCTCCCACAAAACATACCCAGCCACTTCCTCATACTCCAGACAAAATCCAGCCCTCCTTTAGGATGGAAAGCTGGGTCTCCTTTGATCATAAGAACAGAGAGCAGAGCAGAAAGGAGACACCTCTGCAGTGTATACTGCCACAGGTCTCTTCTTCCTTTCTCTGTTGAGTCTGCAGTGAAGTTTGTTCCCTTTTGGTGCTTTCCTGTCTCTGGAGTACTCTGATGCAGAATGGAAGAGAGCTCTTTGCTTGAGAAGAAGAAATGTATACCAGTTTGAATGCGATTTTCTTGCTCTTCAGGAAACACAGAAAGGTATTTTGACTTTCACATTGTGTGAGGAATTAGGTAATGTGTGCTGGGAGCAAAACTCCTTCCTTTTGTCAGAAGCAGGAGGTGGTTTGACTTGTGAAACGCTGGGAGTGGTATTGTCTGGTGGGGTCGATGTGCTGAGCCCAACCTGGATGCCTTTGCTGCCATTGTGAGAGTTTCATGTCCTGTGAATTCCCCTGTGGAGTTACAGTTGGTTGGTTGCCTGTTCTACGGTGAAAATTGGATGCACTAAAGAGATCTTTCCTTTTTCTTCATATCTCAATACATGCTTAATGGGCTTGCAGCAGGGGAGCAGCATTTGGGCAGCCCTCTTCCAGTATGTGCTTTCCTCACACCATGCTCCATGGAGCAGGGAAGGAATCAACTTTAATTTATCCTGGTACCAGAAAGTTGTGACTTGTTTTGCAGGCAACTTGTCTGGCTGGTGGGATGAGTAAAGCTTGTTGCAGAACAGCTCTGTTTTGATGGATCTGGGCAAATGCAGTGGACGAGGAGCTCCTATGGGGATCTCTGTGGAGGGAGATGAAGAGGGTAGGAGTCAGTCCAGAATCCCCTAAGCAAAGTGCTTTGTTCTCTGCAGCAAGGGAGCTTTTAGTGGAGCTGATCTGGAAGGGCAGATATGTTGAAAGCAGGCGCATCCACAAGGGAAGGCAACTGTTGGATTCCCCCTTAAGTACAGGGGTACTGCAGTGCTCTTTTAGTTTGACTCCAAGATGAGCATCCATCTGATGTGAATAGCCAGCAGAGCTTGGCCAACCCCTGGCTTTGAGGGGGCAGTTTGCTTAGGAAGAGGCAAGGAGCAGTGGAGTAAAACATGAGAGCAGGGAGTGGGAAATGAAAGGTATGTTTAGTTCAGTCCCTCTGGAACATGATGAATATATGAATGCAGAGAATTTCTGTGTAGCTATTTAAGGAGAAAAAAGAAATAATGTCAGAGACCAAGGCAGCATTGAATGAGAGGATGAGAAAGAGTTACTCCTCCTGGCCAGAAAGACTGGGAGAGGCAGCTGGGTGGGGAAGAGAGTTAATGACCTGGAAGTGGGAGCAGGCATTAGCAGCAGTAAAGAGGGGAGTTGCTCTGCAGCCTCTAGGGCAGCTTGGAGCCTTGCTGATGAGATTTGCAGCTCTGGGAGAGGGTGCACCTTTTCAGTGAGCTGCTGTATTTTCATGTTTTGCAGCTATCTCCACGGGGCTTGTTACTGCAGTACCTGAGTTCATTGTTCAGAGACAGGCATTACAGTGTGTTCGTGTTACTTCTGAGGCAGGGAGCCTGATTTTAATAGGGAAGCTGTGTAACAGCAGACAAAGAGCAGGTACTGACTTGAGGGATGGGAAGGGAAGAGTCATCTGAGGAGGAGGAGCTGAGAGCAGATCTGAGCTGGGAAGCTTAGCAAGCAGGGGATGCTCAAGGGACCAGTGAGGCAGAAAGGGCTTCCCGAGTGGCGATGCACCCAGCTGCAGTAGGAGTGCCTGCGGAGGTGAGGTCATGCACGGGAAGGGGAGCGCAGGAGAAGCTAGCACAGCTCAGGATGGCTGGGTGAAGAGGATCTCTGTTCTCTGGGGTGAAGAGGAATGGCACAGAGCAAGCTCAGGGCCTGGGGCTCATTGACTTGTGCAGGCAAGTTCCTAACAAGGAGGAGAGGTGGTGGGAACCAGTAGGGAGGAAGTGCTCTGGAGCCAGGGAGCCTGTGTGCGGGAGTTCTAATTCGGTTTCAGTTGGGTCTGGCTCGTCCTGTTGGCACAAGGAGCTGCTCCACTGCAGTGGGGAAAGTGGGGCTGCCCCACTGTGCTTGGGCAAACACCTTTGTGCTGTTCTCTGGTCACTTCAGCATGTGCAGTGTAACAGCCACAGCAAACAGTGTTCCCCAAGCTGTTGGCTTTACCGTGGTGTGTGAGCCCTGCTTGTCAGGAGAGGCTGAGCCTGCTCAGGTGGAGGGATGCCTGCAGCCATGGAGCAGTTGGCTGGTGTTGGTGTCAGGGAAAGAAGCTGTGCATGGAGAGAAAAGCTTTCAGGTTCAGTAGTATGCTGTGTTTTCAGGGATGGAAACTTCAGAGAAGAAAGTGTTAGGAGACTTAAAACAAGCCTCTTCTGATTCGTGTGGCCAAGGTAGGAGGTGTTGAAGGCAGCAGGACAGGAGGCCTGCCACAGGAAGCACCTCCTGAAAGCAAGGATTCAACTTGATACTAGAAAGTGCCTGTACAAGCAGTCTATCATGAACCCTCTGAGCACTGCAGCATATGAGTATATGAGTATATCTGACCTCCCCAACCATCAGCTTTTCTCTAGCAATCTCAGTTGTGTGACTTTTGCATGTGCATGACTGTTTCTTAAATAGCTGGCAGCTAAACCTGAAGCTATGTTTTGTCTCTCTTCGTGCAAGATGTTGAAGACGGTAGACTGTTGAAGACTGATGTCAAGCACTTTTCCAGCCCCCTGATGCAGCCTGTTCACATGCAGTAAACGCACCACACTCTGAGCATTTGCCTGTGGTGTTTCTGGGTGGGTGAGGAGTGCACAGGCATGTCCTATCAGCTCGGAGGGCCCATGTGTCCTGCTTCCTTCAGTGTTACCTGGGAGCCCACCAGTGCATCTTCTGTTTCTCTCTGTACCGTCTTTTCTCTGTGGTGGCTCAGCATTCAGATTTTTCCCTTCTTCTCTGTGGAAGGAGAGTGATGCAGAGTCAAGGATTCCCAAAGGCATCTGGACAACATTTCAAGTGGCTCACTCTGCCCTTATACCCAAGTATTCAGGGTGAGCAATGAACTTCTCAGTCTTGGAAGCTGGCCAGCAAGGCTTTGTCCTGACTTAACTGAGCAGAGACCACTGTTTAGTGTAAGTTGCCTCCAGTTTGTAGTCTGGGCCTGCTTTGTTTGGCAGACACTGCTGTTTTTATCACAAGCTCATCTGGCTCCCTGCTCTCATCATGGGACAACGCTGCTCTGTGAAGGGAATCAAAACAAATGTAAACTGTAGAGAGTTCAGATCTTGCTGTCTCCCCCCACCTTGGCTTGGAGCTGAGCTTGAAACAGAACCACTCAAGATTTCCTTCAAACAGAGCCAGACCAGAACCAAAATTTTTCTGATTTCTTGTTCAAAGTAATGGCTTGACAAAAAAATTGATGTTTTGTGTTGGGCCCTGTTTTCCACGGGGAGTCTTTGCACTTGCTCTGCAAATCCCAATCTGTAGAGCAGCATCTCCTTGTAGACAGCTTTCCCTGTTCCTACCTTGCTGCCTTCCCACATGCTGAAGGTGCAGCAACTCTTGCTCTTGCACTGCAGTGCTGTGCTGCACCTCTTCGGTAACCAGTTCAGGGAAAGGACTGTGCAGAGTAGCTGCAGCTCAGCTGGTCCTCATAGGAAGAGACTGGCCATCTGGAGGATGGAGAGCTCTGCTGAGCTGCTGCACTCCCTCAAAACACTTCTGGTCGGTGTTCTGGTGAGGTGTGCGTTTGTACCACTGTGCTCTATGTGGCAGCTGGGAATTATGGGGAAAGAAGGGGGTGATGTCCAAGGATTTCACTCACCTCTGCTCCCCATCCATTGTGCTATTCTTGTTGTATCCTAAACAGGTTCATCCTGCAGTTCCTTGGCTTCATGTACCAGCAGGAAGGAGGTGGCTCACGCAGCACAGCCAGGATAGGCTGGGTGCTGTCTCCAGCTAATCCTTCTGCTTCCTGGCAGGATGTTGCCCTCTTTTGTGCTGAGTTTTCCATAGGTTTGGTCAGTGTGAAATTAAGGGGTCAATTATTGAGTCATTATGGTCCAAGTGGGACTTGAACCAGCAGAGCTTCAGCAAGGTCGGAAGAGAGCTGAGCTGAGCAAACACTGGCTTGAGTTTCTGGTCACATGCTAAACATGAGAAAGTGCCTCTGTTAGTGCAGTTTAACAGGAGTGCAGTGGGAGAGGAGAATGCAGGCAGAGAGTTTGTGTGGCTAAAAGGGATGATGTGGGAAAAGCCCATCTACAGAAGTCCAGACAGCAGGGAGGCAGAGATGGAGAGAGCAGCCAGGATGCATTGGGAGAGCCCACAGCCTGGGACCTAAGGTTGCATATGTTTGTATGTATGGTCCGTGTGGTTTGTAGATTAGGTGCTCCTGGACCATGAATACAGCAATGATTTTAGTGGTCTTCACTATTGCCTTTCCAAGGCCATTATGTGTGCTCTGTACTACACACTGCCTTGCTTTTTCCCAGGTGATTCCCTGCACAAGGACAAAGAAGCAAATTGCTGGTTTTCTAAACTTTCTGTTGTGTGTTGTACAGAGTGCTGCAAGCAGAGACAGCAGCACACTAAGATTTCTGTTTGGACCACAGAAAGTTCTTATTTTTGCTTCACGTAACTTTTCACGAGATGTGACTTTGCTTTCCGTATCCATAGCACTTGCTGTGCCGAGAGGCTCCGGTGTCTTTGTGGTACCTCGCAGACATGAGTAAAACTGATGTTTACTTTGCAGGTATGCAGCAAATGCAACCAACAGCTCTAGAGCTGGCAGGAACACGTGAGATGCACTCAACTGCAAGTGCAACAGTGAAAAACCTGCCTGGTTTCTTCATCCCGAGAAGATGCTGATGTTGTCTGCTTATGAGGCTTGTAGGTAAAGCTTCTGAGTTGTTTTACTCTCTTCTTCCTCATCAGGCCCAGCAGCCTCAGCAGCAGCCGCAGCAGCCACAGCAGCAGCCACAACAGCAGCCAACTTCAAATAAGCGGCCCAGTAACAGCGCTCCCCCCCCAACCCAGCTGAATAAAATCAAGTACTCAGGGGGACCCCAGATTGTGAAGAAGGAGCGCCGGCACAGCTCTTCCCGTTTCAATCTGAGCAAAAACCGGGAACTGCAAAAACTCCCAGCCCTTAAAGGTAAAGAGGCAGTGGGGTGAGAGTGACCTGTATAACAAGCTGCAATTTCTCCAGGCAGAGTGCAGTGGTGTAAGGGCTCTTCCCAAAGCATCCCTTCCAGTGTCCAACTAGTTTTATGGGCAGTGCAGCAAGGATGGTTCTGGGAAAGGTGCTTGGCTTGTTAGTCGGTAGAGGATTGTTGGATGGCCTAAAATAATCGAGGTATTCTCAGTGCAAACTTTGTACTTACCTTCCCATTTCAGCTATTTAAACCTTTGTGCTTCTATGTACTGAGGATTGCCTCAGATTCTTCAGCAGGTTGTGCAGGAAGGTGGTGAAGTGCAGAGACCTTGGTGCAGACTGTCCTTGGTTCCTACATCCACCCATTCCTGCGAAAGGACCAGGCCTCCTCCTCATTGTGTTTCCATTGCAAATTATGATAGTGCAATTGAACCTGTCCACGTTAGGGCAGCTTGGTATTAGCACTTAGTGTACATTATGTTGCAATTAAACATGAGTGTGGACAAGGAGAAAGCATTTTCAGCAGTCATTGAGCCAGACCCATTGCTGAGGTTTCTCGTGGATACAGACAAGCTTTTGAGGAAGGGCGTCTGCCTTGCAGCTCGGTAGCATTCTGCAAGCAGGAGGTAAGTTTGTACCATTGGCCGAGGCAGTGTGTAGTTTCCAGTCGTATCAGAAAGAGAATCTGTTAATGTACAGCTCCTGCCACCCCGGCCCCTCTCCTGCCCTATTCTCTGGGAGGAGGGTTAGGCTGCAGTGTGTGCTGCCCAGCTCCCTTTGTGTCTCTGGGGTGCAGGACACTGGTCTGTGATGGGAGCTGGTTGAGTTCCTTTTTCAGTGTACTCTGTACAGGGAAGAGATCAGTGCTTATCAGGTTAGAAACTGCTACCACATTTGAAATCCCCTCATGGGATAGTTGCTTCAGAGGCCTTGCAGTCTCTCTGCCTCCCTCGTGCCATGTCCATTGCCGGGATAACGCTGCCTCTCCCTCTTCCCCGCCAACACTTCAAGGGTGATGTGACAGGGGAGGGGGAAACTACGGGGAGCAAACCACAGTGATACTTGGAGAAACCAGGAAGATGTTCTGCCTGTCTCCAAGGACAGATGTCCCTGCTTTCTCTGACAGATGCTCCTCCACACGAACGAGAAGAGCTTTTCATCCAGAAGCTGCGGCAGTGCTGTGTTCTTTTTGACTTCATCTCTGACCCCCTCAGTGACCTGAAGTTCAAAGAGGTGAAGCGAGCAGGTCTCAATGAGATGGTGGAATACATCACACACAACCGTGATGTCGTCACCGAGGCCATCTATCCTGAAGCTGTTATCATGGTAGGGCATGGAGCCAGTGTTTGTGTGGCTTGTGTGCCAAAGAAATATGGAAGTGTGGGAGGAGGAGGGGATAGGGATTTGACAGAGAGGCGTGTGGTCCCAGTCCTACCCGTTCCTTATCTACCCACCTCCAGAAAGAGAAGTGTGTGTGGAGGTGGGGGTAGTGCTGTGGGGAGAGGTGGAAGCTCTTGTCTCTGGCAGAGACTGCACTTGGGGAGGTCCTGTGCAGACTGTAACCCCACAGCCTGCAGGAAGGGCACAGCTGTGCCCAGTGTATGGGCACAGCTGTGACAAATCACAATGTGTTGCACTGCAGTGAAGGATTTGCTATGTGGAGGACCATCATGAGGTGTCAGAATGTCCTTCATGCACTTTGTCACTCACTTCAGTTTTCAGTGAACCTCTTCCGGACACTCCCACCATCGTCCAATCCCACAGGAGCAGAGTTTGACCCTGAAGAAGATGAGCCTACATTAGAGGCTGCCTGGCCACACCTTCAGGTGAGGAGGGGTGGGGGATATAGATCTGGTGAATTTATCTCCAGGAAGTTGAGAGTCCATGGAGAGCTGGAGCCTGCCAGCCCTGCCACTGCTGCTTCACCTGCCTGTGAGGGTTCCTGGGGAAAGACCAGGCCTGCCAACCGGGGGTCAGAGGTGGCTCTTAGGCAGTGCAGGGAGCAAGGGTGTCCTGGGAACTGGCTGATGCCTGTGTGCAACATTCACCTGCAGATGGCTTTAAGACAGACTGGGCGAAAAGGGTTAGGAAAGTGACAGTGAACATAGTTTAGCAGAGCTCAGCAGTGGAAGTCAGGAGGAAAGCTCCAGGCACTTGCACAGGGACATGTTGTCAAGCAGACAAAGGCAGAAAACGAGGCAGGTACTGCAAAGTGAAGCAGAAAAACCAGAGAAATAAGGTGTCGTTCTGCAGCAGTGGTTAATCACTTCTCACTGCTGCAGTTGACATAGGGATGTGAGCGTTGATAGAAATAGCGTGTCCTCAGCACCAGAGTGCTATGAGTGCTAGGCAGCATTTGTTTCTCAGAATTGAGTCAGCGGCAGCCAGCATGGATTTGTGGCAACTGAATGCTGAGCTTTTTTGGTCAGTACCTCAGTTTTTTATTAATGCTGTCCTTGGCAGCTAGGCGCTACCTGTGGATGCATAGTCGTATCATTCCTTCAATTCCAAAGTCAGACCTTTCAAATGCATCGATCTTGTTTGGCCTAGTGGCCCCTCAGAACCACTAGGAGGGATGGATGAGAGTGGACTCATCCCTTTCAGAGAACAGCAGGACCAGAAGCTGATGTTTCAGCACTGACAGCCTTCTTAAAGCAAGCTACCCTTTGTTTTCCAAGTGGGACACAGCATGCAGCTCTCCTGGCCCAGTGAGGCCAAGCCAACCTTGAGTCAGTACCCAGTAGGCAGAGGACACTGCATGTTTTCCTGGGGTCCGTTTCATTTCTCTACTCTTCTGTTCTTCCTTGGCTTGTCTCAAGGGCATCCAGTGAGTCTGAGCCTTTGCCATCTCTGGAGGTTTCTGTTCTCTGTAGAGATGTGTGCTGAAGACACGAGAAGAGTTTCCCAGGCCTAATGTCTTAATCTGAGTAGGTGGATGTTATCTTTGGGGGGACCTGAGGTGATGAGGTCTCATGCAGATTTGGGTTACGTGCCACCAGAGACCCCTGCCCGTTAAAGCAAGGGCAGCTGAGTTAATCTGGTAAGGAAACACTGGGTTTTGTGCTCCTGTTCAGGCTTCCCAGCCTTTCCCTGAATCCTTAAGGAGAAGGAAAATGTAAAATCTAAAGTAAACACTGGTGAGAGGACAGGGGGATTTCTAAGTAATCTCTCCTCTTTTCCCCCCACAGCTGGTGTATGAGTTCTTCCTCAGGTTCCTGGAATCACCTGACTTTCAACCAAATGTAGCCAAGAAATACATTGACCAGAAGTTTGTGCTATCTGTAAGTAATTGTTGGCACTGTGCACCACCTTTGCGAAGGACATGCAGCAGATTTTGGTGCTTGATGATGTGACTTTTCTTTATTTGTTTTGAATGAGCAGACAGAATTTTCTGTGCAGGGCAAGACTGCGTGCGAGCTGTAGTCACTGGAGCTCATAACTCATTGTATAGGTGGAGAGGGGCACAGGGGCCTTGGAGGGGAAATCTGGGGATGTGCAGCTTTGTAGAATGTGCAGGCCTTCACTGTGCTTCTGAAGGTGAAAGAAGTGATGATGGTTCCAGCTTGTGACTAGGTCACATGTTTCAGGGAAATGACCACTGTGCTGAAGGCATCACTCAGCTGAAAGAGCTGTTTTTGCCAAGCATAAGCAGTGCCCAGTGTTGGTGGTAGCTTTTCTCAGACAGGCAGTATGCAGGCACTGACTGAATTTCTCTCCCCACAGCTGCTGGATCTCTTTGACAGTGAAGACCCCAGAGAACGAGACTTCCTAAAGACTATTCTGCACAGGATCTATGGGAAGTTCCTGGGTCTGAGAGCATATGTGAGGAGGCAGATCAATAATATATTTTACCGGTGAGGTCTTTCTTAGTACCATTTAGACTCCCTGTCTCTAGCTTTTTTCCTTCCTCATGCTTATCAAACTGTATCCAGCATTTGGCAATGACCTCTCATCCTTCTCTTTAGGTTCATTTATGAAACGGAACACCACAATGGGATTGCAGAGCTACTGGAGATCCTGGGAAGGTAAGGCCGCTTCTGGAAGTCCCAGAGGGCCCACAGTGAGTGAGGCATCCCAGCCCAGTGTGCTGTGTGAACAGGCAGTGCCTTCCTTCAGCAGGAGGCACCTCTTCCAGAGACTCTCAGTGTGACAAAGCATAAAATAAAATACTCTCCAGCCTGCTGATAAATACAGTGGTGGCCTTCTCCTCCCCAGATCTGTCTCCTGTTCTTTTGAGTTTGAGTCCAGTCACACTTGCTATCTTGCCTCAGCAGGCAGTAAAAGAGAAGAGCTCCTCACAGCTCTGAGAAGCCTTAGCAATGGGCAGCCTTCTCCAGGGTTTCAGCTTCCCTTCTGTTTGTGGCCTTGTTATTCTGCCATCCTCCTGTTCTGTAAAGCAAAAGACTCAGGCACTGAGCTGCTTCGGTGCTGGCCTTCCCCAGAGGTTCTGCCTAAGCGTGTGTGGGCTCAGCCTGGCACAGGGCAGAGCAGAGTCCAGGCTCCATCAGAGGCTTTTCCCTGCGGTGTCTGCCAAGAACACTCTCACTGAGCTCAGTGTGCAGGCTGGGCTGCAGTGACCACGCTTTTGGTGGGTACTTCCTCAAGGGGCTGGTGAGAGCTAGTGTATGTTGTGAGGTGAGAGACATTGTATTTCTGCTGGGTAAAAATTTTAACAACATTCTTGTTTCTTCTCAGCATAATCAATGGGTTTGCTTTGCCTCTGAAGGAAGAGCACAAGATGTTCCTCATCAGAGTCTTGTTACCACTGCACAAAGTGAAGTCTCTCAGTGTGTACCATCCACAGGTGAGAAGTGCTTCAAGTTCCCAGGGGAGATTGGGATTTTGCAAAATCTTATAGTTATTATAAGGTCTATATATTTATATTAGTTTATAAGCTAATTGTTTATAGCTATTCACCAGGCCCCATTACTGCATTGTACAAAGTTCTTGCTGTGGGATGTTCTGGGCTCTGCACTAGTCCCATACTGTAGTGGTTGTCCCATTCTTGTGGTGTCTGGGCCTGTGCCACTGGATGATAGGAGGATATCCTGACATTTCCCACTGTCTTAATGCTGTGGCTTGCTTTGTCTTTCTGTGCTGGAAGCTTGTGAAATATTGGGGGCCTGCTGAAACCGGAGAGGTAAATTTCCTAGCTGCAGTCATCAGCCTGTGCATGTGGTGTATCAGCTGTTAGTCACCGCTGAGATATGTGGAGAAGTTGGTGTGCTAGTCTGCTAGATTGGTTTAGAGATTAATTTCTTCCAATTTTGAGTACATAACAGAAGAATAGAGAAGATCAGAACTTGGGATAGGAAGTGAAAAAATATGAGTGCTAAGTAGAGATGTCTGTTCTCTCAGCCCTGTTTCTATGGAGCAGGACTTGGTGTCAGTCAGGTTTGTTCCTCCCCGTTGTGTGCAGCTATGCTTGCATCTGAACGTGTTGGCTGTGGACTGCTCTGGGTGACTGAAGTTTTATCCTTTAAATTTCACAAATGTCCTGAGCTCAGGCCCTGCCTGCCTGGTCTTAAAGCCTTCACTTGCCATCAGAAAACTTGATTTGTTTAGAGCTGCAACATAATGGGCTTGGTGTTACTTCCAGACTAGGGGGTGGGGTACTTTAGTCTCAGGTACACTTGAGGAAGCTCTAACCTTTCCATGTGTTTTTCCTGCAGCTGGCATACTGTGTTGTACAGTTCTTGGAGAAAGACAGCAGCTTGACAGAGCCAGTGAGTAACCTTGCTTCACTACTATGTGACAGTCAAGTCCCAAAAAGCTTCACACCTTGCTTAGAGCAACCTTTTTTCACCCTTGCTGTAAAGAGGCTGGGAGTCATTGGTATTGTTTACTGGGTTTGCCTGGCTCTCTGGGGGCAGAAGGGGCTGTACTGCTCATGTGCAAGCCTTTAGCATTCTCCCCTGAAAGCTTCAGGAAGGTGGGCTGTAGTCTTCCTTTGTGCTTCAGATCTTGGTGTAGCAGAAGGAACAGGACACCAAGCTGTTCTTCCAGGGCAGAGCTTCTGGCTAATGAGAGGTGCTGCAGAGACAAAATACATGACCATCTGATGGAACCGGAGCTTGTGGGGGCCCTGAAATAGTAAGAGTCCCCTCCAGACTGCTGGAATTGGCTGCAGAATTGTGGGGATGGGGTTAGGAACCTGGGACACAAGGTCTACTTAGGTATACCACTGTTCCTTCATGAAAGTGTTCTCCTTCCAGCTTTAGCATCAGTTTGCTACCTTCATAGAGATAAGTCACATTGTAGACACATTTGCCTTCAGGATATAGTGCTGGGAAACAGCAGATTCTAAGATGTGAGCAGTGTAGATGGAGACCTCACATATTCTAGGACCTGCGGTGTTAATCAGGCTAAATGCCAGCTTGGCAGAGGGTGCAAGAAGGAGACAAGTGCTTCTCCACCCACTGCAGGCCAGGAAATGTCTTCTACAGAGCTGAGCTTCACAGGCTCAAAACAGCAGATGGGCAGAGAACACATACTTCTGTCACTGTAGCAGGGAGCACCAAAAGTGTGAGTGTTTTAATGAGTAATGCTGGCTGAGGTCGTTCTGTTCTCCGGCTGAAATGTGTGTGCTCATGGTGAGCCTGCCTGTGCTGGGGAGAAGCTGGTCAGCTGCTGTCAGCTTTCTGGCTCCACAGCTCTGACATCAGCAGTGCTGAAGCAGATTTCCTAGTTTTTCCTTTAAACATGGGTCCTCCATTTCCTTTGTTCCCAAAAGCCTGCTCTGAAACAAACTGCATAAAGTAGCTTCCTGATCATGCTGAGTACTTCCTGTGGCTGACATCCAGTCCAACAGCCTCCTGCCAAAGCACCTCCTAGGCTGAGGGAGAAGAGAGAAATAGAAATCTGTCAATATTTCCAGGATTCACTTTGCATCTTATTCAGATAATAAAGCTCCGTAGCTCATCAGCGTTTCCTGGATAATGGTTTAGTGGCCCCTGGATTACAGACCCAGGTCTGGTTTGGTGCTGGTTTTGGTAGAAAGCAGCGGAATGCCCCAATTTTGTTACCTTCAGTGGGTGTTGTGTCTCAGCCAGACATACCAAGGCCATATTGCCACAACTTGTGTTCTGTTGAAGCACCTTGCTTGTGAAGGTTTTGAATAGACCCCCAAGATGACTGGTGTTACTGAAGTGTGGAAGAATTACACGGCTCATGCATCAACAAGAGTCTGAATGAGCTGGGAGATGTTACCAACAGTGCTGGAAGGAGGCCAGATTACTCCCTGGGTCCACACTTGCCTCAAATGGGCCTCCCAGGAGCTCGCTCAGCAAGGCTTGACATGGTAGCTCTTGTCTTAACAGCAGTCTGAGAGACTGCCAGGTGAGCAAGGCCTCAGATGTGCTCAGTAATAGCAAACACAGACTCCACACACCTCACACCACCCTAGTTGTAGGTGAAATTACTTCTGAGTCACTGAAGCTAGCTCTTGCCTGAATGGCAGACATGAGTAATGACAAACATTGGGGATAATGAACTTCTGGCTTCTCAAGCCTTGAGTTGGCAGAAGCATAATGCTCAGATGTCTCTAATCCTGCTGTTGCATTGCCCACTACTGTCCCTCTGCTGCTCTGAACTTCCTCTCAAGTGCTGGCTTTAGCACTTGATCAGGTAGCTGAAATACAGAGGTTTGAAAGGGCAGCTCCTATGGCCAGCTGTGTGTGACTCTAGTGTCCTCAGAATAAGCATTTCTTCTTCCAACAGAGTGAAGGTCTGCAGCATCTTGGATCCTGCCTTTACAGTGTCTAGAAGCAGATAGGTAGGACAGGAAGCAGTATTAAAAATAAATAAATAAAATCTAGTGAGATATAGCCCTTCCCTAATCTTGTAAGCAATAGTTTTACTCTAAGTTGCATCTGCATTGTCATGTTTACTTTGTCATAACTATTAGATGTAAACTCTGTAAACTTGTCTGCTCCATTCTGGAGTCTGTTTGGACTTTGAGTCTCCACAAAATTTTTCAAGAATGAGTTCCATAATCCAGTTACTTTTGTGTGGAGTAGTATTTCCTTTCCTTGTCCCAAACCCATCCATTGCTTTATTTATTTGGTGTTCCCCTGTATTCAAGCTCTGTAGTGTTTTGAATAATGACTCTTCAGAGACCTTCTCCATAGCATTTCCAATTTTATTAGTTGATCTTCCATGGTTACTTTGCACTGTCTGCCAGCTGCTGCCCACTCCAGTTTCACCCTTCTGTGTTAAGCTGTGTTTGGGGATAAAAAAGTGATTCTAAGCTTTGTGCTTGTAATATGAAATCGTAGCAATCTAGGCAGAGCTGCTGTTGTGAGTGTAACTTGGCAGAGTTTGGGCTTTTATTTTCTTTCTTCCTGGGTCACCCACCCTGACTTTCTGAGGAAGTCTGTTCTGTTACTTCCTCCCCTCTGCTGTTGTGACCAGACACTTAAAAATTTATTTTACAGCTGGTGTTGACTTTGAGCCTCTAACACTGTCTCTGTACCCTTCCCACTCAGGTGATTGTGGGCTTGCTGAAGTTCTGGCCGAAAACTCACAGTCCCAAAGAGGTGATGTTTTTAAATGAGCTGGAGGAGATCCTGGACGTGATTGAGCCATCAGAGTTTGTGAAAGTTATGGAGCCCTTGTTCAGGCAGTTGGCCAAATGTGTCTCCAGCCCACACTTCCAGGTAAGTTGCAGCTCAGGGAGGGGATAGAGCATTGACTTGTAATCCACTTGGCATGTGAGGGTGACACCACAGTTTTTAGGCTTGTATTCAGCGTGTGGAGGTGTGACCAGGGTGAGTTTTGGGGTGACATGTGGTGGGAAGCAGTGAGAATCCTCACCACAGCCACGGCATGAGCTCATCCAAAGAGAAAACAGAGCAGATCAGTGGAGCCTCTCCTGCTGCTCTGTGGTATTCAGCACCGGGTATTGCAGCAGGCTGGGGCTGGAGCACAGGTGCTCTGCCACCTCCTGTTTTGGCTAGCAAGGACTGAGGAGATCCATCCAGGGTCACCCTGTTGAGGTAAAACCAAGCACTCTGCAGTATTGGAGGGAGGCCAACCAAAGAGACTGTGCAGGGAAGGTCCTTTGTTTTATTCTGGCACAGGTAGTAAAGAGTGAGGTATACTGGAGAAGCGCTGGAGTCTGCTTCTTCCTTGTTTTCGCTGAAGGGAAACTGGTTGTAGTAGCTGGCTAATATAATCTCTGTGGATGGTAGTGTTAAAGTTTAAAATGTACAGGGTGGTAGGACCTGCTCATAGCTCCTAGCAGGTGTTCTTGGCTCACTGTTTTAGACTGCCATGAAGAGTGCCCAGGAAGAAGACAGCTTGCCGGTGAAACATGTGGTCAACACAGGTATAGGTGAAGTGTTAAAGAAGGAATGACACAGCCGTCTCCCAAGTGAGGGTGACTGCACAGTCACTCAGTTACAGAGGCAGGCTGGTTTCAGTCTGTCTTTTGGTATATAGAGGTGCAAAGTCAAGTGTTTATAAGCCAAAAATAAGGTCAGTCTAGCTCACGTGTACGTAAAAAATCAGTTTCCTTTAAAGGACTAGGAGAGCGTGATGGAAACCAGCTGGACATGGATTACTGGTGTGGTGATAGGAACCAAAGGACTAATGTGACCTTTGGGTGTGGAAGGCACTACCAGAGGGAACTAAGGAGCTTGAATAAAATAGGGTAAAGGCTAGAGGAGAGACATCCTGTACTTGATAGCAGCCCTCATATGCTGCCAAACTCTGAAGAACAATACTGAGAAACCTGGAGAAGCTGCAGCTTTACAGCTTCTAAGCTTTACAGCCTTAGAAAATTAATTCCAAAGGTGTCCCATATGGTCAGGCTGAACAGTCTACAGCTTGTCTGAAGAGCAAAATCAGGAATTGACTTCTTGGTGAGTCTGAGAACCTTGGTGGGAATGAGTTTTCTCTGAGTGGATTGTGTCTTTATCTAGCAGAAAAAGGCTTAACGAGATCTTGAAAACCAAAAGCTAGGTAAGTGAACACAAAGTGAGTTTCATTTCATTTACTTGTGTGGAACAATATTTTAAGGAGATGTAGCAGGTTCTGCATTATCTGAAATATAAAATTGAGTCTGGATGTCTCTTTTCCTAGGTTTTAAAGCCATTCTCAAGCTAGCACTAAATGCAGAAATTAGCCTGCATTGTCTATCACTGTGTGGAAACTTGTTAGACTTGTTTGTCTTGTTAGAGCGGGATGGCTGCCCCAAGATTTTCCATATTTTCACCCTTACTGAATCGGAGGGTTGAATTGTGGGACTGGTGACTGAAGCACGCTTCAAAGCCCTGAGAGACTCTATTGTGGGAAAGCCAGGGAGGAATGGAACTTTAGAGAGGACAGTCTGAGGAAATGAAGAAAGCTTGGAGCTAATCTGAATTGGGACCTGGAGTAGATGACATTACTGTCCTTAAGTGTTGTGTAAAGGGTGTTGGAGTCATCAGTATATTGACAGTAGGTTTGTCTATTCAAGAACATGAGGTTTTCCTCAGAAAAGTGAGAAGTGTCTGGCAGAGGCTGAGGCAAAGAAGGCTGGGCAGGAGGGATGAATGGCCTCCTAGAAGTTCATGAAGGTCAGCCCTGTGCTGTGGGGAAGCATGTGGGCTCCTTGGCTGGGTGGTGGCTTCCCTGTGCACCACAGGCATTACTGGAAGGAGGCTCTTCAAGGATGGCTTTCTCTCCCGCTGCAGGTGGCAGAGCGAGCGCTGTACTACTGGAACAATGAATATATCATGAGCCTGATCAGCGATAATGCAGCCAAAATCCTCCCGATCATGTTTCCAGCGCTCTACAAGAACTCCAAGAGTCACTGGAACAAGTAGGTCTTCCCCATGCTCTGACATTTGCTGGATTGTTTGATCCACTGGCAATTTTGGGGCATGCTGCTGCGGTGCGACAATGCATGGTGCTTGGTGGCACCAGCTGCTGAGACAGGGGGGTTGTTGGTGGTATCAGGGTGTATCATGGAAAAGGGAGATTTCCTCAAACCTCAGAGTTTGATTTGTCTGACAGCACCCCAGAAAAACCAAGACCCTTGTGCCCAAGCAGCCTGTCAGTGTCCCATTAGGGGGACCCCTTGCTGAACAGTCCTGCTGGGTCAGTTCAGGTGACTTACTCAGGGAAATTTGCCAACAGCATAAGGGAGACCCCCTCAGCAGGTCTTACACTTTGTTTGATTATGTTCCCCGCTGCTGGTGACTGCCAGTGCCTGGGAAGGACTCACACTGACAGTTCATGGATTAACGTTCGTTATTAACAGAAAATTGTGACAGGTTAAGGTTCAAGGACTGCCAGTGGTAGTATCTGACTGCAGGAATGTATTCAGAGCAATTCACAGAGAAGCTCTAATTCCCAGTAAAAGTATCCAGTGTGCACAGAGCGTTTCTTACCCGTGGGGGAAGAAGATGGGTTCAGCCCGTTAACTGATCCCAGTAGTTACAATGGAGTCTTCCCTAACTTACTCCTATTCTCAGCTTACTTTTATACTATGTCTTTATGTTTAGGTGGAGCTCCAGTGACTCTTGGTCATACGTGCCTTTGTTACTGATTGGTGTAACATTCTCTCGCTTTGCTCTCAGAGGTGTAGTCAATAAAGTACAGAGCATGTGCCCTGTGATGAGTGGTCATACCCTGGGGTGGGTGACTTTGGGAAGGGGATGTGCGTTCATACAATTGTGTTATAATGTATCAAGTTCATCTGAGGAGGGTGATTTCACCACAGTTCCTGGCTCAGCCACCAAACTCCTCCTATCTCCCTTGGCTGACGGGCCCTGTGCAGTTTATCAGCTGCAAAGTGCTGTCGAGTTCCCCTCCCTGCCAGGACTTCAACGGAACTTGGCCGCGGTGTTTCCACTCCATTCCACCCTCCATTCCATCCCCCTCAGCAGGGGCTCTGGATGCAGGTTGTGTGTATGGGGAGCCATCCTGGAGGAGGCTTTGAGCATGCCAGCAGCATTCCATCCAGGGAGCAGCAGCTGCATTTTACCCTACAATTCCTGTACTGTTATAGCTTCTGTTTGGATTTGAATGTAACTTCTCAGTGTCCTCTCATTTTACGCCCAGGCATCTCTCCACAGCATGGAAAAGGGCCACAGCAGACCAGAGTGGCTTGCTTCTGCAAGGGTTGAGGCGCCTGCATTTACCAGCCTTGGGGCCATTGAGTGTACACAGAGTTTGATACCTGCCAGTCACTAATGTTGCAAGTCTCTTAGAAATGTGCAGTCGATTTTCCATCTGACTTCTGGCTGCTTGTTAACTAATGTCCCACCCTTATGTTCTCTGTGACCAGAGAACTTGACTAATGCAGTGCCTGACTCCTTGAGTACAGGAAAAACAGAGAAAGCAGAACTAACTGGGCAGCTGTCCATGTCAAATATTGTCCCCTGTGTCTGATTCCTAGATACGACTCTGTTTTATGGTTCTCTTATCAACTTCCTTTCTTCTGACTTCTTAATTTAATTCCTTACCTGGTTAATTCAAGTTTAATTAATTTAATTTAACACACTTCCTTTAATGAATTAGCTAAAAATTAATTCTAGGGAGGCTGGGCAAGTCCCGAGCTCAGAAAAGGACTTTATGTTCTTGTCTGAAACCCTTCAGCAGTTCTTTGTCCTTGCAGCAGCCAAGATTCATGATTTTGCTGTTTCTGTCTTTTCTGGTCTGCTTCCCAGTGGTATTGCAGAAGAAGTTCTGAAAGTGTTTTCCTCTTATTTCTCTTAGTTTTAGCAATAGCCACATCTTAGGGCAGGTTGAGTACCTCAGGTTCTCCTCTTAACCTCCCATAGTTCATCTACTTGGTCAGACAGCCTGCTTAAATCCAGCAGGGTTGCATCTCTCTTCCATATTCCATTTGTGGAGCTGGTAGAGACACAAAGCTTAATCTGCTGAATCTCATCTTTTGCCTCTGGGTCAGGTATTTCAGAGACAGCTTCAACACTTTTTTTTATTCCCTAGGAGATTCTTTGTCCCATAGGGAGCTCACACACAGCGCAACCTGTCCATAAATCTCCGGCACAGAGACGACTTTTCTTCTTTTGTGTGCTGGTTCCCATCTTTTCAGGGCTGCTGCCTGTTTGTATTTTGGGCGGCTCAGCAACAAAGCTCATGACCAAGTACTGGGCAGCCCAAAAAAGTCATTGTGTATATGTGGTGTGAACAGTGGGAGGCACTAAAGCCCCCTTGAAAACAGCCCTGAACAGGCCCCTAGCATCCTTCATTTCCCACTTCTAACTACGAGAAATGAACACATGAATGCATATATTTGCACTCATTAATCTGACCACAGCAGCCCTGTCCCAGTGTCTTCTCTTTCTTCTCCATCTCTTTCTCGCTGTTGTATAGTTCCTGCTGTGTTTGTGGAAGGGGTTTTGCCATGGTAAGAGCTGGGATTGTGTGAAAATCTTTTGTCACATCGCTGTAGAACGAGATGCTGCTGCTGTTGTCTCTTGTCTGTGCTGCTGGTGCCAACCTGGGTCTAAGAACCTGCCCACCGTGACTTGTTCTCCTTTCCTCGTTCCTTTGCAGGACAATTCATGGGCTGATCTACAATGCACTGAAGCTCTTCATGGAGATGAACCAAAAGCTTTTTGATGACTGCACACAGCAATACAAGGCAGAGAAGCAGAAGTGAGTAAGAGGTTTTTGCCAAGTAACTCGAGCTCATCCTAAAGTCTCCTTGGGGTATAGTAACGGATGGTAGATGCCAATAGGCAGAGGGGAAATGGAAAGGTGATAAGTAATTCTGTCAAAAAGTAGGATTCCTTAGCCATAGCTGTGAGTAGGGATGAGGTGTGCCCTGATAAAAACCCTTTCAGCCCTGCTGAAGCAGGTAGCCTAGAAAAGAGTGACAGAGTTTGCTGAGTCATGAGGTAATAGATTGCCATATAGAGGATACTCAGCTTTGCTCTGCCTTGGAAATATTTACCAGTTCATAAATGTTGTAGTGATGTCAGTAAAATCCTGTTGCTTTAGAAAGACTTTTCTGAAGAAAAGTCTTTTGCTGCAGTGGGCATAATGCATCTTTCATGCCACAGGATGCTTTCAATTTTCCAGTGATAAAGATGGAATAATTCCTGCAATTTCAAAGAGCGAATGGTGGGGATAAAATCTGAGCTCATCAAGTGCCTGTGCCAGGATGCTGTAAAGAGGAAAGAACTCCAGTTTTTCTGCTGCCTTGTGCTGATTTTGGTGTTTCTATGGCTTGCCTTGGTGAACTGAGTCAGTCCAGTAAGCTAGAAGGAAACTTTTTTCTATTTTTTTTTGGGTCTATTTTCTGCTGACTTAGTGACATTAAATAGTGCTCCTCATTCCTGGATGAGCCAGGGCTGCTCATGGGGAGAGCAGAGCTAATCCTTGCTGGGAGCAGGGAAGTCTAGGGTACATTCTGTTGCTTTGTAAAATAGGAGTAAATAACTTGATAATAAGTAATAAGTTGATATATGAATGAGAACTTCAGATGGGTAACCTGCTTATGGAGAAATTAAGGGTTTTTTAGGATCTAAAATGGGAGCAAGCAGGATTTCTTTTTTTCCCATTCTAGGGCGTTTGTGAAGCCCACAAATATCTTCACATATATTTTAAGTCACAGTGACAGCACATTTCCTACAAGATCTACCTAGTGTTTCCATCAGGAGCTTTCTCTCCCTGTTTAGCTGCTGAAGGTGACTGTTCCCAGCACTGGTGTGTGACTGATGGAGAATTGTTCTGAAAAAGCTCAACAAAACAGCTCAGAGCTGTTCAATAAAAGGATGGGGGTAGTGCTGCAGTTTTATGCTCATGTTAAGATGATTTTTTTTTTTGTCTAGTGCCTCTCTGCCTAATTAGGCTTCGGAAAACCTTGTGCTGTGAACTAGAAAACAGCATGTGTGGGAAGGACTGCAAGTGCAAACAAACTCAGCAAATAGGAAATGGGGGAAAGGAGGGAGCTTGTAGGTTCACTGTTAGGCTGCAACCAGATGTTGAGAGGCTTGAGTATGGCTTAGCCTCCTTTTTAATTAGTTAACATGCCTACAAGTGACATGCCAGCTCAGGCCTGTCACTGCTGCACCCCCAGCTGTGCAGCCACAGCCAGGGTGATCATGAGGGACAGACTCTGCAGGGACATGTGGCGAGGCTGTCTCTCTGCTGTTCAGTGCACAGTGGCTGACTGCACCTTTCTAATCTCCCCAGACATCTTGAAACTGTTTGGATTATCAGAATCCTTTAGAAAACCAGTGAGGAAGTTGGGGCAGATGGTGTCTTGTCCTGAATGGGTTATTCATTTGAGGCGTTTGGGGGTTGGTTTGTTGGAGGTTTTTTTGTGACCCTGTGTTTTCTGGTGGGGTAATCTGCTGCTTGAAACTTTGGCAGCTTCATTCCCATTCTTAGCCTACATGACTTTCAAGAGTGTGATGTGATTACAGAGTATAAGAACTTCCTTAACATGGATAGATAGGGCACTAGAGAGACCAGTAGCTGGGATGAAAGTCATGTAGTTAAAGTAATAGAAATAAAGCAGAGATTTTAGTACAGACATTCAAAATGTAGAAGAGAATAACAAGGGATGGTGGATGCTCACCTCTGTTTGCAAGAAACATTCACTGTCCTGGGATTTATAAATGGCCCTGCTGAACGGTCTCTTCAATTGTGTGCCAAAATCTGTGCCAAGTTCAAGAGCTGTGCCTGGGGTGTTTGGGCAGCTCTCTGGTGTGTTATGGTTAGAGAGAGAAGGAGCAGTGGGCAGCGGAACCCCAGCTCTATTGGCAATGACAGTTTGTCCCTCTGCATCTGGGGGGTACCAGGAGAATGTATTTGAAATCCAGACTGGTGTCATGCCTTTACCCCAGAAACCAGACGCTCTGCTCTACTCCTGGCAGCACAAAGCCAAGGTAAAAGTACCTGTGCAGCCCACTGTTGCCACCCTGTGCTCTGAGGTGAGCGAGGAGCATACCTGCCTACCCTCTGCTAGTTGCAGTGTGTCCCCTCTTCTTGCCTCATCTCACCTGTAGATTTAGAATTAGATAGAGTCAGGGGTCTCTGAATGACTGAGCAGCTCTTCTTCTTGCCTGCACTTTTCTGCTGCCTCTTGCTTTTGTCATCCTGCGAATTAAAGCTGTGCTTTCCCCAGGAGTTCACACTTGCTCTTGCTCCCTCTCTCTGCAGGGGAAGGTTCAGGATGAAGGAACGAGAAGAAATGTGGCAGAAAATAGAGGAGCTGGCTCGGCTGAACCCCCAGGTGAGTGACAACGGGACCTAGGATGGATGAGACAAGAGTGTGCTGGGGGTTTTGACCTGCATCCTCAGACCACAGGAGCAGGCTTTAGCACTTGAACTCAGTCCTGTAGACACTGCTGCAGCAGTGGTCTGTCTCTCCCAAAAAACAGTGACCTGGGAATGTTGGCAGTGTTTTATCAGCCTGTCCCTCTGTAGAACTGACCTCTAAGTACTGCCTTATAGAGAGCGTGTATATGTTTATGGATCACGCTCTTAACTGCAGCTGCACATGCAGCGTGCTGTGAGTCAGAGGGCACAGGGGAGGAGAGGATACTCCTTCCCTGCCCGTGTCCCTACTGCTGCCTTTGCGGGGGCCAGAGAGGGCAGCTGGAAGAACTGTACCACGCTGTGTTAGCGTGCTGGGGGAGAAAGCTTGGTGTTGGATGGAGTGCTGACTCTCCAGCTGTCTGTGTTGTCTGCAGTACCCCATGTATTATGCACCTCTACCCTTGCCTTCTGTGTGCTGTATGGAAACGGAGACCCCGACTGCAGAGGATATACAGCTACTGAAGAAAACGGTGGAGACGGAGGCTGTGCAGGTGCGTAGGTGACTTGAGTCCTTTCACAGTTGCTCCCAGTCCAGCCAGGACATCAGCATGGCCAGAAATGGCTCTTTCCAAATGTTCTGAAGGTAAATGCCACTAGTCTCCTCCCTGATCATTAAGAGATCAACCTGTAGTCTGAAGATTGGAGTTTATCTAACCTTCTCACTCTGGAAAAAGTGCCAGTGGGACTTTCTTGTGTCCTTTTGGTCTGTGTTTGGCTCTCAGCCTGTTCTGGAGCGTGCTGCAGTGCCACCCAGCATATTCTAGAGCATTTGGAGTCAGAGGCTGAAGGCATGAAGGGGTTTGCTACTGATTCCTGACTCCTTTGATTCGTTTGTAGATGCTGAAAGACATTAAGAAGGACAAAGTTTTGCTGCGCCGGAAATCTGAGCTTCCGCAGGACGTCTACACTATAAAAGCCTTGGAGGCCCACAAGAGAGCAGAAGAGTTTCTCACCTCAAGCCAGGAGGCTCTCTGACGGGCTCAGGAGCTGGCCCAGGAAGCTCTGCCCCATCCCTTTCCTCCAGGGGTCATGGAAATGCACTCGGTTCTCATGTATAAGTAAGGAATGAACATGGTGAGCTGTGCCTGTCCTCCACTCCATCTGCATACCTCCAGGGTAGATCTGGTTTTATGTTATAACTTGTATCTCACCACTGTCGTGTCCTCCTGCTTTTCCTCCGTCCTCCTGCTTTTCCACCTTGGTTGTGCAGGCATAAAGGGAGCCTCCCTGACCTCTGCTTGTATCAGTCCAGGCAGGACTCACTTCACTATGAGCTGCCACCTGATTCTTACTCTACCAGGAAGCCAGAGCCTTGCTCAGGCTCTGTGTCGGGCAGAGACTGCCGCGCGTGGCTCGGTGTGCTGCTCCAAACTCCAAGTGCCCATCTCTGCCACACCTGCCCCTGCGCTGCCTGTGCAGCTGAGCCCTGCCATGGTCAGAGGCCAGGCTGAGCTTGGGGCAGAAGCAGAGTTTGTGAAGGCTCTGCTGCCTCTCCACCCTGCCTTGGGGTGCAGCTCCACAGCTGAAGGGTCTTACGTACAGCGGAGGAAATGTTTACTTCCACTTTTCTTTTGCTACAAGCCCTTTGTTCTGTTCCCCTGTCAGTGGAGTGGGGGTTCAGTGCTTTGCCACCCCCAGTAAAGCTGGGTGCAAGCACTACATACTATTGCAGCCCTCCCTTTAGAGCATCCTTAGAAGCTCTCTTGTGAGAAAGTGAATTCCTTCTGCTGTTTGTGTTGGTCCGTGCTGACTCATCTCCTTCCCGGTGTCTCGGGTTAATTGTGGGCCCAGAATTAACTTCCTGCTTTGTAGCAGATGTCAGCCACTGACTTCTACTTTCTTCCTCTACCTGCTCAATTAAAATACTCCTGCAGCTCTCCCTTTGTCTCTGTATCCCATCCTTAGCTCTTCAGGGCCAGGGTTTCTAGGAAGCTTGTGCTGCTAGTCGTTTCCGGAAGCTAGTGGAAGCAATGGCTACACCTCATGGGGCGTGGCTGAGTTTGAGTGTTCAGTTGTCTGCTCATTATTATCAATGGCTAAGCACTAGTGCTGAATTGCTTCCGTGGGTGCTCTGAGCAAAGTCCACCTCTCCTGTTACTGTTGGCACCCGCTGTGGCCCGAGGCCCTCGTTAGTTATCACATGGTGCATCAGGGACTCGTGCTAACTTAGCATTTAGAGACACTTGCTGATAGCTTGCGCAGCACTTGGGTGCTACTGTGATCCAGCTTTCACCCCCATTGTTTGTGGTGCAGATTTAGTGCCAGGCCAAGGTGCCACCGCAGAGGCTTGTTTGTCATAGAGAAGGGAGTCCTTGCTTCTTACCTGCTGCACCTGCTTTCTTAAGTGGGTTTGCAGCAGTGCAAGGAGCTTATGGGGTTGGTGCTAGCCTGACACCGCTTTGCAGCGGCATGGGATGTTGTAGAAGGCTGTGGTGTATTGGCTTGTCCTCACCAGTAAACCATTCCCAGGTCAGAGGATCACTCCCTCTAATCTCTGCTGGTGTGCAGCACATCTTTCCTCCAACCCCAACGAGGCTGTTTTGACCTGTGTATCCTGAATCCCTGCCCCGTGTAGCTCTCTCCCGGCTCAGCCCTCACCAGGAATGCCATCATCTCTTGGGAGGAGCTGGCGAGCACATGTGAGATCCCCCCCCAGTCACGCAGGACCCCACCTCCCCTCCGCCTCACACAAGGGGCCAGTTCGTCAGGAGACTTCAGAAACACCTCAGGGAGGTTATTGCTTATTTTGAACATTAGTCTGAGCTCATGATCAGCTGCCAATAAATTACCTCACGCCTGGCACAGCATGTGGATGTGCACCGGGTGGTGCCGATGGCGCCAGAGCAGCACAGCGGAAATGAGGGCTGCCAGGCTCAGGCTGGGCAGGAGGCTCCTTCCTGTTTCAGTACAGGCTCTCCAACTGGCTGCTTAGCATTGCGCTGTAAGCCAAGACCTCATTTTTAGATTGCTACAGCATGGTGTGCCCTCACTTGAGCCTGCTTGCTGCTGGGCAGTGGCTGCCTTTCCCCACTGTGGGCTGCTCTGCCTGCGGAGGGAACAGAATCTTGCGGTGTGCAGAGGCTGGCGCTGTCCTGCAGACGATCCGCCTCTGCTGGCAGCCCCTGACACTGGCCAGAGGAATGCTGCTGGGGTTGTGCTATGTGCAGGGGCAGGATTGTAACACATCATGATTATGTGCTGTACAGCTTTGATGTTCCCATAGCTTTTTGTGTCTTGTTTTGGGTCAGGGAACTTAGGCTTAGTACCTTCACGTCATCCTTTGTTTGCTGCCAATTCATTCCAGTGTCCTGGACACCTCAGAAGGGGACCATGTGAGACGGGGGGGAGTGTGCTCACCCTCTCACCACATGTACTGCTCATAGGCAGACCTGCATCTGCCACGCTACAGCTGCCCCTCGCTCAATACTTGGTTTCTAGCATTAGTGCTGCTCATTTCTGCCTATGCCTTTCCCCACGTCAGCCAAATGGACAGAACTGGAGCTGCCTCTTCCACTCCACCTGGCTTGCTCCTCCCAAGGGAAAAAGCAAAACTACTGCATTCACACCCTGGACACAAGTATTAAGCTGCTTACAGTTCATATGTACATATGGTGTACTTTATTTTCAGTAGAGCATTACATAGTATGAAAGTGTTGGATTTTGTACAGATGTCCCTGTATGTACAGAACTAAATAAAACCAATCTCTTGGAATGACACATCTTGCTCTACCTCTGATATTCCAACACACAGAACCTATCCTGAGAGGAGGGGCCCTACCCTGGAGAGTGACTTCTCTGGTACTGTCAGCATGGGGACAAGTCCAGTGTTTGTCCTGAGGGAATCTGGGCAAAGCCAGCCAAGCCCCATCGCCCCACATGCATACAGGCATGGAAACCAATCCGCCTCCTCAGAGGCAGAGGAAGCCAACACAAGGTCATCACATTGACTTATGCACCAGCCAGAACCAAGAAAAAGGAGTGGGAAGGAAAATCAGACAATGTCAGTGGGACAAACTGGAAGATTTATACCGGCAAGTCCTGTCAGCACCTGGCTCGGAGGCAGTGGGCACGTCCAGGGTGGAGGGAGGGCTGGGGTTTGCAGCCCCTGTACCGCAGCTCGGCCCTCAATTCCACTGAGGCCGGGGGCCGCTGAGGCTCTGCCGGGCCTGCAGCGTGCGCTGCACCACGTCCTTCCACTGCTCCTCCGAGATCTGGCTGGCCCAGGCAGGGATGCCCAAGGTGGGCAGCTTCACGCTGGCCATCGTCCTCTTCACCAGCTCCACATGCTCTGCGAACAGAGAGGCCGTGAGACCGCGGCGGAGCCCCGGGAGGGTCCTGCCGGAGACGCGGTTACCTGCATCCATGGGGATGGAGCTGTGGCTGCTCTGAGCCGTGGCGCCTTCCGCTGCCTCCTCCTCATTCTCCTCCTCGCTGTCCACCGGCGGGTCGGGCAGGTGCAGCCTCAGCATCTGCGGAGAAAGGCGGGCAGCGGGGGTCGGGGCCGCGGGTGCCCCCAACCCCGGCCCGGCGGGAGGCGCTGGGCGGTACCTGCAGCCGCTCCTGCAGGCCGGGGCCCGCGTCCCCGAGGCCCTGCTCCGGTTCCTGGCTCAGCGGCTGATACAAGTACCCGCCGCCTTCCTCCTCTTCCTCCTCCTCCTCCTCCTCATCGCCGCTCCACCCCGCCGCGCCGTCAGGGCCCTCCGGCGGCCCGGGCTCCCGGGGACATACGCGCTCGGGGCCCATGCTCCGCACCACCGCCATGCACCGGGCGCGGCGCCGAGGAGGTGCCGCCGCTGCCTCCCGGAACCGCCGCGGCCGCCGCGGGGCACTGTGGGTGTTGTAGTCCCGAAGCGGGCCCCGGGCGCGGCGGGCGGTGCCGCCGGCACGCGCCGCCGGTGCCATCGAGCGTCGCCATCGAGCGTCGCCATCTCGGTCTGGGCCGGG
>VZRV01000632.1:200700-225312 GCA_013398115.1 Falcunculus frontatus
GGCCACAGGGGAGGGGGGAGCCGGCCGGGCCATGCCGGGGCTCGGGGAGGGTGAGGCCGGGAGGCACCGCCGAGCCCCTCCGTGAGGGCCGGGGGTGCGGGGCCGCCACCCTGCCGGGTGCCTTCAGCCGGGCCCGCGGGTGGGGGCGCGGGGCGGCACAGAGGGGCTCTGGCGGGGAGGGGCGGCCAACGGTGCTGGAGCGTGTCCAGAGTAGGGCAGAGGAGCTGCTGAAGGGTCCAGAGAGTAGGTCCTATGAGGAGTAGCTGAGAGAGCTGGGGGTGTTCAGCCTGGAGAAAAGAAAGCTCAGGGGAGACCTTACCACTCTCTACGACTGCCTGAAAGGAGATGGTTGCCAGGTGGGGGTCGGCCTCTTCTCCCAGGTAACAACTGGCAGACAGGTCAAGAGGAAATGGCTTCAAGCTGCACCAGGGAAGGCTTAGATTGGATATTAGGGAAAAATTCTTCACGAAAAGGGTAGTGAGGCATTGGAACAGGCTTTCCAGGGAAATGGTCGAATCACCATCCCTGGCAGTGTTAAAAAAGCCTGTAAATGTGGCCTTTTCAGGACATGGGTTAGTGGTGGGCCTGGCAGTGTTGGCTTAATGGCTGGACTCGGTGATCTTGGTGGTCTTCTCCATCCTTAAAGGATTCTGTGACCCGACGCATCCCTATCCTCCCCTGACAGGTCTGTATCAGGGAAGCTGCCCTCCTGACCCTTGCCCTAGCATGACCTCTGCTGCACCTTCTCTCTCCATCCCTGTGGGCTCGTGTGGTTTCAGACCATTTATTCTCTCACCCGGTCGTGGCCAGTGTGGAGCTGCATGCCTGGTCCTCCCCAGCCCCATGTGCCAGGCACCTTGTATGTGGCCAAGCCCAGCTGACCATTCTGCCTGGGCATCAGTGTCAATGCAACAGAGGGGCAGAGAAAGAAACTGATGTAGCCCTGTGTAAAGCAAGAAATGCCCCACTGGCTGTCAGCTCGGTTTTTCTCAGCCTTCTTCCCTCCAAGGGCTGCCCTTGGCATGGCAGAAACAGCTTGACAAGGCTGAGACAAATTCCTGCTGGGGAAGAGGGGTTCAAGCAATATCTCCAAAGCTTAGGCACACTCCATAGAGAAGCTGGGGTTTGGGAGGCAAGGTGAAGAATAGAACCCAGCTCAGGAGGTGCAGAATCTCAGCTAGGCATTAGGCAAAAGTAAGTCAGCAGTGGGCAAAATATTTGGTGAAAAATAAGGAGATGGTGAGGCTGGCTGGCTGCAGGGGGGGCCGCTGGGATAAATTTGTGCCTGAGCAGCGTGGTCTGTGATTCCCATGGTTAACATGAGCTTCCAGAGCAGGCTCGGTTCACGAGCCCAGGGGCTGTTCTAGCACCGTCTAGTTTGCCAGGGCTGGAATTGCATTGTGAGTGTCCGAGCTGTTGAATGTGCAAGCTTGCAGTTTCACACTGCCTTAGCACAAATACTCCAAGCATTAGATAAATGTCAAGCACAAGTGAAGAAAGCGGGTTGTTCTCATGTTATCTCTAACAGTATGTTGGATGTGCTTGAAATAGAACTGTCTATATGGACTGCTGTGAACTGGCTGGGCTATTTTAAGGGTTACTAAACCTTGTGGCTGGTGTCTTTTGGGAGACGGGACTGAGGCAGCCACACGGTAGGATTTGCTCTCTGGAGCAGCTTTGCAGGGGAGGCTGCTCTTCTTGGGGTGCTGCTGTAATTCTGGGGGTGACAGAACGAGTCCTTGGAAATCCAGGCCACTTGCTGCTGGATTTCTCCACCTTGCTTTGGGAATTGGATGCAGCAGGGCTAATCTGAGCAGCTTTCAGAAATGGCTCTAGGTTTCCTTCTGTATGCACAGAGGAGTGAGAGAGCCCAGGGAACTCCCTTTGAGCAAAGAAGTGGATCCAAGGTGTTGCCAGAATGATTTTTGCTTTTATATTTCCTTCATATATATTCGTAGCTCAGAAGCCTATTATGGTATTTGTAGCCTAGCTCCAGTACTTTTCTTTACTCTACCTCATAAGCAGAAAGACAAAACACATTCCAAAAGGTTCCAAGCTGGAGGTCCAAGGCTCCTATCCTATCTTGCTTCTTCTTGGCAACCAAGGTTGAGACCAGCTCTTCGAGACATATTTTTATAAACAAAGTTTAGTTCCCATCTGAGGAGGGAAGATTTAGAAGGGGGTTAAACTGGGGGGAGGGGGGAGGAGGGAATTACTTCACCACTTATGTCTNCCTGGAGGCCTCCAATGAAGACCAGCCTTTATATTACCTCCTATATTAGTATTATCTCAAAAGTGTGTTGTTTCATTTTTAGGTTCTTTAAGGCACCAAAGGATATATGGGTTTGTTCTAAGATTATCACCTGGCTACTGTACTTGGAGATGCTCAGTAGCTTTCCATCTTGAACAAAGTATTTTCATGACTAGTTGTAGGGATTGAAAATAGTAAATATAAAGCAAATAGAACAAACAGGTGAAAAATGTGACTAAAACCTATGATTATTGGTTTGGGGTTTTGTTGTTGTTTTGGGTTTTTTTTTTCTATCCGTGCCACTGTGCTCCAGTCACCACAACAGTTTTGGAAGATATGCTAATGAGGGATTATTGAGTGATATTTCTGTTGATCTCAGATGTCTATATGCTGTATTGTTAGGCTTTTGTTAGGTGTAAGCCGGAGCAGTTGGGATGAAGGTTGTTTCAGGCATTAAGTGCATCTTCAGGCACAACCAGAGATATGGGAGTGCTGTCTATAGGTGTTGTATTCAAAGAATGCAGAGCTGAATTAAATCTGATTGTTTCCTGGCTTAGCAGTGGGATGCTCCAGGTGCTTTGTGGCAGAGGAACAACTCACTGCTGTATTCATTTAATTTCCAGCATCCTCAGCATCAGGTACTTCAACAGTAAGTGAAGCATATCCTGATTTTTAGGAATGTTCTTATTCCTGGCATTCCTGGTTAATGGCAGGACCTACCAGGGTTTCAGAATATCTCTGTATCCTCTGTGCTTTACTGTATCTATTGATAGATCATGGCAGACAGGGAAATGGGGAGTTGTGAAGATTGCATGGTTGGAAGTAAGAGATCTGATAGTTTTTGGAGAGGGAAAGTGAGGAGCTAATGTGAGTTAGTGGAAGCAAGCAGTGGCTTGAACAGAAGCTGTGATTCTATGATTCTGTGTGTCACATCCTACAGTGCTCTCCCAGTTATCTAATACAGTTTGCCTCTGTCTTATCAATACTTTTGTGTTTTATAGCCTACATCACTGTTGCTGGTGTCCTAAATGAGAAACCACAGAATGTATTTTGCATAATCTAATATTGTACAGCTGGGGTAAATTGTTTCTTATGAATTTTGTCGTTTTCCTCTCTCCTTGGCTGGGTCCTGTGTGATCTTTAAAGAAATCTAAGGTGTCGCTTAATGTCAAGTGTACTTCTTCTACTAAGAAATCCTCATAGGAATGAGGTTGAAAAGAGTTTATTTATGTCCTCATTTATATCATATAAATTATCATTGGAAATCAAACTTGAAATGGAACTTAACAGTGTCTATAGCTGTAGGACAGAAAAGATTTTTTTCTCAAAATATGTGTCTAACTCATATTTGCAGATAGTGCACAGATGGAGCACACAGGAGGAGGAAAAAGCTTTGGGACAGAAGACTGGTCTGAAGAAACGATTGTGAATAAGTCAGGAGAGGAAAATGTGGAGCTGTGCACAGAAAGCATGGGGAGGAGTGGGGGAGGCATCCTCGGGAGACAGGGCTGTGCAGGGAGGAGGCGAGGCCAGGCCTGTGTGTGGCTGAAAAGGGGCAAAACAGATGCTTGGTGACAGCAGGAAGATGTGGTAGTTCCAGGGTAGGGTTGTGGCCAGTGGCAGAAGAGGAAGATGGGAGTTTGCATGGATGCTTTTATTACAGTGTAGAGAATAGCACTTGGGTTTGGAGAAACCTCGACAGCTTATTAAATCCCGTGTTTTCCCATGCCTTTTAAAATATGACCCTGTAAAGATTACTTCACACTTTTGGTCATTCTCTCTTCATGAAGTGTTGAGATGAGTGTTTGTTTTTCTTGGCTTTGAGGAGGGCAGCAGGAGGCTGTGCTGGCAGAGTTCTGTGTTTGCTCTAAAGGGGTATCCCCGGACAGAGCCAAGGCGAAGCGCAGCCAACTTCCATCCCATTGCCCTTGCCACCACTCCAGACTTGCCAGTCACCTGGGAAGCACTCTTGGGGAAAAACTTTCCCTGTAATTGTAGGAAACAACATTTCAGCATTGTTGCTTCAACCTCAGCATCTTTCTTGCAGTGCCAGGGGTTGGCCCTGGAGCTGCTGGTTCTCAGTGGACCAGATGAACCTCCTGGGATGAGCTGCCTTCTGACTGGAATAGCAGAACTGCTGGGGCAGGGTGGCCAGCTCCTGTGGCAGTGACAGGACAAGCATCCTTGTACCTGGTTCGAGTGAACTCCAAGGGTGAGGAAGAGTTTTCCAAACCTTTCTGACAAAAAAGGCAGGGGCCTTGGTACAATGCCTGCCTGCCATGCCAAGCAGCTGTGCTCCTCTACCTCAGGAGGAACCAAGGAGAGAACTTGGAAATAAGATTCATCCTTTTGGTCCTCCTGGATTGGGCTCAATCTGAAAGATGCTGAAAATATTGATGCTGCTGATAAAAACCAGTTAAGGTCCTTGAGGAGTCCTTTACAGAATCATTTAAGCGAGAAGAGGTTATGAGGTAAACCTTGGTTAGATTTTTCAGGAATAACTTGTGACTGAGGCAGGAAACAGATTTAGATATGTGAAGCCTTCAAAATAGCTTGGAAGGTGACTTTGGTGGGTTCCATGGAAACTCATCTGTTCTGTAGCTTTGCAGAGGACTTATACAAGAGTGCTGCCTGGCTTAAAAAAAAATAGTTTCTTAAGGAAAAAATCTCAAACCTGCTAGATCTGAAATTGAATCATGGCCTGTAGAAGATGGGGGCTGTTCCTTGGCCCTTCTGGAGCACCCCTGCTGGAGCAAAGCTTGCTGTGACTTTCTGGGTTACTGACTGCAATTTAGGTTAGGGTGATTGCCATAGAAACAAGCAGGTTTGCAGGAGGGACTCCTGTTATAATAAGGCTGCAGGATGGTTTCTCTTCGGGCTTTGTACATGTCCTGTCACTGTAACTTTCACGTACAGAGCATGAAAACAACTCGAGAAAGAATTAACTTCAAAAAGAAGCTACTCAAATTTTAATGACATTTGCGAGTTCTGGAATGAGATGACTGGTTACTGAATGGTTTTGAGCTGTCTTTGGAGTCTGTGGATGAAGCTGGAAGCCTAAGCTCTGCTTCGTGCCAGGGGCTCCCTGTTGGAGACATCTCTTATTCTTCCTGCAGGAGGGGATAAAATGGGAGTGTGTGGGTGGGCTGGGCACTGGGGTGGTCAGGCTGCTGATGGGCCTGGTTGTGAGCAGGGATTCCGCTTGACTGAAGGGCTGGGGGTGGCCAACTGGAGCAGAGCAGCATGGCACTGCCCCTCTTGCTGCCCTCCAGCTACTTCAGAAACGTGAAACAGGAGGGAAGTCCTCCTTGCCAAAACTCACTACTTTCCAGAAAGAAAAGGGACAGAGTGTAGGAATTTAGTCCTTGTTCAAAGGCATCCCCAAATTTCTTTGGATTCTGCAAATGCTAAGACTGATTGTGGAGTGGGAGCATGCTGACTGCTTCTTACCATAACCTAGAACCAAGAAATAGAAGAAGAGAATTTTATTTATGCTGTCTGAAACACTGACATCTCTTTTAATGGCTGTTTTTCAGCTGGGAGAAAACTGTTAAAAATCAAACTGGCATGCTGTTTCAGAAGCACCCGGGCAGGACTGTGCTCTAGATTCTTAGATCCAAAGGGGAATCTCTTCAAGAATCAGCTGTGGTGACCTCTCTTAGATATGGTCCAAGCCATCTGTTTGAGGAATGAAGGATATCAGTTGCTTAACAAGATATGATGCTACAAAATTTTCATAGTTATGCCTGGATTTGCTGTGGGAGGGAAAGACCTTTTCTGAGCATTAGCAAAGAGCTTTCTACCTAGATTAGGGGGTTTCTTCTCTCTCGTGGCTAATTAGATTGAACCCTCATGCTCAAATCAATGAGTCCAAATGCTAATGTTGTCACCCACCCCCATAATGGGAAGTTGGTTGCTTTATGTAGAGGTGGTTCTTTGGAGATTTTTTGTTGGGTATTTTGTTTTATAATATTTTCCTCTGCTGTTTCTCAGAACTGATCCAAAGAGCACACTCTTCCCTCTGGGTCTGTTCTTTTCACCTTCACCGTTGGCTCTCGCTGTGTGTTTCCATTCATGCAGACAAATGGTTGTGACATGTACATGATGTGTGCATGGCCAGGGCTGCCTTCACCGAAGATGTTTGGCTGGGGCTGCCTGTGCAGCCACCCTGAGGGGTTTTGTATGCGAGGGCATCTCTGCTCGCTCCCCTGAGCCCTGCCCTGTGACCCCTTCCCAAGAGGAATGTTTCCAATTGGGAGGCAGATGAATGAGGATACAGCAAGGTGACCTTTGTAGCTGGCATTCAAGGAAGATAGGAAGACCTGCGAGATGGATCATGTTGTCTTGGCATTGTGTCTGTGTTGCAGGGCCAGGTGACATTGTGGTGGCCTCGGAAGCATGTGGCTGTGGCACTGGGGGCCCTGAAGACCGCCTGGCTTGCAGGGAGGAATGCTACGGTGGGCAGTGCACTTGGAAGGTGGGCCACGGAGGGTGAACCACGCGGCCGTGGCTGTCGGGCACAAGGTCTATTCCTTTGGTGGGTACTGCTCTGGAGAGGACTATGAGACCCTGCGGCAGATCGACGTCCACGTTTTCAACGCAGGTAAATGTGTCCTTGTGGGGCACAAAGGACTTGGCTTGCTGGGCTCAGTTCCTGCTTTTCTTGCCTGCTGCTGCCTGACACGTTATACCCTGTAACGTGCTGTCCGACTCTAATTTCCAGAAAAAGTTGTCAGAGTGGGTGGGAGCCTCTTCCTCTGTGCAGCCTTGCGTTTTTGTCTTCAGGGGCAGGACACAGAGGAGCTATAGTTCATCAGACTGCTAGGGTGAGGACTCACTGAGGTAGTCACATAGCCAATTACTTGGTTTGTCCTTGTTCTCTGTGAACACTAACTCAGCCAGGTGCAAAGAGTTGATATCGAGCTGGCTCAGGTCCCCCCTCCAGTTTGCAGCATGTCCATGCTCAGCTGCCCATAGGGTGGGAGCCAGTGCACTGAGTTGACTCCAGGTGTAGACATCTGAGCTGTTTCCCTGTGGGGGCATCTGACAGCTGCTGCACCATGGAGTCAGCAGGGGCATGTGGCTAGGAGGGAGGCCTTCCCATTTTGGTCACAGCTATCGTACAAATTCACAACATAGCTTAGAAAAGCATCTGCAACTGGAGCCATTTGTGTAGGGTAGCCAGTACCTGTAATGAAGCTGAGTTGGAGCCATGGTTGTCCTGGCAGAGGCTGCATTTCTTGATTGAGTGCTCTTTGAACTGAAGAGGTTGCTGAGCTGGTCCATGAAGTATTTCCCTGTAATTAGGCAGGTGGTTGAAAAACTGCACAGATGCTTGGATGGGTCCAGCTAAAAAGAGCCAAGAACAGAGAACCAATGACCAGTTTTGGAGACTGGACAGCATGCTGAATGCTCTGCTAGCACCCACATGTAGACAAACCTGGTTTGTCTGTAAGATGCAGTGAATTCACTCCTTTGAGAGTGATGTGCAGCAGGGATAAAAGCATTGGTTACAGAGGGCTACCAAGGTGACCTGCTCACAGTGTGGAGGGGGGTGTAGCTCAGGATCCTGTGAACAGTGACATTCACCTCTGTTCAGAGGGACTGGGCTTTCATACTCAACACAGCTGAATGTTGTAGAACGTGCCAAGTAGAGCACCACTCTTCTGGGGAAGCGTAATGACTGTGTCCAAAGGAATGCTCTTGTGTTGTCTTTCCTTCTTACCACTCCCAAATATTAAAGTGTTAGAATGCTGCAGCCACCACATAGGAACTGACAGTGGCTTCCCAAGCCCTTGCTCAGCTAGCATTTTCAGGTGCCAGTGCTAAAGCCAAGATACCAAATTTTGAATGGTCTCTTTTCAGTCTTCCAAAGGTGAAGATTGTGTTTCAGGTAGGAAACATCCAGTCTAGCTTGACTTTAGCATTGGATGTGCTTCCTCACTGCCCTTTCTGCCTGTGGGGTAGATGCTCACCTTTTGAGATGCCTGACTTTCCCTAGGTTAGTATTTCAGAGGAACTGCAGACTGTTTTCTGCTATATTTTATATCAGCTCCATGTAGAAACCAAACCTGGAGGCTGTATGTGAGGCAGAGGGAGGGTGACTGGTCCTGTTATGTAATGGCTGTGTAACGCTTGCTGTGGCTCTTGCACTGTCATTAAACCCTGTAATACCTGTTGACTTGTTCTGGCTGCTGCTGGACATGACACACAGGCTGCCAGGATGGGGAACCTGTAATCACAAGGAACTCCTATTAGTAATACAAGGTTAGCAGGGAGAACTTGGGTACAGATGGGGGTAAAGGAGACAGCCAGCCACCTCATCTTTAGCTTGAAAAACAAAACAAAAGCAAACAAACCCTGTTCCTACAAAGCTGCTGGGTTGCTTTACATAAACTGTGCTTCTTCAAGTCCAAGTGATGCCTTCAGGTGTTCTCTTGCATGTTACTGCAGTGAATTATCCCTGTGCTGCCCATTCTTCCAGCTTTGAGTATCTTCAGCAGTCTCACTAGCTTGGAGTAATGTCTGCATTCATGGTCACCTCCGTACTTTTTCTTTACTCTTTCCTTATTTTTTTTGTGTATGTGCTGTATCTTCATTCACAGTCTAGGATGAGCCAGGGTGGAAACCTTTTCAGCGAATTGTTGTAAAACAGAGCATGTTTTTGTGCTCTGGGCCTCCAGAGGACTTCCTTCTGTATTTCTTAACTAGCTACTACTCGGGGTCAGACACAGCTTTCTCTTGTTTACTCGACTGCTTCTGCACCTTGTCACGGGGTAAAAAACACGGCGCGGGATGGGTTATGAACTGTGAGCAATTTAGCAGGCTTAGCATTTGACATGGGCTCAAACTTGTGTTTCCAGTGTCTCTGCGCTGGATCAAGTTGCCTCCAGTGTGGACAAACAGCCGAGACCACGTGAGAGAGGTGCCCTACATGAGGTATGGGCACTCAGCAGTGCTCATCGACGACACCGTCTACATTTGGGGTGGTCGCAACGACACGGAGGGAGCCTGCAATGTTCTCTATGCTTTTGATGTCAGTAAGTTCCAGCTTCTCACTCTTCCTTGTCACAACTGTTCTTGATCAGACCTTCTCTCTACCCCCGACTCTGGTCCCCAGTTTGTTTTCTTGTCCCTCGGTGATAGTCTGGAGGGAATGGTGTCACTGTCTGTTTCAGCAGTTTTAGAAGTGGAGCAGGGTGGCCATTGTGTGTGCATGCTTGAATCTCTGTAAAAGCCTTTGAACAGAGATTGCTGATCTTGTCTAATAATCAAAATGGTTTTAATTTTTCTGTCAGCTTTGTGTGCTCTCTCTGATAGTAACTACAACTGAAGTGTTCTCTCTGTGTGATGTAGTATTCCTTAATTGTGGCTGAAGGTTGAAGCAAGAAGGAGCTGGGCTCTTGAGGATTGTGGTTCCTCTCCAGTGTGGTCCTTCTTTCTGAAAGTATGAAGGAGAGTGAGGAATAAAGCACAGAAATAGTCAGGGACAGGATGGCAGAATCAGGGAAGACATGAGTCAAGTTAGATAAACCCGAAAAATAAAATCCTTGAGCCTTTTGGTTGGCATCTCCATAGCACTGCTGGAGCACCTCTGGAGAAAAGGCACCATCAGGAACTGCATGGACACAAGTGTCAGGAAAGAAAAGGAGTATATCTGGATTCTGGAGGCAAGTCCATCGAAATACTGGCCAGTAACTGTCTTGCTGGGCTTGCAAGGAAACTGCTTGCTCTGGTGCTTGGTCAAGGTGTCTCTTCCTTACCAGGAAATATCTTACAGCTTTGGGGCATAGGGTTTCCCCCTTCCTTCCCCTGACACATGAGAAGCCACCAGTAAACCTCAGCTTACACAGAGGCATTGTAGTGGGACCTGCCTAGTCTCCCTGGCAGCTCCAGCACTTTAGCATTAAGTGAAAATTAACAGAAAGTCCTGTTCCAAACCCTCTGCAGCTGTCTGTACACACAGGCCTGCCATTCCTGGAAAGTAAGGCTGGCAGTCACAGTCCCATGTCAGCAGTGTAAGTTCCACTGCAGGAGTCACATCAGGCTAAATAAAGTCCTGTCTGCGTGCAGTTTTGTCCCTGGGGTGCTGAGCAGATCCCAAATTGAGGTCTTTTCCATCTCTATTTTATGTTGCACTTGCGTGAGCTGTTGCTGATACGGCGTGACTGAGTTTGGAAGGAGCCCCAGGAAGAAAAGGAACTCGATAGCCCTGAGCTGTCTCTCATTAGAGGCTCCCCAGGGATTCTGCTGACCTTCCAAGACCCTTTGTGTGGTGCCAGATGGAGCATAGGTGGACAGTTGTGTCCGGAGGCCAAGTTCAGAGAAGTCATCCTCATGCTTTGGCTCCAGTGTTACGACTTTCTGAAATAAGCACTGCTTTTGGCAGCCAAGAACAGTTAGGGAGGGTGGGGGAATGTCTCCTGCAGCCTTGAGGCTTATCTGTGCCTCTCTGAGCTCTTGGGGCAGGTGCCTATTTGCGCTTGGCAGTGAGTCACTGGCTTGGCTCTTCGTTGCCCTGGCAGGGAGAACAGCTCTGGCTGGATTTTAAGTCATCTTCTAAATCAAGCCAACCCCTGGAGTGTGCAGGCTAAGGGGCTGAATCTGGCTGGTGCAGGCTCACAGGGAGTAGTGTGAAGGGTAGAAAGTGAGGGAGAGAGGAGAATGTAACGAGTGGAGCAGATAAGACAGGGAGAGCTGCACCACAGAGGCGGGGATGTGCAAGACAGTTAAGGAGAGCTTGTGGTTGAGTGATCTCTATCTGGATTTGGGAGCTGTTTTTCCTCAGCCGTGCTCGGTTACTGAGCATCTCCATGCCATTAGGTCAGTTGAGCCACTTAGCATTATTGCTTCATTGTAATAGAAACTGTGAATGCAGAGTTGATAAGTGACTCACAAGTACACTTTGCAAGAGATTCAGTAAAATTAACATTGCTCAAGCAGTGCTGTACTACTCACACTTAAAATGCGAGCTCTTTGTCTGGTCAGGCAGCCAGTGGCCATGCCCAGAGGCTGAGACTTCTGTCACTGTGTCCCTCTGTGGAGGCTCAGGCAGGTAGCCTTGTCCAAAGAAGCTTGCAGCCTCTCTGGCAGAACAGGTGCTGTGTGAGAAAGGGAGAATGATTTCCGCCTTAGAAATTAAGAACAGTAGTAATAGAGCTAGTAATAAAACACCCACTGTGTTTTCTCAGCATTGCCTCTTGTTTTGTTTCAGACACGCACAAGTGGTTCACGCCAAAGGTGTCTGGAATGGTCCCAGGGGCAAGAGATGGGCACTCAGCTTGTGTCCTGGCAAAGAGCATGTTTATCTTTGGAGGCTATGAACAGCTGGTGAGTAGTGTCTGTAACTGTTAATTGGTGAGCCCTTGGGAAAGAGGGTGTTGATACCCAGGACACTGATAGAGGCAGGACACGAGGGCGTATTTGTATTCATAGTCACTGTCACTTTGTGACTTAGCGAAGTTAGGGCATTAGTACCCAGGTTATGGTAATTGTTTTGTGGAGAAGATGGTTGGAAAAGCAAGTCCAAAAAAGTGGTGCGGTTTTTTTTAACTTTAACAAAATATATTTACCATAAAGATGTAAAAATATAAATATTTTTTAATATAATTTTTTTCTGGCTAATTTCTCAGCCAAATGTAGGTGCATAAATATACAGCATTTTTTAATAAATATATATTGAGCTACATTTATTTTAATTTGGCTCAGAAATGAGCCAGAAAAATCACTTTCTGTAGTGTTGCTGTGAGGTTTTGTCCTAGTCTGGTGTATATCCCCTGCAGTATCTACCTGCTCCAACATCTTGCTGATCCCTTTCAGCAAACACTTGGTTGCCTTCCCATTAAGAGTACCTTGAGCCAAAGTTCATCCTGTAATAGCTGTCAGTGCGCCTAATGCTCTTTTGAGCAAATCCTTATGATCTGATCTTAATAAGTGGGTGAATATAATTTCAGCCTATCACCAGGCTCCAGAAAAGCTGTGCACAGTCATGTCTGTTTGTTTGGAAGAAAGCTGGGGCTCTGTTACAGCAGCCTCTGGGTTATTCCCTCTTTTCTGAAGACAATAGCATGTCAAATCCATGATACTGATTACAGCAGCAGGAGCAGTTCAGATGTGTCTTGTTTTTAACCAAGACCAAATAAACCTCTGGCTGTCATGCTGCTCTCTACCTTGCCTGGAAGAGCAGGAGTCCACATTTCTTGTGTGAATGCAACCTCTTCCAAGCAGCCAGCTGCAGATGGGTTTTGTGGGACCTCAGAACATGGAGTGTATTTGCTCCTGGGTATTCAGCTTCCCAGAAGTGATCTTAGCTTCTGCATCTCGTCAGGTGGCCTTAGCAGAGCCAGTTTGATTGTCCTGCTAATGCCTCTTTCTTCTGCTGCTACATGGAGAGGAGGCAATTCCTGTCATGAGTGTGTTGTGTGCAGGACAGCCTTTGAGGAAGGAACTGAGCACCAAATAAATGGGAAAGCTGCAGGAAGAGACAGGACACGTTTGAGAAGAAACGGGCTTTGCCTTCCTCTTGTTAAGTGATAAGTGCTGCCTGAGCAAGCACCTTGTCTTTTAGGAAATAGACCCCCAAAGGGATGCTCCAAGTCTGTAGGGCAGCATCCTTTCTGGGGCTGGATGTGACCAGGCTTCTCAGTCCCTTTGTGACCAAGCTGCTCATCTGTCTTCCAGGCTGACTGCTTTTCAAATGATATCCATAAATTGGACACCACAAACATGACGTGGACCTTAATCTCTGCCAAGGTCAGTGTCTGCTTTTCGTGCTGGTTTGTGGAGGAAGTCTTGCATCTGCTGTTCTCTGGGGTAGCTGCCCACACATGTCTCACAGCTTCTGGCTGGTGTGGCTGGGATCTGCAGGATGGGAAGTTCTCCAGGAGAAGGCAGCCACCCAACTTCCCCATCAAGGTGTGTTATTTCCCTGGGTAATCTGCATTCTTTCTTTTGTCTTTTTGTACTCTTGTCTTTCAGGGTACCCCAGCTCGCTGGAGAGACTTTCATTCAGCTACCATCATTGGAACAAAGATGTACGTGTTTGGTGGCAGAGCTGATCGTTTTGGGCCATTTCACTCCAACAATGAGATCTACTGTAACCGCATTAAAGTGTTTGATACAGAAACCAACTCCTGGCTGGACTCCCCTCCCACTCCCGTGCTCCCAGAGGGCCGGCGGAGCCATTCAGCCTGTGAGTGTGGGTCTGCTGAGGGTGGAGGATGGTGGAAGGAAATTTCTGCCTGCCTTAGAAGGGGTGTCTGCTCTGCTGGGTAGGGCTGTGGGTTAGCAAGAGGTGCGCAAAGCCCAAATTTCTGTGGAAAGCTGCTGCCCACCGAAAAGCCTTGCACACCTTCACACTGCACGTGAAGGTGATGTAAGCAGAGGTGGACAACCAGCACCACTTTGCTTTGTGTCTGATGTTGGGTCAGGGAGCTGCTGGGTGGCCCTCTGATGTCTGTGCTTACTCCCTACAGTCAGCTACAACGGGGAGCTATATGTATTTGGTGGCTACAATGCACGCCTGAACAGACACTTCCATGACCTCTGGAAATTCAATCCAGGTATTTATGCTTTTAATTTGTTGCAGTGATAGTGCTCCAGGCCCTCAGGCGTGTGAATGCTCAGAGGAACATACTGTCCAAGGAGTACTGCTTGGGGGAGAATGGCTCTTGGCTCTTCTGACAGCAACCTGCTACTGTGCCTGTTCCTCCTTGGGGTGTGTCCAAATCTCAGTTAGAAAGTGGAAAAGGAGGTATTGCTGAAAGACATATTTCATTGGAAAAACTTTGTCTTGTTCTTAAATATGCAATACTCTCTTTGGCAGAAGAGGAAATACGGGGAAGCAATGGGGTTAGGGGATGCATAGCTGGGGAAACCATTCAGCTTGAGCTGCAGGATCACCATCTCTTGGTACCAGCTCAAACTGTGCAGCAGAAGGGGTGGTTCTTCAGCTGGTACCCTGAATATCAGTCAGCTGTGAGCTGTTTTGGGGTCCTCAATCCTCAGGCACATTTCACTGTCTAGACTAATTTTGTTTGCTAATTGCTTTGCATAGTGAAGTTACCCGAGAGCAGCCAACCTGCTGCTTCCCAAGCTGATTTGTGAGTGGTGTCAGAGCTCCTGCAGGTTTCAATCCCGTGCACTGTCGCCCCCCAGCATCCTTGCCACAGAGAGCAGCAAGAACAAAGGCTGTTGTCTCCACCTTGTTCAGTTCCCCACGCCCTCCTCCCGCCGCCAAGCTGTCCCAGCAGCTGGTGTACCTCTGCCAGGGTGCTCTGCGATCACAGCCTGCCAGCAGATGGAGCTGGTTCCTGGGTCTCCCTCCTCCAGATCCCGACCACAGCAGGCTTTGAGGAAGGGAGGCTGCCTGTCTGCTCCTGCAGCTCTGCCCTGTGCAGCTCCCTGTGATGTCGGACCCGCTGCCATGGCAGTCGGTGGGACCTGGTGCTCAGGCTTTACAAGTGAAAGGCCTCGATGGGGCTTTGAGCAACCTGGTTTAGTGCAAGGATTGGAACAAGATGGTCTTTAAGGTCCCCTCCAACCCAAACCATTCTGTGTTATGACCTGCAAATCCTGTCTCAGCAGGCAGAGCTCCAGGACTGTGACTGGCCTCTGAGTGGCACTTCAGTAACAACCTCATAGAAGTGCATCATTTAACCGCTAGTGAGGAGGTCAGGGGGAGGGTGGATATTGCCTAGTTGGTGTCTGTGGGGTAGTGGGCTCTGTTTTTCCTGTGATCTGTTTAAATTCATAGCCTGCTTATAGCTGGTCTTCTGACAAGCTGGTGCACTCTCTTCCTCCCGTTAGTTTCTCTTTCTTGGAGAAAGATTGAACCCAAGGGGAAAGGGCCATGTCCTCGCCGCCGGCAGTGCTGCTGCAGAGTGGGGGACAAAATCATCCTCTTTGGAGGTACCAGGTGAGTTGCGTGAAGTGGCTCCTTGAGAGGCTTTGTCACTCCCTTCAGCACAATGTCTCTTCACTCTCTGTCCCACGCTGTATCAGATGGACTTCAGAGGCACATGGTAAGTGTCAGTCTATCTGACAAGTGTAAGTAATCATGTACAGCAGGGCTCCCCTGGAAAAAGGCCATGGAAGAGACTGAAGGTGTCATGTAAGCTTGTAAAGCATCTGGTGACAAGCCATCTTGTACATGTAGAGACAGAAGGGTGTAACAGGCTGCTCAGGAGGGGTTGTGCAGTGCTCAAGCTTTCTGTGAAAGAGGGGATGGGGATGAGGGAGGAGATCCTGCTGTCAGGAGGACACATATCTCAGTCTGCTGTGCTACAGCAGACCTCAGACTGACTTATCTTCACCTATTTGCTGCCCTGCTTCTCCCACCAGAGCTTCTTTCTTCCAGTGGCAAGTGTGGGTTCTGCTGCCAAGCTGCAGTGGGATGTCAGCTCAGCTGGGAGCTGTTTGAGGAGCCTACGCACATGACAAGACAACTTCTGTGCCAGTGTTCCTTAGCAACATTTCCATTCACAACAGGGACCTGGTGTTATGGATTTAGCTGTCAAACACTGGAAGTGATACTGTCAGGGTGCGGGGCAGCTGGATGTGGCCGAGAGCCTTAACAGCTGCTAAAAGAAAGGAAGTGGCCTATCACCAGGACACACTCTATGCTATCTGGAGTGACAAATTGCAGCTCTGGAGCACAGTCCTGCTTGCAGAGACATCTTCAATGCTTTCAGCTCTCTACATGGTTTAGAAAGCTTTGGGGCTCTCCCTGGGATCCTGCCAATGGCTTTTTGGGGATGCTTCTGAAGCCAGCTTGGGGCAGTGGGCCAAGCAGGACAGGTTCTGCTGATGGCTTGACCATACCAATGTGTGATGGGGTGAAGTGGCTTCAGGTTCCAGGGGTTCAGGCAGAGTATGCTTAGCTGTAGGATGGCTGTGTGACCGTGAGGGAGTGCATAGTGCAGGTGAGGTATGCCGAGGTGCTGAGTTTATCCAGTCTCCTCAAATGATACTGGGTGCTGCTCAGTACAGCAGAAGGCTTGGTAGGGCTTTATGGGAGTTTTGGGTGGTCCCAGATGCTGCGCTGTGTGTAGATTTGTGTTACAGCAGCAGCTGAACTGATGTTAAGCCTTGGCACTCCTGGGAAATACTAGCAAACCACAACAAATTTGACACCAGCTTTTTGGAGTTTGTTCCACCCTTGGCCAGGCAATGCAGCAGTGCCTTGTGTTCTCCACTGAACCACTTCGGAATTCAGCTTGTTTCTAAAGTCAGGCTCAACGCCAATACAGGCACGTTCATCAGCACTAGTGTGGGCTAGGAAGAGCTGCTGGCAGCCAGGAATGCAGCCTGCTTGAACTGGAGGGAGGGTCTTGCAGGCTGGGGAAGTGGGAGGTGGGGGTGGGCCTGTGCTCGCTTCCTGTAACAGTTATCAGGTGTATTCTGGAGCTGCCTGGCGAGATAAGAAGTTTTCCAGGAAGTCGTTGTAATGGAGAACTCCCAGTGGTCTGCCTCCTGACCTGTGCTCCCCTGGCTGGGAAGGGGGAGGGGTCGCACAGCACGGGCTATCCAGCAGGGATTCTCAGAGGATGAGCCGGCAGGCTCAGCTTTCTGGGGAGCGGCACTGGGGGATGGGCAGGCAAAACCCCTTTGTGTCCTGCCTGCCCTTCCAGGATTCACACATCCTGTAGACTAGTGAAGAGGCACTTCTGCAGGCTGCTTGCTCCTATGGCATCCAAAAGCTTTGTTTCTTTGGTAGTCCTGCCCAGAGCCTGGTCTTCTGGTTCCTCACTGTGGCCAGGAGCAATCCATCACTTGTGTCTCGTTTAAGGGACCAGGAAGCTTGGTGTTTCCATTAGCCATGGCACAGTTGTGGCCCTGGTCTGGTTTCCTGTCAAACCCACCAGCAATTCAGTGTACAGAGACCATCCACAAGGATGAAGGAGGGGGAGAAGGAATGCTATAAAACAGTTTAGCTGAAGAGATGCTGATTCAGATTTGGCTTCAGACTGTGTTTTCCCTGACAAGGCTTAGAAATCCTGGCTCTGGTGAGGGAATAGAGGCTGTCACTGAGTGCAGGGTGAGTTGTTTTGCAGCTGGAACAAGCAGTTTTGCTGGGCTCTGGCTGGCAAAGGCGTGCCCTGCTCCCTGCTGCCTGGGGGTTGCAGGGTGTTGCCTGGTCTTGAACTCCAGGCTCACCCTGCTACTTGCCTTTTGGTGATTAAAACCACAGACGTGGTGCCTGCTGGCTTTCCTTTGATAGATAAGGGATGGTCTAGGGTTTCCTGTGACGTGGATGTGAGATTAGATTGTGGTGTGGTAAGCACACGAGGTCGAATTAAAGGGGCTCTTGCCTGTATCCGGGCAGATGGGTCCCATCAGCAGCAGGTCTTCTCTGCCAGCAGTGAGCTGTGCTCTGCAGTTTGGCCTGGGGTTGTGGGGACCTGGGGGGGTAGGTACTGCCTCATATCCCATGAGGTGTGAAGCTTAGTGGCTCATAGGTGGGGAAACAAGTGACACTGGGGCGAGGAGTCACTGCATGAGGTGAGTCCCAGCTAAGAAGTGAGGGCACACTAAGTTGGTTTGTCACAAACTAAAGCAGGACTTAAAACACCTTTCCTTTCTTTCAAATTCTCCAAACAACCATCAGCCATGGGAGTGCTTTCCCCTGTTTCAGCACAGGCTGATCTCTCTGTGCAAGGAGATGTAGTGTCCAGTCCCTCAGGTGCTTTGGTTGTTCCATCAAGGCAACTGTGGCAGGAAACCATAGAAATGTCTAATGTTGTAGTTCCTCATTCCTCATTAGCATTCCAGGACCCACATCAGATGGGAGTATAAGCAAATTGGAATGGGTTTAAAATTACTGCTGCACTGCTCAGTGCTCAGTTACAGTCTTCTGAAATGCCGTCCCCACTTTGGCACAACCACTCCAGCTGTGGCTGGAGTCCAAAGTGATTCCTGAGTCGGACTGAGAAATGTCTGTGCTTGCCCTGCCATGCAGATGTTTTCTAGCTGCTTTCTCTACACTCCTCTTATAGCATCTCAGTGGCCAAGCTGAAATAATTGCAGTAGATCTTAACTACATGAGAACAGGAGTGATGGACAGGTGAGGGGGAGGATCATGGCTGGAATCATCATGGTCCTCCATGAAAAGGAGGCAGATCCCCCATGCCCTGCAGAGGAAATGGTGTGGTTTTCTGCTCTCTGGCTCTGTGCAGCTCTGCCTACTCTGCAAGGAGCTGGGAGAGTGATGATTTTGGGTGCTGCTTGGGGCATCAGAGGGGCAGGAGGGATCACAGGGCCCTTGCATGGGACAGACAGGCCAGGAACATTCCTGGACTTGCTCAGCCCTTGGCGAGCTGGCGCATAAGAATTTTGGCACTGACTGACACATTCTGCTTGGTTTCTGCAGCCCATCTCCAGAGGAGGGAATGGGTGATGAATTCGACCTGATGGATCACTCAGATCTCTACATCCTCGACTTCAGTACGTGAGCACTTCCTGCCCAGCCTGTACCTCTTGCCACAAGGTGCCCTGTGAGCAGGCCCTGCTGTGAAGCACCCTGCTGTGCCCTGCATGGCTCCAGGTGCCATGTCCCAGAGCCAGACGGCTGTGTCTGACCAGCGTGCTTGGCTTAAGGCAGAGCAGCCAGAGGTGCAGCCATGCTTCATGCACTCGTGCATGCAGACCTCTTGTAGGAGCACGGAAACCACCCCAGCCTGTCCCTGGTGTGCACTTTGCCTTGTCCCTCAGACAAGGCTCTGCCCTGTTTCTTGTGGCACTGACTGCATGATGCTGGAGCCTCCGTGGTGTCCAGCCAAGGCCAGTTCTGTAGCTGAAGTGCCTTCTTTTCACAGGCCCCAGTCTGAAGACGCTGTGTAAGCTAGCAGTGATTCAGTACAGCCTGGACCAGTCCTGCCTTCCCCACGACATCAGGTACGGTGTGCCCTGCTGGGAGGTCACTCTGTGGGTGCTCCCTGACCTTGAGGTGCTCCAGCCCTGGCTGAGGGCTGCCTGGGGCCCTTGGCACTGTGCACCTCTGAGGCGGGCTGGGCTGGAGACTATAGCTGAGGCTGACTTGAGGCAAAGCTGCTCCAGCCCTGGGCACTGTGTTTGTGCTTTCTCTCAGTGTATCCTCTTGGTGTGTTACAGATGGGAGCTCTCAGCCATGACAACAAACAGCACCATCAGTCGCCCCATTGTCTCCAACCAGGGCTGAAGACAACTCGTCCTTCTTCCACCCTGCCCTCACCCCTCCACATCCTGACCTCTTGCTCCACTGCCTGCATGAATTTTTAGCCCTTTCAAGCAAGGATTGTGTGAGCTCAGTTTGTCTTGCCCTAGCTAGGCCTCCCTCTGCCCTTGTCATGCTTTGGGCAGCACAAGTGGACAGGCAGAGCTGGCCACTGGGGAAAAAAACTGTCTGGGCCCAGCAGCACAGCTGTGACCCCTCTCCTTGCTGGTGGCTCTAGAGCTTCCTTCCCTTTGCCTGTGGAACTGCAGCTGTGCTGTCCGGTCCCCGGCCACTTTCCAAGGGCCTGAATCAACTCTTACCACCAGCCATGGCCCTGGGGTTGATGTCAGGGTCAACCTGAACTGTTCCTGCATTGCCTCAAGAGAGCAGGAACCTCTACACCTGCTCCTGCCAGCACTGACAGCTTCCTGGCACTAAATGGCAGGCCCCAGCTCCAAGCTGAGCCCAGTATGGGGGTCTGGGCCCAGCTGGACACTGCCCAGCTCCCATTGTAAAACAGCAACTGGGGGGAGTTTTATAAATGGTGAGGCAGACGTGGTTTCTGTGTGTCCTAGCAAATGAATGGGGGGAGAAAAGGCGCGAAAGGGGAGACTGAGCCAGGTGCCTTCCCCTGAAGCTGCAGGCCAGTAGTGGCTTGTGGCAGCAGCAGGCAGTGGCTGATGTGAGCCACAGCGCTGCCTGGGGTGGGGAAGGGATGCTGGGCCCCCCAGCAGCACTGCCCTGGGGTACCTGCCTCTTGCCCAGAGTTGTGCTGTTCTGCAAGAGGACAGAAGGAAAATGGTGTATGTCTCCTGGGCTGTGCTGGCTCAGGTGGATGGGTGCTCTGTAGCTTCCTGCTTCAGGGCTGGAGGTGGAGGGATGCCTGGGGCAGCCTTCCTGGGTGGCACAGAGGGCTGTGCTCCAGCCCCTTCCCACCAACATGAGCTGTCTGATGTGAAGAGGAGCTCCAGTGGCAACTGTAGTGGGGCTAGTGCAGAGGAAGCTAGGGAAGCACTCAGTGTTTCCTGGGATGTGGAGTCACAGAGATGGTGGTGGCTGCGTGCCAGGAATGGGTGGCAGAGGGCCCAGGCTGTCTCCCCTGCCCTGAGGGCTGGCACACAGCCGGGGTCAAGTGCTCATCCAGCAGCACAAGGTTGCAGGGGTGCCTGGGCTCCTCAGCCTGCAGGAGGTGGCCAGTGCAAGCACAATGGAGCGGTCTGGAGGGGCGTGAGAGCAGTGAAAACGACGTGGCAAGAGAACAGAAGGCATCACAATTGCGACAAGAGCTTGTTCTTCACACGCTGGCAGCACCTCGCCGTGATAGGCAATGAGCATCATTGGCCTGGAGGGAAACAGGGTCTGCTGTGACAGCACATCTGGCTGAGGGAGAGCAGCCCCAGCCTGGGCTCATCTCTTGTGGTCCTTGGCACCTGCAGATTACCCTCAAGGACTTAGGTGAACATCTACCCTGTGTTGTCTAGCAGCTCTAACTCCCCTCCTCAATCAGCTGCCTGGGCCACAGGCGCTCTCTCAAGCTCTGAAATAAATGGTGGAGGTTTTTTGCTGTGCACTGAAGCACCAAGCTTACTCTCCTTGCAGGGTGCCAGGTGCTAGGAAACACCTTCCGAGCGCCCAGAGTCCATGGGCTGGATCATGTGGTGCTGAGCACAGAGGCTCCTCAGTTCTCTCAATTCTGTCCATGAATGGTTGTCACTGGGAAGAATCACAATCTCTGGGGCATCGAGTGGTGACAATAGACCCCAGAAAGGCTCAGTACCCCATGCCAGCTGCCTCTAGGAGAGCAAACCTTTAGGGGGGAAAAGTCTTCTCTGGGAAGAAAAGAAGGGGCTCATCAGGGAGAGGGGTCACTCCTCTTCAAGGGTTCTCTTGGGTTCAGGAGTGCTGTGGCCCTAACCGGCCTCTGCCAGGACCCTGCTGCAGGCCTGGGCGTGGGACACTGCTCAGCACCTTGGTCCAGGTCTCTCCAGTGTGTTTTCTTGGCTTATCAGCTCCTTCTCCCATCACCCTGCTCAGTCATCGGTGATGCTGGAGAGCAGCTCCCAGGCAGGCAGACTAGACACAGGATATTCTGCTGGGCTGGCAGGAGCTGGGCAGATGTGTGCCCCACAGGGGGATCCCTGCTGCCTTTGTCACTGCCCCCTCCTGAGCGGCAGGTTTGCTTTAAAGACCCTGGCTTCCTTTTATTACTTCCCCTCTCAAATTGCAGCTGGCCGCAAGGGCTATTTTTAGCAGCCTGCCTTCTAAAAATAGCCGTGAGCTGTTTGGAGTTGCGTCACAAGAGGTAACTCTCTCCGTGAGTGGCTTGGCCTCTGCACCCCAGGAGGCTACAAAAGGAGGCCGGGAGCAGCAGGGTCAGCAGGTTCAGCCACAGCCAGAGGCGGAGGAGGCAGCGGTTCCCTGTCAGCTTCAGGCCATCCCAGCCCCGGCAGCATGACCATCTTCTGCAGCCACTGCCACCGGCCCCTGCAGGCAGAGATGAGCTGCCTGCCCAGGAGGGCCAAGCAGGCGCCCAGTGCCTCGAGGCCGTTCAGGTGAGCTCCCTCCCACCTCCTGCCCTCCCTCAGGGCTGGGATGGCCTCCCAGAACCCCGGGACAGCTGGTGTAGGGTCTGATGGCCCTTGCAAGGTGCTGACACCAGCCTGGGACAGCGGGACTGCCAGCTGGTGCATGGGGAGGAGGTGCAGGAATTTGGAGGGGCAGAGGTATTTTAGGTGGTTTAAGAGGAAAGGCGTATTGCACTGCGCTGGGGTGCACATTCCAGGACTGGATGCAGTTTCCATCCTTGTGGGTTTGGTGGGGAGGTTGTGTCACATGGGCTCCCCACCAAAGCACAGGTCATTGTCCAGCGTGGTGCCCAGCAGGAGAGGCACCAGCCATAGCAGCAGCGTGTGCCCCTGGGTAGGCCTGAGCACCTCTGCCTGTGCCCACAAGGTTTGCTCTCCTAGAGACAGCAGCTGGCACGGGTGCTGAGCATCTCCACTCCATATCCCTGAGCTTGCAATTCTTCCCACGGTGACAGGCAGGGAATGCTGTCCCTTTCCCTCCCTGGACACGTGTCCCAGATGGCTGGCTTTGCAGGTCAACCAAGAGTGCCTCCAAGGCTCGCCGAGACCAGATCAATGCGGAGCTGCAGGCGCTGCGCTCCCTGCTGCCCATCTCTGCTCAGGAGAAGGAGCGGCTCTCCTACCTCCACACCATGGCCCTGGTGTGCCTCCGGCTGCGGGGGGCTCAGCTGTTCCCTCCAGGTACTCTCAGCACTGCTGTACACCACGCTGGCTTGGTTCTGTGTGGGGCACTGCTCCTGCCCCATCCAAGACAGCACTTCATCCTCATCCCCCCGCAGGCTTGGCTCCTCCTGCGGGTCCGGCCCTTGGCACAGAACTACTCTCCCTGCTCCCGGGGTTTCTGCTTGTGCTCTCAGCCGACAGCAAGCTGGTCTACATCTCAGAGAACGTGGCTCAGGTGCTGGGCCTCTCCGTGGTAAGGCCTGCTCATGGGGCATTTACAGTCACTGTCCCCATACCCCTCCTGGTGCCTTTATTGCATGCACAGCACACTGCCCCAGCAGAGGCTGGGCTGTGGCTCCAGCAGGCTCCGCACCCACAGTGCCAGCCAGGGCCCACTGAGACGGGCACAGTCCCTGAGGGCAGCCCCCTCTTTGTCAGGTGGAGCTGCTTGCCCAGGGGGACACGGTCTTTGACATCCTGGATGGGCGAGTGGGAGAGGATGTGCACAAGAAGCTCCTCCTTGCCCAGGAGGAGCCTGGCAGGGGTAAGGGAGGCCTCGGCTGGCATCTCATGGATCTTGCCGCCCTGCTCTGGCCCTTGGCTGTGATTAGAGAGCCAGGGCCAGCCCTGCTGGGAGCAGAGCAAGGGAGCCCCTGACCCCCTCTGAACGGCTTGTTTCCCTGCAGAAGTCACTTTTGTCAGCGAGATGCGCACATCCAAGGCCTTCCGGCTGCAGCACGGGGGGAATCGGGTCATGGCAGTGTGCGGGCGCTTTGTGGCCCTGCGCTGGCCACCCTCCCCCTCCACCACAGCCTTCCTGGCCCTCTGCACACCCGTTGTGCAGTCACCCACAGATGGCGAAGCTGCTTCCCAGGACGACATATTCCAGAGCATGCATCTCCTGGACATGACGTTTATTGATGTCACGGAGAGGTGAGGGGTGCCTGCTTGCACCACAAGCCCCAGCTGTACATCTCAGGCACCAAGAATCGCTTCTCTTCACCAAGCCTGTGGATGGAATGCAGCCTAGATGCTGCATGAGCACTGAGACTCTCACAAACGCCTCCCAAACCTTTTCCCTCATTTACAACTAATTTCTCTACCTTTGTTGTTTCATTCTCCATCATGCAGCAGCTGCTCCTTGCTGAGATGGTGCAGGCTCTGTACAGCACTCAGTCCCCACTCCCCTTATCTTCCCCAGTGTCACCTACCACCTAGGCTACCACAGGGAGGAGCTGGTCGGTCAGTCGTGGTACAGCCTCCTGCACCCCGAGGATGCTGACCTGGCAGCTGCCCAGCACAGGGCCATGGGTGAGTGTCAGGCCTGGGAACGTGTGTGCTGTCCCCTGGCTCCATGGTCTGGTTATAGCCTGAAACGCGGCTATCCAGGACAGCAGCGACAAAGCGAATTCAGTCCTCCCTGTTGAGATTCCCTGCTCCAAAAAGGATGAGGTGGGGAAGTGGTTACACACCATCTCTAAGGTCACAGGTAGTTTCCAAGCTGGGGGTGGGCATCCTGCTTTTGCCACAGTATACAGAGGAGGGACAAGCCCACTTTAGTCCCATCTCTTTGGGAGGGCAGGACTGCTACGGACCTGACTCTGCTCTGTGTGGCTTCTGTCCCGCTGGGGCCAGACTAGTGACCGACGCCAGAGCTCATCGGGGCAGCCTACGGGCTGTACAGTCAGCCTGGGGCCGTGCCCTGCGGCCGGCTCACGCTGTACCTTCCCTTGCCCGCAGCGCTGGGGGCCGGGGCCGGGACCGGGCCAGCAGCAGGGACCGCCGTGCTGCGAGTGCTGCGCAAGGACCGCGCCTGGACCTGGCTGCGCGTGTGGGCGCGGAGGGACGGCGGCTGCATCACCTGCACCTGCCGCTGCCTCAGGTGAGCGGGGTCCCGGGGTGGGGCGGGGGCTGCATCACCT
>VZRV01000632.1:225921-238916 GCA_013398115.1 Falcunculus frontatus
TTTTTGCTAAAAAAAAAAAAAAAAAGACAATAAACGCCGCTCCCCCACGTGACCGCCTCTGCCTGCGCGTGCCGCTTCCGGTTCCGCCGGTGCCGCGCGGGGCCGTTCCCGGGGCGCGGGGCTGGGGCCCGGGGGCGATGAGGCCGCTCCGGGAGGGGCCGGGACGGGGCCGGGGATGGGGACGGGGACGGGGACGGGGACGAGGACGAGCCGCCGCTTCCACGGAGAGCGAGGAGGAGGCAGCCGCGGAGCAGCCGCTCGGGAGGCTGGAGGCCGCGGAGGAGAGCTCTGGCGACAGCGACAGCAGCGACGACGGCGGGAGCGTGGCGGGGGCTGGCGGGAAAGGTGAGGGGGGCCCGGCGGGAGCGACTCCGGGACGGGCGGCGGCCTCAGCCCGGCGCGCGGTCGGGGCGTCACGGAGGCCCGTTCAGTGTGAAACGAGTTGTTGCCAAATGGCTCGGTGCCCTCTCGCATTCCAGCTCCTGCATCCCTCCCTCGCCTGCCCGGCTGAGCAGCTCGGGATCACCAGCAGGGTTTGCGCTGGAGCTGGGTGAGAGGTCCCTGCAGCTAACACGTGTAGGTGCCTCTTCTCCCCAGTCTCCTTCCCAGTGCTTGGAATCACAGAACCATGAACTGGTTCGGGTTGGAAGGGACCTTAAAGATTGTCCAGTTCCACCCGCCCTGCCGTGGGCAGGGACACACCTCGCACTAGGCCAGGTTGCTGTGGAAGATGTCACACATCTCGGGGACAATTGCTCTGTGCCAGTTCAGATGTGCAGGAGCTCGAGAGGCCCTCACAGGACAGGAGAGTGGAAGAAGCGGGCGATGCGTGGCTGTGGGCACAGCGTGGGCTGAGGTTCAGGGGCTGGGTTGGTGGTTCTCATCCACAGCAGTGAACACAGTTTGGTTTCCTCGTCTCAGAACGATCCAGGTGAGAATGAAAACCTTACGAAAAATACAGCAAAAGCCCTTGAAGGGAATTGTGAGGGAGTGGACATTGGTGTCGAATGTAGGGCACAACACAGGGTGTCACAGGTGTGAGGAGTCACTGGTTGCCTTGTGAAAGGGTTTCCAGGGCGTGTCTGTGTGGGGTTGTGGGGGAGGCACATCTCTAGAGGTGAGCTTTTGGCAGTGGGATTCAGTGGTGGGCAAAGTGCCCCGCCATCTGGTGTAGGCATTTTGTTTTCCTCTGGTGAGGAAATGGTGAGCAAAGCTCAGAGAGAGGATCACCGACAGGCACTCTTTCCTTCCCACAGCTGGATGGGAATGGGAACAGCAGTTTTGCTTTTGCCATCTGTCAGGGCCCTCTGTGATCTTGTTTCTGGAGCAGAAGGAGTTATATTAGAATCCAGCACTGATTTTGTCTCAGCAGAGAACGACTGGGCAGATATCAGATATTTCTGTAGGCCATCTGTTCTTGCATCCTGGACACTCTGATGTGCTCAGCAGGTTGTACAGCTCCCTACAGGTTCAGCTGAGGAAGGCATAAGGTGTCCATGTGTCACAGGAGTCTGTGGGAGGAGAGGAAACACGAGGAGGCTGTGCTTGTGAGCAGGAAATGCCCCTGTTATCAGCAGGTAACAATAGCTTATCAAGAGGTGCAAAAAGGAGGAAACAATCCACAAAATAATGGAAGGAGGGAAAATTAAATGGACTAGAGAGACGGGACAGAAAAGGTAAGTTATATTCTGAGGGGAAAAAAGGAATGAAAAAAATGGGGAAGTTAAGTCCTCAAGAAAGAATGGAAGGAACAAGGAAAATAAGCTAATCCTGCCTTTTTAACCAGAACCTTTTCGCACACACAGTTGACAAATCTGCTGCCCAGCAGTGAATGCCTGCTGGGACCATTCACTTCTGCCCCAGAACAGGCTTCTGTTTTTATAGTGATGTCCAATGATGTTTTTATCACTGTGAGTGGTTAATTCAATCTCCTACAAATAGACAGTAGGATGTATTTCATGGACTGATACTACTGTGTGGAAATCATTTTCCTCATTAGGTTTCAGGCAGTCAGGTTTGGTCTCCTGTACCAGTATTGAAATACTTTATCAGTGGAAACTCTGCATGCCTTTGCTCTGTCTGATTTATACCAAATCTCCTTTTAATCCTTTGCTAAGTGGTGCATCTTTTTATGTGATGTCTTCATCTCATTTTCATTGACATTTTGTAAGCCTTTGCTATTTAAGTAGCATTGTTTTGGAATTGCAGCCGAATGGAATATTGGAGTGCAAGTGACGGTGCCTTGTCTTCATCAAGTGCTAAGAGTATCTTCCACATCATTATTCCTTTCCCTTAATGCTTTCTTTGTCCTTTTGACTGTCCTTGTTCAGAGTTCAGATAAGGAGGGGTGTTTAGGGGAAGCAGTGCAATGAAATCATGCCGTATTCACATTTCCTTTGTCCCTCGTGCAGCAGACTGGATAGTCAGTGTTCCCAGATCCCACCTCAGAGCACTAATGAGAGTCACCAGAGCAAAGTTCCTGAGCATTCAGAACAAGCAAAAAGAAAATGTGTATTGAAGCAGCTCTTGGCTGTGCCCATTATGTTTTCTGGATGATGGGAGTAGTTTCTGAAGCAGAAAGTCTTGGTTATTGCCAGGAGGAGAGTGCTTGGGATGAGTCCATGCTCTGAGCCAATGTGACTGACCTCATGTTGCTTCCTGAATTTGGGAAAACACACACAAGCCTTGCTCATGGGGCAGTGTTTCATGTTTGTGTGGCAAGGGTTTGGGAGTGAGTGGGCTACAAGAGCAGCTTGGGGGGCACCTGGCACCCAGCCAACGTATCACAGACAGGATGTGATTGTCTCTGCTGGGCCACAATTGGGGTGTTTTGTATTGCAAAGGCTCAGAAAGACCATGTGCCTGTCACTGCTCAGAGGTGCTGGGCAGGCAAACGCCACCTAAGTCAGTTTGCCAAGGCTTTCCCTTCCAGAAGGGACTCAGTGCAAACCCCTTCTTGCCCTTACAAGAGAGTGGAATGAGCATATCCAAGTGCTGACTTGAAGAAATGCTTTCAGTTGTTGGTTCTGAACACCTAGAGGTGTAAATCTAGAATGAAGAATAGTATGATAATAATGATGATAGTATTTTTGCATTCTGGTTATAAGAAGCATGAAAGGTTACTGACACTAAGGGATATTAAGGAAAGGTTAAAGTGGGAAAGTCAGGACTGAGAGGTGACGTCTCAGAATTTGTAATGCCCAGTGTAGAGCTCATACTGCTCTTTGTACCAGAGTTTTGTAAAAACTTTGTACTGGTCTTGTGTGTGCTGTTGAGTGGAGAGAGAAGCAAAGACACTCTGGGGGAGGCTGCTCTGTTCTAGTGGTGAAGCCTGAAGTGATTGATGGGAGAGGAATCAAAGGCTGGGAGATGTTCTGGTTTCTTTCTGCCATGCAGCTGTACAGGGATGGCACCACTATGCTTGTGCCACCGTCTCAAGCTCTGAGACATCCCTCTTGGTGGAGTCTGGGGGTGAGAAGTGCCTTGAGAAGCTGTTCAGTTCAGGTGTGCCCTGTGCTCTCTTCCAGAACAATCTGACATGTCTTTTGAGGAGCTCCTGCGGGTGCAGAGCGATGCAAGGACGAGAGTGAGCAAGAAGGTGCCTGGTGGGAAGAAAACTGCAAAGCCTACCAAAGCTACAGTGAAGCAGCAACAAGGCAAAAAGGGGTAAAGAGGCTCTTTTGTGATCAGAAAAATGTGTATGTATGCTCTCTGCACTCCAGAAATTATATTGGGAGCTTCTCACAGCAGTGGTGTTGCCTTGGAGCTGGCATAGATCTCCTTTAATGTACTAGACAATAATGCCTGTCACTATAATGTTTCATATGGGAATGGTCTGGTGCTGTTTTCAGAGCTCTTAATATCCTGTCCTCTTCAAATCTCCAGCAGCCGCCTGTCACTTGATAGTTAAATTGGCACTCAATACCTTTATATCCTCTGTATTAAGGCACTTGTAACCTTTGGCATGGTGTGCCTCTCAAGCTCTGTGATAGTGTCTACTGTAACCTGAAATAGTTGCCCTGCTGGTTCCTAAACCCCTTTGAGCTTATCAGTATCTTGTGCCTGGCTCTCACTGGCTGGAGTTACAGTCACAGACAATTGTTCTGGAATTCCATTCATCCTTCTGCTGCTGTCTCATCTGTGGCTTGTCCATGTTCATTTTCTTTTTTTCCCCTCTCTACAGTACTCACCATCACAGACTTTTTCCTGTATTCAACACACCAAAAGCTATGACACCTTTTTACAGTTCTCCACAGGCCCCCACTGGTAACAGCAATACCCTTACCCTTTATTTGCAGTATTTAGCCAGTTTTCAGTCCTCAGAGTGGCATCCAAGTGATTTGAATGGGTTTCCTCTGTTACACTGGCACTCCCTAACTTATTTCTGAATCTCTGCTCAATACATGAGCAGAGAACACAAAAAACATTTCTTCTGCCATAAAGAGTCGATTAGGATAATGTATCTCCTTTACTTTTTACCCAGGACTCTGGGGGATTTTGTGTAGTGCAACATCTTCTCACAGTGTCTCTATTTCTGCCACACAGTTTGCATAATTCTGCTTTTGTTTAATTCCTCTAATCCTCTAAGTGATGTATTGCTGTAAATCCCACATGCTTTTTCTCTCATGTTTTTGTTATGGAAGTGAGCTTCTTAAAGAAAGGGCTTCGGGAAAATCCCCTGGCACTGAGCTGGCTTCAGCAGTGCTGTATAAAGCTGACTCCAGAGCGCTGTGCAGGGTTGTAGCCACATCAGCGGACGGGAGAATACACTGATCGCTGCCCTAAGAGGGATTTGGAAAACTTGTGCCTGTGGGGTTGTGTTCCTGCCCCAGTGTCGCTGGTGGCTGGCTGTTGTGCTCTCAGCAGGTGGTTCACAGGTTTCTCGTGTTTCTGATAACTTGCCTGATGTACTGACCAATCACAGGATGCAGCACCCAAGAAATATGGGGAGAGTAATACCCTGTTCTCCCACCTTATCCTGGCCCCCTTGCATGCCTGAAACATCAAGCTGTGAAGGCCTGTGCTGCAAGGAGAACTTGTTCCCTTAATCGGTTGTCACTGTGATCCTCATGGTCCTGATTCATTGTGGAGTCTCTTTCAGGATATGTGCCATCTGCTGTGCAGCCCGTTTTCCTGGGGGCTGACTTTTTCCTTACTGGTGTTAAACTGGGCTTTCTTGCTGAGCGTGGCCACAGTGGAATTGGCCTCTCGTTGTGACTACCAGGCCAGTGCAGAAATTCTCAGCTGTGACACCCATGAGTGCTGAGGGAGCTGTCAGATGTTATTGCTCAGCTACTCTCCGTAATCTTTGAAATCCACCTGAATATGGGGAAAAATTTCTTTACTGTGAGGGTGACTGAGCACTGGAAGAGGCTGTCCAGTGAGGTTGTGGAGTCTCCTTCTCTGGAGATACTCAAAACCCACCTGGATGCAATCCTGTGCAACCTGCTCTAGGCAACCCTGCATTAGGAAAGGTTCCTTCCACCCCCAGCCATTCTGTGACTCCATGAGAGGAATACTCAGTACAGCACATTTATTGATGCAAGTGGTGGGTTTTCACTTGATACAATGGAGCTGTTCCAGGTTCTGTGTGGGGTTGTTTTAACCACACATTGATACGTTTGGTTGTTGCAGCCTTCTGTAGCTCTTGACTGAGTCACCTCTTTGCTTTCTCTAGGTATCGTGGTGAGGATTGAGTTGGCAGAGTCTGTTGTGCAGTAATCTTCTTCTGAGGGTCCAAATGACCTCCCAGCATATTAGCCTGGGCCTCATTCTGATGTCTGCTCCTCTTAAATATATTTTTCTCATTTTCAGGCCATTGGAGATGTCTGCCAAGAAGCCTGTACCTTTCCTGCGACAAGTCGTCCCTGTTAGGAAGAAGGTGGGTGCTGCCCCTCCCCAGTTCATGGCTTCCCTTAGCGCTGCGGACAGGGCACACACTTGGGAATGGGGCTACTGCAGATGGCCCAGGCTACTGCTGGAGAACAGGGCTGGACCACTGGGGAGTGCAGACAGTGACAGTGTTTCCCTGGGGAGAACAACAGGTGGCTGCAGGAGCAGCTGCAGGTTAACTTGAGAGTTTGTGACCCAGGCGTTTCTAGAAGGTGCAATGACTGCCACCAATGACAGTTTCACTGCAAACCATGGTCATTGTTCAGTTCTAATCCCAGAAGTTCAGATGTCCATCTACTTTCCAATCTGAATGTAACTTTTGACTTATCGTTGCTGGATCATCTGAATATGGTAATTTCCACAGTTAGAGACCTCTTTTTGTCTCTCCCTTTTTGCATGACCTGACCCAGTTAATGTGTGAAAATCTAGATAGGCTTGAGTTCCCAAATCCATCACCTTGACAACACATATTCAGCCAGCTCTTGATCTGGGAGTTGCAGCTGTTTGGAGGCAGCACTCCTGCTGCTGTTCCTGGATACTCCTGGGTGGCAGACTTGCATATGGAGATGTCTGTTGCATGGTAAACTGGATGCAGGCGTGACTTTGGGGATGCCACCTTGACCGTCATGCTCAGTCTTTGCCAACTGCAGATATTTCAATGGTGGGAGCATAACATTGCCGAGGAAAACAATGGCTGACCCCCAAAGGGAGAGTAAGCAGGCTGTTAACAGGGTAAAACACTGGCTACAGCTCTTGCCTTTGCCTTCCCTGCTTTCAGGTCCAGAGAGACCCTCGATTTGATGACCTATCTGGAGAGTATAAGCCTGAAATATTTATGAAGACATACAGCTTCTTGGACAGCATCAAGAAGCAGGAGAAGGAGGTGATGCTCTGTGCCTGTCCTCGCCTGGAAGAACCTTGCTTGGCAGGGGCTACTTCTTCAAAGGTTTTTCACAGTGGAGGTGACAGGCAGGCAGTCATGCAGCTTTCTGCTCTCTTCTTCAGATGGTTCAGAAGCAGCTGAAGAAATGCCGGAACATGGAACAGAAGGAGAAACTTCAGCGGCTCCTGAACCGTATGGTGAGTTCAGTGCTGCATCTCCTCTCTGGGAGGCACGGGGAGAGAGGATGTGTGACCTGAGGTCTGCCTCAATGCTGACACAGGCCACCCTTTTTGTACAGACACAGCAGGAACAGGCACAGAAAAAACAGCAGAAGTTGAGAGAGAGGGAGCTGTCTTTGAAAAGACAACAGAGGGAATTGGCCAAGCAGGGAAAGAAACCCTTCTTCCTAAAGAAATGTAAGTACTCGCTGTGAGCGTGCTGCAGGAAGATCTAGAGGGAGTATGCTGGCAGGAATTCAAGCACTGCAAAGTGTCCATACTATTCCACAGAGCTGCGGGGGGATTGTTCTAGTGCTGGTACTCAAGGGACAAGCTAAGCCTGGACCAGGGAGGGAGCAGTGAGGAGGGACTGCTCTGTAGAGATGTTTTGGGTGTGTTCAGTTTAAAACTTGACTTTCCTCTACAGCTGAGAAGCGGAAATTGGAGCTAGCTGAGAAGTATGCAGAGCTGAAGAGGAGTGGAAAGCTGGAGAGCTTCCTGAACAAGAAGAGGAAGAGGAATGCCATTAAAGACAAGCGCCATCTGCCCTCACAGAAGAACTTGTGACTGTTGGACAGTCATGCTGTTGTCTGGCACAGGGACTCACTCTGCCTTGGCCAGGCCTGGAAGATGGTTATCCCTCTTCCCAGTATCTGCCTTCCACTGTACAGTGATGCTGTAAGGCAGCAGAGCAGAGGCTGAGCGGAAGGAAGTAGTGGGGATTTTGTAGCTGAAGTGTCTTCTTTGCTTGTGGTTTAGATCATGCCTGGGTGGTGACAAGTGTGTTGTGCAGATGCTGATGGTGATGACAGCTGTCTTTGCCCTTGCACCTGCTCATTTCTAACTCTAGCAAGGAAAGCGTGAGTCCTGCCCTGCACTGCTGGCTCTACTCCAGGTTTTTTCAGAATTCCGCTGAGGCAGAAAACGACATGGGACAATGCCTGCTCAGAGCAGCAACCCTGACTTCAGATCAGGTTGCCCAGGGCTACTTCGGTGGGATCTGGTAATTTCCAAGGACAGATGCCCTCACCTCTCTTGGCCTCTGCCCTACTGCTTCAGGTTCTCAAGATGGAACTTTTTGTTCCCTCATCCAGGAAACCCGCCTGGTGTTAGTCCATAATCATTGTCTTGTTCTCAGTGGAGTGCCTGGCTCTGTCTTCTCAGCAGCTTTGTCACAGGTCTGAGGGGTGGGTGGGAAGGGGATGCTGTAAGGTCTCCCCAAAATCTTTTCTTCCTGGCAAATAAATCCTGTTCCCTCAGCCTTTCCTAGCAGTGCTCCAGCCTCTGACAGCTTTCACATACTCAACTGGAGTCAGCCCAGACAACCAACAACTATCTTTGTGCCCCAGCATGGATCAGTATCTGGATGTAGTCTCACAAGAGATGAGTAAAGGTGAGAAGATCACTCTGCTCCACATGGGCTGCTCCTGGTGATGCAGATCTAGGCGTGGCTGGCCTTCCTCATACATGGGGCATGCTGTGACTGCTCAGGTATTGCTGCTTGGGATCTCTCCTTCAGAGCAGCTTGCTTTCTCAGGGTCATCTCCACAGTGTTATTAATACTTCTAGGAAACCCATCCTGGATGAAATAAAGTACCTGTTTTCCTTTATTCCCACTGTCAGTGCTGCTACAGTCAAAAGTGTTTGAACTTAAAGGAGTCAATGCCTCTCTCCAATATAATGTTTGAACACCAGCCCTCTTGCTTGTCCTTGCTCTGTTTGCCCCTGTCTGCCGTGGCTGTGCTGACAAGGGGACCCCAATGTGACAGGTCAGAGTGTGCTGGGAGAGTGCCTGGGCACAGCTATGTTGTGTGAGTGGCCACAGGTGTTTGGGGCCTGGGGACAGGCCTTGCTGGGAGCAAAACATGGAACAAGGAGCAGGTCAACCAGCCTGAGAGTGTTGCTGAAGCACCTGCCTCCACTGAAGTTCCTGTGGGTGATGAAAGTTCTGCTCTGGTGACAGGCCTTCGTGGAACTGGGAGAAGGCAGTAGAGATGGGATGTGCCAGCTTGTCTAGAGACCTGCAGCCATGGGCCTTGCTGAGGGATCCCATGGCACTCCTCAGCATTCCTGAGTCCATGTGTCCCCATCCCCTGCTGCTTGGAGGTCTGGTGCAGCAGGTGACAAGGCTGGTGCACCCCCAAAGTGGCCCTGCTTTTCCCTCCTGCCCCTCTGGAGCTAAAAGTCTTCCTCCTGCTGAGGCCTGTGCCTGCCTGCAAGGAGGACATCCTCGCTGGGATGTCACCTGCTTCTGCTCAGCTCGGTGGTGGTGAGCAGTGAGCCTTGGCCTGTGCCTGCCAGCTCCTGGGCTCAGCACCCTGCAGCAGGGGAAGCCCTGGGGCATTGCCCAGCTCAGCCAGGGGTGAGGTGACACTGGGTATTGGGCACGCAGCAGCATGGCAGCACCAGCTCCAAGGGAAGGAGATGCTTCCAACAGCTCCAGGAGCTTCTAACATCTCCAGAGAGCTTCCTGCTGCTGGGGAGCTGCTCTTGCCATTAGCCTCCCAGCCTCAAGCAGTTGGCTTATTTTCCTCGTTTCTAAGGCGATTTGGGCAGACCTGCACTGGTGTCCCTCTGGGTGGAGTGTGGGGACCTGCTGTGGGTGTCCTTGGGCATGACTGGTCCCAGCTGATGTGACTGCAGCGGTTGCACAGGCGGTGGTGGCTGACAAAGCTGCCCACGCACACCCCACCAGTGACACCCTTGGAGCCCACCAGACTCTCACAGGACCTGTGGGCCAGCAGGAACGGCTCCAGACCCAGTGGCCTGGGATGCTCTCCCCAGGCCTAGGTGGTCACTGAGCGAGCCTCTCCACACGCTGGACAGCCAGTCACACAAGGGACAGACCCCCACAGGAGCGGGGGGGGAATCTGCCTAGTGGCAGGGACACAGACATGAAAAGGCTGCGGGGCTCAGGTCTTTTATTGCAAAGAGGGAGATACAAAAAAAGGACAGTCACCCCTTTTTGGGTCCCCCCAGGCCTGCAGCTGGCTGAGAGGGGTGACAGCAGGGGGAGGCCCAGGCCTTGCTCCTCCTGCATGGGGACCTCAGCTCACACAGTGGGGAGCAGGCTGCTGCCAAGGACCACACTGGAGCCAGGGCCAACCACAACAGCAAAGTGGGTGACCCGCTGTGTCCCCATGTGGCACCCTGGCTGGCCAGAGAGCAGTGCTGTATGGGAGCACTGGCAGGGAGCCTGGCACAGGGTAGGGCTGCCTGGCCTCACCAAAACACAACTCATGGCAGGCAGCCCTGGCCTCCTCCTCTGCTCTGCTGTTTTACCAGGTGGGGTGCTGAGGTTCCAAACTGCTCCGCAGCCTTACAGAGGCTGCTGTGGGGGCCCTCACCATGCGCCTCTCGGGGCCCTGAGCAGCTTCACCCAGGGAAGGAGGGAGCAGGGTCGTTGCCCTCTGTCCAGGCAGGGAGCTCGGCTGCCTGCCCCGGGTTTGCAGGTACGGCCAGGCATGGGGATGCCCAGGCTGTAGCTCCTGCTGGCTCGTCACGTGTTGTCCTGGGCCAGCTCCTCGGGGCAGGCAGGTTGGTCCCGGGCCTTGCGCAGCCCCGTGGGCGGCTGGGCTGGGGCGCTGTGCTGCGGGTCCGGCCCCGGGGGCGTGTGGTGCTGGTGCCGCTGGTACTGCACAAACATACAGACCTTCATCCCAATGGCCAGCATGTTCTTGCCCATGAAGATGCTGGAGACCCGGGCATCCCTGAAGAAGACCATGTTGCTGCCTCGGATGAAGATGGTGGTGATGTTGACGGTGAGCATGCTCAGCATGGGGTACAGCATCATCCGGTGCGGCACGATGCCGATCCCCTGCATGCTGATCTCGCACAGGGACACACACGGCAGGACCAGGAGCAAGATGTAGCAGTAGAAGAACATGATGCCCTCAGCCCAGAGCGGCAGCCCCTTCTTCTGAGGCTCCCACAGGTTGGCCTGGATGTCCAGCACATCCAGCATGTCCACAATGACCCAGAAAAGGCGGTTGCGGAGATCTTCCTTCTTCTTGAATGTTCTGACGTACTCCATGTGCTCTGTGGCCACCAACAACACGTAGAGAGCTGGGATGCAGATGGAGAGCAGCAAGGTCAGCGCTTTGCGGGCTATGAGATCCAAGCTTTTCCGGTCAGCTTTATAATTCTGGTATACAAAGTAGACTTTGATCTCCAGAACGAAGACATACAGGAACCAGAGGATCATGGCATATCCTCGCTTAGCTGTCTTTACCTCTGCCCCAACCCAGATAGCCACATAGCGGAGGACCAGCAGGAAGCATATGTCACCCACTGCCACCATGACACAGATGCCCAACTTCCTGGAGCCCTGGCTCTGCTCCACCAGGTAAGCATCCATGAGGACGAGGCTGGTCATGATGAGCACAGTGGAGAGGCACACATGGGGCTTGCTGACAGGTGGTGGGGGAACCATCCTGCACAGAGGAACAGGCAGGGTCATCAGGGAGTTGCTGAGATTTCCTATCCCCACCCTTGGGCCCCTTCTGCCGCCCTCTCCTCAACAGCTGTGGATGGCTGAAAGAAGGGGGGGTGCTATTCATAGATTTCTCCCATCCTATGTGCCTGGATTGCTCCAAACCTGCAGATTTCTAGCCAAAGAGCTCCTGAGACTGACCAGGCCATCCTGGTGGCACGTGCTGGCTGAAACCCAGCTCCTAGAAAGCACATGGTGGGGCAGGCTGAACACTTGGGACACTTCAAGCACTTAGGACCCTAGTGCCTTTTCTGGTAGCTCATCACACTGACTAGCCTCTGCCACCACAAAGGGTACATACATGCCTTATTTTCCATGGGATTTCCCAGCCAGTGGTACCACTTGTATTTTCCCCCCACAAGGCACGTAAGACCAGACTTATGTGTTTAACCCAAGCAGGCTCTTAATTGCTATGATCCAGGACCACTCTTTTTAGTCTCTTTATTTTCATGCACAGCACAAGATGAAGCCTGGATTTTTCAGTCTGGCTGTCCTGTGGGGTGGGAGGGAAAAAATTGGCCCACTATTCAGTTTCCTTCAGGTTCACGCTCCCCAAGAGCTTTGCCTAGAGCTATATGCCAATGCCCACCCTGCCCCAACACCATAAACTGAAAGCAAGGAGAAGCAGCACGAGCCCACAGCTCCAGGACACAAGGAGCTCTGCAACAGGCCCTGAATTTCTGTGGGATGCTCAGCCTTCCTGGGCTGGGGCAGAGCAAAGCGTTGTCCCCAGAAGCACCCTGTCTGCCTTGGACGGCACCAGGGCTGTCAGACTCCCTCCCCCTGACCAAGCACAGCTGCAGGCAGCTGCCTTCAGAGGCAAAGAGGGAGGACAGAGCCGGGGCTTCGCCAGGCACAACTTGGCAGCTGCTCTGGAGGGGAGCCAGCCCCCCGGATGAAATGGAGGATGAAACTGGGCTGATGACTGTGTGGCACAGTGCTGCACGAAGGCTGCCCACGCAGAGCCCGCCTCTGCCACGCCTGGGCTGTGTGGGGGGCCCTGGGACACAATCCTGGTCATCCAGGGGGCAGCGTGCAGCTGGCACTTTGACCATGGAGCAAGTGCTTGGGAGCAGGATGGAGGCCGGGGAGGTCACCCCTGCACATGGATGCTCCTGGTGCTGAAACTGATGGCACAGGGCCCTGGGCACAAGCTACCTGAACTCCTGCTTTTTGGCTGAGGGAGCAGGCGTCCGGCGCAGTCGTGCATCCCTGGGCCCAGCAGCATCCTGGCACGTTGCGGGAGGCAGCGAAGCCTGAACCTGTCAGACACAGGTGCCTCTCAGGGGGAGGGATCAGAGGCCGGTGGGCATGGGGGAGCCCGTGGATGTGGCACATCTGGAGCGTGCCACACGGCCGGGGGCTCGCCCGCCTGGCACCCCACGGCCTGGCCGAGCCTCCGCGGGGGTTGGGGGTCGCCCAGGCCCCGGCTCAGCACGGCCCCGCCGGACGGACGCCCGCCCCGGGACCCGAGCGGGGCCGCCCCGCCGGGCTCTGTCCCCTGGGAGCG
>VZRV01000632.1:238990-301576 GCA_013398115.1 Falcunculus frontatus
GGGCGGGGACTGCGGCGGCCCCCGCCTCACCCGCGGGCCCGGCGCCGCCCGCCGCTCCGCCGGGTCCGGTCCCCCTGCCCGGGCTCGTTCCCGCTGCCCGGCTGTCCCCATCCGCTCCCGCCGCCTCCCGCATCCCCACCCGTCTCCAGCCTACGTCCTGCCCCAGCCCCTCTGCCCTGCCCCGGCCAGACCCAGACCCCGCAGGGCCGCAGCCAAGAAGAGGCCCCAGGAGAACCTGTGGCGCCCTTGGAAGCCTGGGCTGATAAGGATGTCTGCCCTCCAGCAGGGACTGGGGCCGCGACCTCTCCTTGGTGGGTGGAGAAGTCAGAGGAACCCGAGCACCTCCATGGCCTGACACCCAGCTGTGCCGGTCTGCAGGGTCCTGGAGAGCCCCAGCTCCGCCGGGCTCTGGTACAGCTGGGCTTGGCATCACCAGGGGCTTGTGTGCAGATAAAGCAGGCCAGGGAAAGCAAAAGGTTTCCCCTACCCTGGTAAACATACCTCTCTGCAACTGCTGTTCTATCAGCCTGAGCAGCTTATTGCGTTTAACTCCGAACTTTCTTCTGAGTGATTTAGGTCTTAGCTACACAGGGAAGGCTTTTCAGTGTATTTCCTCTCTGACTTTGAAGTGCTCATTGTAGATATATGTTGTTCGGAAAACGGGGAAGCTCTAAGATCTCTGGAGATGGGCTAAGAGCAAAAGCAGGCATAGACCTGAGAGCAAGGACAAGTGCAAGTGACAGAGTGCCAGGGGAAGTGCAGCCCACCTTGCATCCAGCTGCTTGCAGAGGGGCTGTAGGTCCCTGTTGGATCTAATGCCCTGGGGCATCTTGACTGGCACCAGGAACATATAAATCCCACCTGTGGTGTCCCTGGCAAGTGGAGACACCGAACCAGCATCCAGGCTTAGCTCACGTGTCCCACAGTGAGTGTGGACTGGTTGATGCAGGCAGGTGGCAGTCCTGTGTGAAGGGAGCAGAGCTCTGGGTTAGACAGGTGCAACAAGGTAAGGAGCTGGGCTCTGGGAGCGTTCTCCTAACCCAGGAATAAACAGCAATCCCCAGAAGGGCTGAAAGGGCACGGAAACAAAGCAGCCAAAGCAACCTGCCTCCAAAAATGAAAGGAGACCTTGCAGCTCGGGTGGAGAGCACTGTGAGGCACAAGAGGGCAAGCCGACACTGCAGAAACCTACTTCTTTCTTCCGGGACTCAGAAGCACTGGCTTTCACTTGCTATCCGAGCAGTCTCTTACAGGATGCAAGGAGGAGCAAAGGGTCTTTGTCCATGGAGGCACCCAGGGAGGGGACACCACAGAGGTACCCACGCGACAGAGGAGGGAAAGGGGTGCTGGAGGAAACTACCACACAACGGGGCTAAAGACAAGATGATTCATCCACGAGCTGGAATCATAAAACCCTTGAGTCTCCACTAGAGACTAGGACGGGAGGTGACAACATTCGCGTGGGAAGCAGTAAAGAGCTGCTTTAAGAAGGCACATAAAAATAAGGAGCCAGAGCAAGAACAGATACTTATGTGCTTCTCTAACACATGATGCTGGAACCGGGGTGTCAGCGTTGATTTGTGGATGCATCTGTATCATGGATAAAATGGAAGGAAACCAGAGAGAGTACACCAGGGCTCCCAGGCACAGAGCTGCTCTCTGGCTGCTGCTGGCTCCAGACCTGGGTGGAAAAGCACCTTCAGCTGAGCCCTGTTCTGCCCGTGACAACTGCAACCCCACCATCGGCACTGAAAATTCCCTTTGGGCGGTGACAGCAATGCACTTAAAGGCTGTTGGGAGAGAGATGGAGAAATCCATCAGTCATGTTAACATCCTCAAAGGGGAACCGTGGGAAGCAGAGGAAGTTTGTCAGCAAGGAACAGCAAGCAGTGGCTGTAATGGGGAAAGGCTGGCAGTGGCCTGGGGACTGCGCTGAGAGCTTCAACTGCTCCAAAAGAGCTTTGTAGCCCCCACAGCCTGGCCACAGAGTGTGAGAGGTGGCTGGAACTGATGGACATCCCTCAGGAAGGCAATTAAAAAAAACCAAAAACAAACTGGGAACAGTTTCTGAGCGAATGGTGTTTTAACATCACAAAAATGTCTAATGTGAGCAAAGTGTTGGGAGGTGACATCAGAATGGAGAAGCAAGAAATCAGGTGTGACAAGCAGGAAAACAAGGAATTAATATACAGAGTCAATTCAAGGAACCATTTGTCAAAAACACAGAATGGAGGGAATAGAGCTAAGCAATGGTGACAGTGTTGTTTGGGGTGCAAGCTGGCCCTCTGAGAAAATGGTGTCTACTGAAAAATCTTAATTTCAAACACAGGCACATGCAGCATCATGCACCTTGTTGGGACAGAGAGCAGGTGTTACTTCTGCTGGAAGCAACTCAGAGGAGGAATGAAAGGACCATCATGGAAAAGCAGCACGTTAAGGGGCACTTGTTGCAAACCTGTGGCAGGGCAGAGGCTGGACCACCTGGATGTACCTAGAAGGGAACACAGCAGCTGCTAATGTCACTAACATACACAGGCCTGGCAGCCTGGGCCCCAAAGGATTTTGAAAATTGAGGGGTTTAGCATTGAACCTGGAGCATACAAATCCTGGAGGTCTTGCAAGGCAGGAGGCCACCCCAGCCCTTCGTAAGGCGAAGCACACGAGTGGCAGGGAGCAGCAGCCCAAGCACCGGTGATGTGGCACTGTCCCCAGGGCCTGGAGGCCGGGCTGGATGTGGGGCCAGCCTGCACCTGGTGCCTGAGACCAGGACACCTTTCCCACCCCTCTGGGCTGGGGCTGCAGGTTGTGGTGATGAGGGAGAAAACATGGCTCTGCCACAAAAGGTGCTCTTACAGCTAAAACCATGACAGCTTGAGAGGGATGTCTGTACTGAAGAGAAATGCTCTACTCCAGAGCAGCTGCTGTGTCTTGCTGCACCTCAGCCTTGTTTGAGGGGGCAAAGGCTAAGACAACACAATGGCTCTTCCAGGAACAGTGTGGTTGAGAAAAGTGCTGGCCCAAAGGGATCAGGTGTCCTGCAGGGGCTTGACCAACATATAGGGACACACCGTGGTACCTTATTATCAGGACAAAGATGCTGGTTGCTGTGAGGCCTCTAAACAGTGTTGAAGTGCTGGGGAGGAGCTCATGGGCAGGTCCATTTGGGTAGCAGTGACACATAAAAGAAAATAAGTAAAAGGCTTTTCTGAAGGCACATTTCAAATTGGTTACCTGGATGCTGAAGAGCAAGGGTTCCTTGGATACTTTCCCTGATGTCCTCAAGGATCATATCCACAATGAAGCAAACCTCAGCTGGTGGCTGGCACACAGAAAGGTGTCAGTGTAAGAGTTGGGAAAGCAGCTAAATGCAATGACAACTCTTCCAGTCTCTGTTTAAGCTGGAAGATAACCAGGCTTTGGGACTTACAGTGAAAAACACAGGAAAATTTTGACCCCAAAGAAAGGGAAAAGCCAGCGCGTGTGGAAGGGCACAGCTGTGGGTAGCTCATGCTGTAGGCACAAAGTCAATATAACATGAAGGCAGGAAAAAATGAAGAGTGGGCTGTGTAGCCAAGCCCCCAAATAAACAAAGCACATTGAAACAGCCTGAGAACAAATGCATAAATTCATCTGTAAAAAAGCCAGAAGGCCAAGAAAACAAGTGAGCTGCAAGAAGTACTTGAAAGGAACTGGCTGGAGGGAAAGAGTCAGAGAAATCCACCTCAATCCCACTGAACATCCTTCCAGGGGAAATGCAGCAAGAGGAGGAATCTCATCAGCCAGAAACTGCAAGTGGTGGCTGTGATGGGCAAAGACCATTTATGACCTGGGGACCATGTCCTGAGCTCCAACAGCTCTGAAAAAGCATCACAGATTGTAAACCACAGCACAGCCACAGGGCAGAGCAGACGTGGCTGGAAGTGATGGGCATCTTTCAGGAAGGTGGTGGAAAGGCAGCCCAGGGGAGCAGCAGGACTGCCGGCCCTTGGGAAGTGCCTGGAAGGCAGTCACTTCATCAGGCTGCCCTGGGCTCTGCAGGGAGGTGCCTCTGGTCTCCTGGAAGTGAGCAGGCATCGCTGAAAACCTGGAGCAGTCAGTGCTGCTGAAGTACCACACAAATAGCCAGGAATGGTGACTCAGACTAGAAATAAAACAGATGAAAGCAAACAGCTGTAGAGGGACTGCAATGGGTTTTCTCAGGATAAATCAAGACCCTAGATATAGCAAGGTCCTCTGGAGCAGGCAGCTGCCTTTGGGGAAAGGCAGGGGTGATACCCAGCTGAGGTCAAACAATGATGGTGAAAATGCTGAGATAAGGCCATGACCATTGTGTGACTCTTTCCTGCCGCAAAACCAAAGTTTCCACATTCATTGGCAGAATGCTATGGAAATGCAGCTCATCCTTGGTCCAGCTGGTCCTCCGCAAACACCTCTGCTAAGATCCCCTAGAAAATGTTCTTAGAGAACCAAGGCTGTGTCAAGGGTGAAAGCAAAGGTCCTTTTGTGCATTAATGACTTACTTAAAGGAAAGCAAACACATTAAAGCAGCAATCGAGCTGTTTTGTGAGCAAGTCAGGAGGTCTGGGCAACTCTGCTGCAATCTGTGCCATTTGTCAGATGCAGAAATGGGCTAGCAAGTTGGGCAGGGAACACGAAGTAAAAGTTTGATAACGGTTCAAATTATCCATCTAGTCAAATTGGAATCTGATGTGAATTACCAGCATGTTACTGAGCAACCTGAACCTCAACAGCAGAGGAAATGTAGAGGTGACAAACGCAAGTAAAAAGAAGAGGTGCAAGGGACAGACTACCAACTATACATCAGTATTCAGGAAGGTGCCCCTGCAATGCTTACTGGAAATGTTTTGAAAACACTGTTGCTGTACTCAAGATTGACAGTAGAAACCATAGATGTTTTAGGCTGCTTCACAAGGTTATGCTGCTGCCACTTCTCCAAGTCCAATTCCTCCACATTTTACAGTCTGCCTGGAATAACACTGCACCCATGGAAAACTGCCACTGCTAAATACATTGAGGAGCACAGGACCCTGCAGAAGCTGATGGCTTTTCTTAATTTTCTGGTTTGACCATTATTGACTTGGCTGTTAGTTTCGGATAGTTTCAATGAGGAGCACTGCAGCTCTTGGTCCATCTCTGCCTCCTTTCAGGAGCCCTTAACCAGCACCACCCTGCCCTGATGACTGGATTTCTCCGAGGTCCAATTTTTTCAAGAGGCAGAGCCATTTCAGACAGATACTCTACTAAGGCCCTGCTGGAGGTGAGGTCCAGGAGGGGAACCTTCATGCTTTCTGCCAGAGCAGAGTGCACTTGTCTGGCTGCAGTCCCTAGGGATGCTCTGCCCTGCATATGCTTTATCATCTCAGCTGTTGAAGCTCTGGGCACGGTGTCCAGGTCACAAATGGCTTTTGCCCATGGCAACCACCACTTGCAGCTTCTGGCCGACGAGCTTCCTCCTTTTGCTGGATTCCCCCAGAGACTGTTCAGTGGGACTGAAGGGGATTTCTGTCTCTGTCCCTGCAGCGTGTTTGGAGTTCCCAGGTGTTTCAAGGAAAGAGTCAGTCAGAGGTCTCGGCTTCCTTTTGGCTTCAACCCGCTGTGCCCCTGGGTCCAGCTGCTCTGTTCCCCCTCAGGCCCATCCGATGGCCGGCTCTTCACCCCGCTGAGGGCACCCTCTCCTCGCGGCGGTCCGTGGCGCGCCATCGCCGCGAGCGCTCCCGCGGACGGCTTCGCCACCACTGCCGGCAGAGCAGCTCGTGCAGGACCGAGGCCCGGGACCGGCCCCGGGGATCCCCCGCCTCCGCCCGGGCGCGGGGGGGACGGACGGACGGACGGACGGACGGACCCCGACTGCTGGGCGCGCGCCCGACCACGCCCCTGAGCGCGCTCCCGCGGGCCGGGACCGATGCGCTTTAAAGGGAGCGCCCACCGCGCCCTCCTCCCCCCGCCCAGCCGGGGCAGCGGCGCCGCTCCCATTGGCTGGCCCCGCCCCGCCGGCCTCTCCGATTGGGCACCGGGCGTCCCGCACGCGCCTCCGGCTGGGCTCCGATTGGCTGTTCGCCATTAGTCGCGGTCCTCGCCCTTTTCCCCGGCTCCGGTTGGCTCGTGCCCGCTCCCCAGCCGCGCTCTGATTGGTCACGGGCCGCGAGGGAGCGGGCGCGCGCGCGCGCGCGCGCCGGGGTGGAGGCCGTCGCTGAGGCGAGGGGCTCGCGCCGCCCNCGGCGGGGCGGTGGCGTCGGCGGCCGCGATGGCGGTGGGCGGCCCGGTGCCGGCACCAGTGCCCATGAACCTCTTCGCCACGTGGGAGATCGACCGCTCGGCGCCGAGCTGCGTGCCCAGGTGAGCCGTCCCGCCGCGGGGGCTGTGCTGAGCCCGGGCGCGACCGGGGCCGGGGAGGAGGTGGCCCCCGCAGCATCCCTTCCCCGCCGGGCCGCGCTCCTCGGTGGCGGGGAGGCCCGGCCCCAGGCGAGGGCTGATGCGCAGCGAGCCCCGGCCGCCGTGCCCCCGCTGTGCTTCCAGCGGGAGCGGCCCCGGGGACCCTTGGGGCAGGGGGGGACAGCGTTGGACCGCGGCTGCGTTGCCTCCATGTTGCAGCCTCTGGCGAGTGTGTGCCGCGATGGCTAAGGATCTCAGAACGGGGTGTATCATCGTGGCCGTGCTTTGGAAAGCTGCCTTTTTGCTCTCGAAGTGAAAGGTGATGGCCCTGCAGCCGCTTCCCCGAAGCCAGGCAGTGGGCACCAGGCATCCGTGGGCCTGTGTCACCCGCGCTCCAGACCATAGGGAACAACAGGAAGGATCCACTGTGCTGCCAGCTGAACTCAGAGTTGTATCTCTGGCAGAACTGGGAGACAAGCTGAGTGGTGTAGATGTCATCGCTGTCTGTATGGTTAAAGGTATGGTCCAGGCTAGATGTGCTTATGAACACCTGTCTTGGAGCCAGGAGGTGCCTGATGTGTTAACGAGGTGGGTGTCTTTTGGCCCACTGATCTTACCAGAGTCTGATCAGGTCTTCTCATGAGAGTTACAGGGCAGATTCAGGAAGTCATCCTGGTTCCTTGCGTCTCTGGGCTGTGGTGTGTTGTTTGCAACAATATGTTCAAGTGTTTCACAAAAATTAGAGGCATGAAATTCAAGAGGGGGGAAGAATAAATATTCCTGTAGGGCAGCAGGATACCAGCCTCTGTGAAAGGGCTTTGCTAGATGGATATGTTTGTAGGGAGAAACTCAGTGACTGAGTGGGCTGGAGTAGAAACATTCCAAAATACTCCAAGCTACTAGAGAAAGCCTCTGTGATTGTGATGCCCAAGGGAGGATTGTGGTACCCAAGGGAGCACTGGGCTAGGCAGGCAGCAAATGTGAAGGAGTTTGCAACATGTGTCTGCTAAAAGCCTGTGCACCTTTTGATGACACATGCTGAGGCTGTTGTGTGGAGCAGGAAGCAAGCGATCATTTCATAGCTTTATAGTGACTTGAGGTGTTGTTCATTTGTGGGCAGGTTACTCCCAAGCTGGAATTTGGAGAGCAGGACAGAATTACCAGGTTGACTTCCTGTAGAAAAAGTTTGCATATGCAGAGCACAGAACTTAGTGATGGTGAAGGATGTGCATGTACATAGGCTTCACAAATGGAAGTGCTCCAGGAGCTAGGGAGAGGAGAATTGCTTTGGGCAAACCATGGACAGAATGACTGAGAATAGTGAGACTGAGTGTAGAAGAGTGTAGCAGTGGGTTACATGGGTGGCAGGATGCCAGCGGGTGAGAAGTGATGAGTAATCAGCCTGAAAGTTGTTGGTAGAACTGGTTTTTGGCCCAGTGAATCCTGTGTCTTTTCACAAGGACAGTTTCCATTAGCATTGTGTAGATGCTTGTTCTAATGCACGAGCTTCTTTGTGTGCTGATAACCCCGGGGGCAGCTATCTGGCACAGCTGTTTGTAGGAAACTTCTGTAAAATTCGTCTGAAATTTAGTCTCTGGAATATCTTCAAACACGGCATCTGCTAAGATGGGAAGAAGCTGATGGAAGCTGATTATTCCTTCAGAGGCCATGGCTCTAACATGAGGTGCTGTCATGTCTGTAGAGTCAGGAGGTCTGGAAAAGTCCTGCCAGTGGTCACAGTCCCCAGTGACCAGTGTGGGACTGGTGCTTCTGTGTTTTCCAATCTTCAGTTAGCCCAAGCTTGCCTGAGTGAGCGGGTCACAGGTGGGCACCTGTCAGGCAGGTGCTTTAGTTCAGTGAAACTAAAGGGAGCTCAAGCCCCGAACCTCAGTTATGTTGATGGTGTATCTGTGCACTGTGCTTCCTTACTGCTTGCCCGTGTTCTTTCTCTGCTGATCTGCTTGTATATGGTATAGTCTTGACGTGTTCTTCAAGGCAGGAGCTCTGCTGTACTGTCCCAGTGCCCAGCACAGGTGGTCTCTGGTCTCACTGTGCTTCAGGGGTGGTAGTGATGGCAAAATAATTTCCATTCAAGGGCAATAATGCTTCTCCCTTGGGCTTCTCTGTCTCTTATGCATGTGTAGTCTTAATTTTTTCATATTTATGCATATCTGGAGAAAGGAGAACTTTGCACTGGTTTTAATGCTATAGATCATGATTTCTTTTTCTAGAGTCTCTTTTGCAAGTCTTGGCTGTCCCTGTGCTCCTTCTTAGGTGTTTAATTTTCTTCAGATGCCGCTCTGGCTGCTGCAGGAGTGGGGCTGGGCTGGATCAGCCTTTATGGGGTTGCTCTTTAACTGGCTGTTAATGCAGGACAGTTGGGAAGTTGTCCAGGCCTTCAGGATACCAGAGGGAGTCTGGGTCAGTGAAAATGGGCACTGGGAAGTATAAGCCCCAGTGCATGGAATGTTTCAGTAGTATGACTGTAAGACTTTTGATGCCTTGTAGGAGGATCTTGGCTTTCTAAGCTCAACTGTTGCCTGTAATGGAAGTTTTTTTTCCAGCTGAATCGGGCATGTGCCACTGAACTAAGTCCACATTTATTTTTGGAGATTGCCTTGCTCTCTGAATGGACGTATCATCCCTCCTGCTGGGGTCTTTCTCTTTTCAGGGCCAAGTTGATAGAGATCTGTGACCTCTTGATGACCTTCCTGTGAACTGACTGAGCATAGCCTAGACCCATCTGCCTTTGGCTTAAGTGGCTCTCAGGGGAGGCAGAGCTGAATTTTATGGGCAGTGGGCTATTATGCAGAGAGGCAGAAGGAAGTAAACACCTGGAAACTAAACAAAATGCTCTTTGCATCTTTAGTGGGGCCACCCATTGGCTCAGAATGGTTGGCTTCCCATCATAGTGCCCTAGAAGGAAAACAAGCCTGATTGATTCATGCTGCAGGGTGTGAAGCATGCTTTGGTTAAAATAGTCCATCAATCAGCCTTAACTTCTACTCACAGTTATCTTAGTAGAAGTCTTCATAGTAGTGTTCTGAGGTGGGAGTGTCTTTATTGAGATGCCTTGCAAATAAGTCCCCTTAGGGGTAGTAGCAGCTTTTCACTGTGTAGAGACTGCAAGAAATGAAGTAGAGCTTTGCCAAGGTAAAATGTCCGTCTGCATCAAGGTAATGCCTTACTGTGTTTTCATTGTTTTGTATGTTGGTCAGGCAGTACGTTGGGAAAAAATGTGTCAAAGGCCTTTGTGTAAACATGCTTGAGGTCTTGTTATTTCCACATAGTGGTATTTTCCACCTCTTTTAATAGGACTGCTCTTTTTATTTTTTTCTTTTAACATCTGAGCGTCCATAAATGCAAGTTCTTAATTAGGAAACAAGATAAGATTGTGTGATTGTGTTCACTTTTTCCATGACACAGCTACTGTGTTCAGTGTTACGTGGATGTTGTTTCAGTGATAAGTGGTCGTATTTCTAGTTAGAGGTGAGAGATACAAGTTGTGTTTTGGCTGCTGTGTCAGTATTGCTGAGGTCAGGCTGCAAAGGCAGATTCTACCTGTACAGATTATGCTGCGAATGGCACTGCAAGGATTCAAATACGCTGCATTTCATCCACAATACCTTGTATCTCAGTACAATGCATGAGGAAACATTCCAAGTCTTGCTGCCACCCACACAATGTGCTCAAACAAAGTGTCTCCTGCTTATGGTAGTTAGAAAAGCATTGATTGAGGGAAATGCATGTGTTTTGGGCTTACTTTGTGAGACGGTGTATGTGTACTTTCAGGATATTACATTCCAGAAGGTGCTCTGAATTCACTATCATTATAACTTGTAAACTTTTGTTTTGGAAAGTTACAGCCTAATGAATGTCTTCTTGGAATGAGAGCAGTTGTTGCAAGTACAACTGGAAATATCCCAAAAGTTCCAGCTAGGGTGCTCCTCTGAAGTTCCATGAGGTGAATACTCTTGTCTCTGCAACCCAGTTTTCCTGTTTGGGCAGACAGTGTCCATTACCTGACAACTCATGGAGAGTAGGTTAACACTTTATTTGTGCAGGTGTGGTTGCATGCTTTCCATTGCCTGAGGTACAGGAATCCTTTCAGTGACAGTTCCTGCCCTGTGGTGTGAAGGAACGAGCTCTCCTCTGGCACAGCCACATGCAGAGGCTGCTGTGGGCTCAGGGGTCTGTTTACTCTCAGCACAGAGTATTGCCCGTCTTTCCTACAACCCCTAAGAGTTTTGTGGCGATGAAGAGCCTCTGAACTGGGTGTTCCTTTAAGAAACGCTTATTCCAGCTGGAATAATATGTATTTATCTGCCTGAGATGTTCTTGAGTGGTTTCCTGGATAAATCAGACATTTTCATGGTAAACTTCCAACCTCAGCAAAATCTGTTCTGTTTGGATAAGCTACAGAGTTGCACCTCTGGGAGTGTTAAATGATTCCAGATTGTTCCTTGAAAAGACGCTGTGGTGCCGTGACAAACCGGTGTAGCTTCAGACTGAGAGTGCTTGGGAGAGGCCACAGTTTCTTGCAGGGAAACAGTCTCTTATAACTGGTGATATACTGTGTTTGAATTATGATTTCCTTTTAGTCCTATATAGAAAACAAAATGTTCTAAACAGCCATCAAATTGCTTATTATTCTTAATATTGTGGGCTTGGCTACAGACCTGCAGCATAATATGTCTCATATGTTGTCCACTATCTGTAGCTCTCTGTGGCAGTGGAGCACGTTTGGGATTCCTTCTCTGGTTTGTTTTCCTTCTTTGCATACAAGAATTGAGCAGAACTCAGGATGAGTGTGCCCTGCTGATATGATTGATGGGGGGGTGTGCTCCTTGCAAAATGTTAATAGTGACTTCCCTGAGGGTTTAATTTTATTTGAAGGACCTGTCATGCTTCATCCTGGCCTTGATTTCCGGTGCTTCATTCATTAGCCAGGCTGTGTTGCAACAGTTGTCTGATGGCTTATCAAAAATGTTGCATTGTTCTTACTGTGCTAGTACACCACGAGTGCACATTCCACTTCCTCTGGTGTCCTCAGTCACTTGTGGCTGATCATTAGCAGCCATGTAGTTTGTGTACAGTGTGCCCTTCTCCGGGATCAAGATTCCCAGACCTTTATTCTGTCAAAAGAATAAATTGCTGAGCACCAACAGCTTATGAGGTTCCCCTTGTGATCCATTCTTTGGTTAAATCTGTGCTGATGCTTTTGTGTAATTGTTTGCAACATGGAATGATTCTAGATTGAAAGCTGTGTCTCCTGACAACTTTAAAAGTTGTTTCCAAAAAAGAGCCAGAGGTAAAAAACATACTGCATTTTATAGCATGCTGGGTGAGCATATGCACAGAGCTATTTTCCAAATACCTTGTGTTATTATCTGGTCCAAGCTTTCAGCATCCTAGCTGATGGGGAAGCTGTGCTTCTGTTTTGGTTTGTTTGGGGTTTTTTTAACTACATCAAAGCTGGTGAATACTGTTTTGGGAAACAAGAAGTGAGAGCATCTTACTCCTCTGCGTGGGATGTGGCAGCAGGAACCTATCTCTGTTTCTAGGAAGCAGACAGCTCAAGTGATACTGCTCTTGTAAGCTAGAAGTCTCTTAGATAAATGAGGCTTTGTTTGGATACTTCAGTATACTCATTACAATGGACTGGGAGGAGAGATGCAATATTTCAGGTGCCTGAACACATTGCAACTGTGGTTACAGAGACCACTCCCTGCTCTGCAGTGTGATTCAGCCTCAGTGCACACAGCCCAAAATTACACTGGCATTTTCTGCTGGCCTGTTGCACTGCCCTCTCCTTTATAATGCTGCCCACTGCCATCTCTCATGCTCTTTCTGTTTCTCTGTATTGTGGTCTAACTCAGTGAGAGGTTCTGTTTATTAAATTAGAACTCCCATTGTCCTTTGTTCTGTTCTCCTTATTTGCCTACTCATGCTGATTTTTAAGCTTCCACTTCTTATCATGTTTCTTATTCTTCAGTGCAAACATATGTTAAGTAGCATGAGGTCCAAAGCCAGTGCATGTGGGACCATCTCCTGGACAAAAAAATGTCCAGGTTCCATGCCCAGCTATGTATTTTTAACTGGTTTTCTGCATATGTGATAAATAAATTCTCATCAGTATAGGCAGTTCAGGATGACAGCAGAACTCACATCTTTAGTTCCATTTTCCAAAACTGAAAACCACTAACAATTAAGTACTGGACTGTTGCGATGGCAGCAGGGTTAGAATAAGAGTAACTCCCTGGTAAAGGATTCTGCTACTCTTTTCCTGTTCTTTAATACCTTTTCTCTAGCAGAGGAGAAGATCATGTTCATGCAAAGCCTCTCATTGATTCTTCTGCTGTTTCATTTTCAGTAACAATTCAAGTAGTGTCTCTGAATCCGTATTATTTAGATAAGGGTCACTTAGATTTACATTATTTATATACTTTTAGAAGAGGTCCTGTGTATTTAGCGTTTCCCTTTGTTCCTTCAGCTGTCTTCTAGTAGCCTATTTTCTGCCTTCCCAATACGTTCACTTTTTTCTCATTGCTTCTTTCCCTCAAAAGCCCTGCACATGCCTGCTGATACATTGACACTGTTCTCACGATTTTTTCCTTGCTTCTGTCTTGACTTGCATACCTGTAATTGAGCAGTCTTTCAATCTGAGTCTTAATTTTTCCCTTCTCAAAGTAGTTTGATTTTTTTTCTCATAATTTAAAGACTATTCCTTGTGAACCTTGTGAACCACATCTTGTTCTTCTACAGCTTGTATTTTTCAGCTGAACTATGTGCATGATCTGCTTGGGTTGTTTTTTAATGACTTTTACATTTTTTCGCTGTTAATGAATATCAGCTTTTTTCGTCTTCTAGACTTTCTGAACTTTCTTGTATGCGCATCCCTGAAATACAGTGCCATAAGTCGACATTTCTTTCAGTTCTCTCATACCTTATGCTCAAGGCTGCTTGTTCCAGGTATTCCTTCCTTTCCTGTGTGCTCCTTTGTCAGAAGCAGACTCTGGATGTCCCATTTGGATTTCACCTTCTGCGTGTATGAATAATTTATTAAATTTTTCCTTGATGTTTGTCAAGTCCCTTGACATGTCAAGCTTTTTTTCCCTGCCTCTTATGTTCCTTAACCTTCAGTCAGACAAAAGGACAACATTCCCATTGCTCTGCATTTACACCATGTTCATCTCATTTGTTTCTTGCTGAAATGTTAATGTTATTTGGGTGTGATTTTATCTGTTGCCATACTGATTTGTGAAAGTATGGACAAGTCAGCCTTGTTTCAGGCTCCTGTTCCACCCACAAGGATCTGAGCAGAGAACTGCATTGTACAGGCACTAGTTATTAACAGCTTGTGTTGATGAAAAGCCTAAGCACAAATTGGCCAGCTTTGGTAAGAATCATTCTTTTGAGTGAAGAATCTTAATTGTGCAACTCTTTAGAATTAAACTTTTTTTAAATGTAATTTTTTCTTAATTTTATGAAGAATCCTCAGAAATGGATGCCCATGCTGGTTTGACACTGTCTCTTTCATGGGCTTGTATCACTTCACTCCCTCCGCTGTACTGTTGTCCCAGGTGTAACTTAACACGGTAAGATGTTCCTGAGCCTGCAGGGATTCAGATCTAAGATGCTTGCCAGCTCAAGATAAAAGCAGAGGAAGTGGATGGGATGACAGTCTTGTGTCCGTGCTACTTCAGGAGTAGCAGGCTGTAATGAAATGTGAACTCTACCTTAAGCGTTAGTAGGAAAATTGTTAACTGTGCTTTAGGGAAGCTGCTGTGTGGCTCATGATTGCTTTTTGTCAGTGTGTGCGTAGATCCTTACCAGGACAGTCTGGATAATGGAAGGAGTTGGTGTGTATCAGTGACCTCACCCTGACCTCATTTCACCACTTTTCCCAGCTTAACTGCGTTGGCACAGCAGACTTGAAAGGTGTATCCCAGCAAGCTCTGCCAGGTGATGAGTGTGAGAATGTGGTCTGTTCTGCATCTGCATTAGCACCTTCTCACTTGGTTCAAAGGTGCTTGTCACCGTGTCTTAAGCACTTGTGCTTTTCTTTCTGCAGAAAAGGCTGCAAGTGGTGTTTTTGTAATCACCGCTTTGTGGTGGTTACTTCATTAACACATTTTATTTTAGCCTGGAGACAGTGAGTGAGCTGCTTAGCAACAGTTACCTGACAGGCTGCTCCAGCTGTGGAGGCTCGAGCAGGTGCGGTGCATTTGCACCTTGCCATGCCATTGACTGCTGCTCTCCGCTAAACTGGCACTGCAGCATCTTTTGTTAAAGCAGCCTTGGATTTGGGGACAGCTGGTGCAGCAATTCTGCTGCATATGGAGACAGAAAATTTCAAAATCTGTTACATTTGTGAAGGAAGTTCCCTGACATTAGCCATGCTATTGCTGATGCCTAATTTCAGCATGGCTAAAATGAGAGTAGATCAGTGTGCTTCTGCAGACTTCCACTATTTTCCTGGATGTCCTGGGGTAGCTTTTGGGTAGACCCACAGTGAACAGCTGGAAGTTTTAACACAGTGATTTTAAGTAAAGCAATGACCAGGTAAAGATGGGATGTTTCCCAAGTAACGTACCCCTTCTGTTGCCTAGAAAAAATAATTTTAAAAGTTCACTGCAGCATTTTACCACTGCCCTGTGGATTGGTTAGTAAGCTCTTTTTAAGGTTTCTAGGGAGGCTGTTACGCATCAGCAATTAATTTGGTCACGTGCTCTTTGTTAAACAAGTAAAAGTTTGAAAATATTGTTTGAACATAAAGCAGAAAGATGACCTTGTGGTTTGGATACTGAAGCGAGGCTTAGATTCATATCCTGAAGTTGCTTGCTCTTCTTCTAGTTGAAATAGCCCTTTCCATCCCTGAAGCCACAGCTATGACTCATGTTCCTGTTCTCCCTACTTTGTTCACAGCTGTTTCCATGCTGCACTGTTGCCTTTTCCTTGCATGTGGTAGGGTGACTGTGGAGAGAAGCCACCTGAAAGCGAAATCACTGGCAGAGTTTGCCTTGCTCTCCAGTCTGCCAGATGGGAATCCCCTGGCAACTGGTGAAGTCCTGACTAAAGTTTGGGGATCAGTGTGTGGAAATTATTTGGACTTTCTGCTGAGGTTTTAAGGGCTCTTTGTGCTGAGAAAAGACACTGTTCTTGGTCAAGGCAGTGAATATCTGCATAGCTTGCAGGGAGCATGAGAGAGGCTGTGACTGGGGAACATGCTGTGTATGCTGGGACAGGCTGTTTGGGCAGGTCCTAATGCTTCCTCAGGAGATGCTTCTTGACAGTGTCCTTATTATCTGGAATTCGGCTTGTGTGACAGGATGTGCCAGGAGGCTATGGCAGTGCCTCACATCCTGTTGTGGTAGATGCTACACGATGTGCTACAGTGAAATGTTGCTTGTTTTATGGGGGTTTTACTCCATGGTTTGGATAAACATGGGTGAGAGGGAAGCAGAGGTGAAGCAATTGATCCAACAGTTAAAAAGTGGCAGTGACAGATTAAATCTTGTGTCTCTGCCTGAATCCAGATCTTGACTCTAAATTGCATCATTCTAAGAGCAATAAAGTCTTGCTGTAGCAGGGCCTAGGAAATGTAGTTATGTCACAGTTATGTCACTGCAAGTTCCTGTGCACATAGTGGGGCAACAGCTGTTTGGTATGGTTTGTCCTCAATTAATTTTCCTTTTTATTTTTTGTCACTCCTTCCCAAATATTTGGGTATTGTGAACAAGACAGCCAATGAGTTGTAGCCTCACACAGGAAACTGCTAAGAAAGTACACAACGTCTGTTCCGCTCTCTCAACTTCTGATCTATTTACCCAGTTTTGTACTGTCTTGTCAAGGGCAACTGCCTCAAAGAACCGTATTTCATAGAAATCATTAGTTAAAGGGAGCTTGGAGGTCCTGTTAGGTCCCCTGTGATGGAGAACTTGGCTGTCTTCCAATCCCCTATTTGCTGGCTGGGTGTGCTGTGAGGGTAACTCAACCATCCTCAGGGTTTGCTGTCTTTTTCTAGTGGGGTGGTACTGAGAATCAGGAGGGGGAAAAGGAGGAGAGAAAACAACCTGGAAAAAGCCAATATAAGTGCAGGAAAGCGGGTGGGAGAGAACGGTGCATTTTCAGGCTAAGCTGTTTCAGCTGTGTTCTCTCCAGTGATGCATCTGTGTGGGTTTGTAGTGTGAAAGGACGCAGGGTTGAGAGATCTGTTTCAAGGAGTCCGTTTCATTCATGGTTTGTGCAGCAAGGTGCAGTTGCTCCCTGCATAGCTAAATGTGCCTTTAAACTGATGAGTAGGAGGCAAAATTAACAACCCTAAACACCCCTCTTAAACAATTGGCGTAGGAACAGTTTAACAGCCACCCACTTGCCTTGTAACTTCTGCCTACTCGCAGCCTAGCCAAGAGGAGGGAAAGGAAATCTCTTAACCTGATTATTGTTGGTGACTACAGGAAGCAATCCGGTTACAGCAATACTTTAATCCTGACACTGCTGGATCCCACTTAGAACAGAGAAATCTTGGTTTCATACCCTTGCAGGCAGGGATGTGGTGTCTGTAAAGAAAATTATCGAACCTCCCCTTGCTTTGGCCTGAAGAAACTGTGATGAGGCTCCACACTGAGCACTTGGAGTTTTTCCAAGGAGCATGAGAACAGTTGGTCCCAAAATTTGAGTTCTGTCTAGGTAAGGAATTACTTCCTTCATAGATCTAAGTGTCTTTTGGGGGAAGTTTGAAGCTTTTAGCAGAAGCTGATAGTTCTGTGCTCTTGAGAAGAGGAATCTTGAAAAGCATTTTCCAAAGACCACTTCTGCCACTGCAGCCATGGTTATTTCTCCTCTGGGTAGCTGGCAGAGCTGTGAGATTAGGGAAGAAACCAGGCTGTAGACTGTGGCAGCTTGTGCCTGTGACAAGGAAATGGTGTTCTTTGGGTGAGATGCAGAAATGCGAAATGGTTGGTGATGGGCTGGCAGAAGTGGTCAACATCCCAGGTAAACACAGCTGTGAACAGAAGGCAGAACAGGTATCGGCCCCCAAAAGATTCTTTTCTGAGAAATGATGAGGCACTTGTCTTGTGTGCAGTCCTGACTGTAGCAGCAAACACTCCTGCTGACATGAATGTGAATAGGTTTCAGGTCCCAAATGACAGAAGATTAATAACTCTGCTTAATTACAGCCTAATTTTTTTTCTAATACTATGAGAGTAAATGACTTTTCAAGGAGACCTGACTGTGAGATGTGCAGGATATCAGAACTCTCTTTGGGAAGAAGGCAAAATTAAATAGATCAAGGTTTAAAATCCAGGCAGAATTTGTGTGAGAGGAGCTCCGTGGTCTCTGTCTTCAGAGTAGGTATGTTTTCAGGCCAGACAAACTTTCCATTGAGGTTAGAAGTGTTCAGTGTAGATCTCTCCCAGGGTGGTTACAGCCTCAGCTGTCCAGGTCTTCGGAACACCTTCCTTGTGACATCACAGCGCTCCAAAGGAGATTATGAAAAGGAAGTGTAGAGTTATGTGGTGTTTTGCCAGCACTAATTATACATTTTATTGTATAAGGAAAGCACATGAAGTTTCAGAATTCAGTTTCTGTTATCCAGAACAAACATTTGCTGCTGATGGCTCTCTAGAAGGATCCCTGAGTTGTTGACAGCGCAGGTGAATTCATACATGATACAGTTTCTGTGTCTAAGGGCAGACAGCAACATGGGGGACTTTCTCAGAATCAACAGGTAGAACAACAAATGCTATAAAAAAATCTCCTAGAAAGAAGGAAGGAAGACAGAAAAAAGAATAAAAAAGTAAAGAAAGCAAAGAGATTGTTTGGTGAAAGCATGAGGATTTTTAGAAGTACCTTTTGAGTGTCCTGGTTCTTACTTGTTGACTATGGGAAATAAAGCCATTGAAGGGGAAATAACTTGGTTCTTTCTGGGGCTGAGAGAGATAATCTCAGGCTGCCTTAAAGAAGACTTTTGAACAACTACTTCTTTCCTTACTTTGCAGTAGGAAATCTCCCCACAAAATAAGTGGTGTATGTTCTGTAGAGCATCTCCTGCTCTTTGCTTATGTGAAATACCTGGGCATGTGCACACCCTCCCCGCTGCCCACCTGAAAGACAAAAGCTGGACCTCGGTGACAAGTTATCACCCTTGTCAAGGACACTTTGGAAATGCATGCACTGCAAAAGGCCTTTGAATTTGAGCTGTGGTGGTGTGACTGTTAGTCCTTCCTGCTTCTCCCTGTTCCTGTGGACTCTTTTTGGAGTGCCAGCTCCGTGTGCAACCTGTAGGATACTCATGGGGTTGCAAGTGACAGTTGCTGCTTCTGAATGGTACCTGTTGAAGAGGTGGTGATGGAGAGAAAAGCACATGTCTGTGCAGAATACTTGGCTCCACCAACATGCTTGTCCTGGACATTATACCTGCGCTGGGCTCTGCCTCTTGCTCATCATCCCCCTCTCTCCTGGGACAGAGGTGCTCAACCTTTTAGAAAAGCAATAAATCCATTTAAAGCAAACAAGTTGCAGGCTGGTGTTGTCCATGTCTGGTGCAGGTCCAGGGAGAGGGGACAAAAATGGAGGAGAATTTCTGTTCTCCTATCCTATTGAACTGGAAGACATTTTGCAACTGTTGTCATTAATTGAATAATTGTGTGACACAGTAGGAACTCAAGCCTGTGCCATTTGCTTATTATTTCCCTGGTGCTCACAGTTCTCAAGTTTTTCACTATATCCTACAACATGTAGATTGTATAAAGGACAGGAGAGGCTGAGTGAAAGCCAGCCATGTTTTGCACTTGTTATTTTTCTTCCCTTTATATTTTCAGGTTTTGTATTACCTTGAGATTTCCCATATTTCACTATGATAGAAATATTTGGAAGGATTAAGCCTTAATGTTTAGGAGTAGATTAAATGGGTGTTGAAGGAAGGAGTCTGTTTTATGCTTAGTGACATTGGTTTTGTGCATGGTCAGCCTGCAGTGTTTGAGAGGAGAAGCAGCTCCTGAACAAACTGCTCATGGACTAGGTCTGCTAATGACAGATGGTTTGGAGTGGCAACTGCCTGGTAGTCAAATGACCAGGCCAGTGAAACAAGATAGCAGAGAGATTTTTAAGGCTTAGGAATTTGTAAGAGGTTGCATACAACTGATTCAAAAAAGCTTCTCAGTCTTGTGCTATGTTGCAGTTGAAGCTGCCAAAGTGCAGCCATTGCCAGTCTCAGATCCCCTGACTTTGGTTTTGACACGTTGTCTTAAGATGTACGGACTGAAACACAGGGATCTGTTGTTTGTGCTGAGTTTCACCACACTCTTACACTGTCATTGAATTGCCCAATGGAAGATAAACTTTGAGCAAATTCAGCTAAGCTGAATGCTTCCTTTCCTCGGATTTACACCAGCTTTGCCTTGAGAAGTGAACCTGATAAGCTCTCTTGCAGTATGTATGCAGGTATACAACAAATAGGCCGTAAATATGATTTATTTTTTCTTCTCTAATGTAAGGCCTTGAGATATTAGGAACTAGGAAAAAATTCTGCTCTTCCATGTGGACACCCCCAAGAACAAAAGTGTTTAGAGTTCCCTAGGACCCACAGCAGTATTTCTTCCTTGCCCGTCTTTCTTCCCTGCCCTTGCAGAATTTGGCATGTGCTTTCTGTTGCAGTGATAGTAGGAGGTTTCCTGTAAAGCTTTGTGATTATTAAAGGCAGGCTTTGTTTTCTTTTTACTTTGCCTGCAGAGGTTGTGCTTTGGAGGATCGTCATCCTCTGAATAGCAAGGCTAGCAGCTTTCTTCTCCTTAAGAATAAAGATCTAATTTTGAAGATGTATGCAGATTTCACACTGAAGGAAGATGTCTAATAAAATAAGGAATTTTCTGTCAGGACAAGCTGTGTGTTTCTTTGTGGCTGCAGCTACTAGATGAAATGGATGAGATGCTCCTAAAGCATATGCCTTAGAATCAGATCTGTCTGTATGCTGTGAATTACTGGGCTACAGCCAGTGATAGAATTGGATGTAAAATCCTGCTCCTAACTCTGGACAGTTCCTGAGGCCACAGCTCCAGCATATAACAGGACTGAGAAAGCTGAACTGTGAGGTGTATGGTTGAGTTCTCCTCCCCACCTCGTCCTTTTGGATGCATTTCAAGCTGTTTCTCAATGGCTGCTGGCAGACTTCCAGCCTCTTCCTGCCTTGCTCAATCATCTGCAGTGTGAGTAGTTTAGTAACACATGAGAATTACAGCAAGCATGAGGTGCTGTGGCTGCGTTGTGTGAAATACTCGGCTGTGCCCTGGGAGTTCAGATGGAAAGCCTGCCTGGAAATCCTGGAAATAGCGTTTGGGGTTACTGGTTAGTATGAATTTGAGTGCAAACCCACCACTGTCTCCCAGCAGCTGACATCCCCAGCAGGGGATAAGTTGGTAGTAGTTGTTTTGTCTCTTCTGTGCTAGTTTTCTCACCAGTCCAAAGGAGAATGGAGTAATGTGGTATGGATGCTGAGAAGCTGCCCCTTTGTAGAAGAGCATTGCCTTTTTGGGACTCTCTAGAAGTAGCAGCTCTGCCAGAGGGCAAAAAGAGGGTGTGATGAAAATCCAAACACAGCTGCTGGAAGGATGCTATGTTTTTGATTTCTTCAGCCATGGTAGCTGACTTCCATCTTCTCTTCTATGGATCTGGTCTAGTAAGTTTTTGGTAGACAGGAGACAATCTGCCAGCTTTCTAGGGCAGTTGTCAGTCAGTGGGTAGGTGGGCAGAAATGCCAGCTTTCCAGGCAGTGATGCTGGGCATGAACACCCCTCGCCTTTACTCCTCTCTTCCAGGAGATATCTTCAAGTGCACCCGTCCTCCCTCCTTTCTTCCAGAAGAGATGGGAAGGAGCATGCAGACTATCTGTGAAATATCTACTAGAGTTGTTATCTCTCATTGTTTGCTTCTGAAGGGCTAGGTAATTATAAATTTTATTTCATAGAAAAGAAAAAAACCCAAGTTTTCTCAAGCCACTTCCTCTCAGTTGCTTCTTCCCTGAGCATATGGAGAAAAGAAAAACTATCTGCACTCCTTCTGGAAGTTGCCTGAAATTTTGGCTGACTGTGGTGTGGAGCAAATCCTACAGATGCTCTTATGTCCCTTTGTAAGATTGTTGGTTCACACGCTTCAGGTGTTAGGGGAGTGTGTTAAGATATTTACAGTTCAAATATCATCTAATATCTGAGGCACTTTTTCAGCTGTGTTGCCTTTTTTATTCTGTGGACATACATCACAAAAAGGAGGGTAAATTTCAGAGATGGCTTGATGCCAGCCCAAGTTTTGTTGCTCACTGATAAAAGGTGGACCATTTCTCTGTGGGTTTTTGGTGTGTTGCCATTTCCTCTTTGCCTGAGCAAATATGTTGTTTGTGTATGCTCTATAGGAGGGCAGGCCAGACAGACCCAAAAGACTAATGGCCCTCCTAATCTTAAAAAAAAAAATGGAAAAAAACCCCAGTGAGAAGTCTTACATGCTGAGGTTTAGAGGCTTACATAGTAGATCCTGACACTGAGTGGTTTTCTCAAAAGTATCTTTTCAAGTATCAACTTGTTTGGGGTTTTTTTCCCAAAGAGCATGATTTGTATGGCACCTTTCATGGGCTGCAGTGCAGGTAGCTGGGATGCATGACCCAAAGCTGTTGTGTGAGCTCTCAACGCAGCACAGCCAGCGTTGTCAGTAGAAATCTGTGCAGCAGATCGCAGGATTCAACACAGGACAAAATAGATGAAATAAAAGTGCTCAAAGCTGACAGCAATGTCTTCAGGAAGCTGCATTAGAACTATGATATGCTGAGGGAGAGAAAGGTGAGAGGCACCCCAAAGTGGCTAATTGCTGTTGCCTTATCTTAACTGGAAGCCTCCCTGAGTTGCATGCCTTTCTGCTGGGGTGCTGGGTGATATGTATGGTAGGCATTACAAGTGCTTCCTGTGGGTGATTCATGCATTGATTGGGTTGTTTCGAAAGAAGATGGGAGAGCTTTATTCCTTTCTCAGGCCCAGTTCCAGATCCTCTCTGCTTACACTCGGCAGGGACACGTGGGATGACACAAATTGGCAGGCCGGCCTCGCAGCTTTGGACTGGCACTAGTTCTAGCACATGCCTGATTATGTGGCAAGCTAGCTCAGTGCTGGCCTGGAAGGAAAACTCATTGTTTTCTGGGCTCATTCTTTGCTGGATTAACAGGTTGAGTCAATGTGTCATGTGCTCAAACACACAGTGGTGCTGGGAATCACAGGGAGCGAAGGATACGGCAACAGCTTCTGGTGCTGGGGTTGGTTCTCCAGCTTCTCTGCTTGCACACTCTGAGAGGGATTGTCAGTGTTTCCAAAGATGGGGTGTTCCTTGATTTTTGTGAGCATCTCTGACAAGGGCCTGAAAATGAGCCTGGCAGGGAACTGTCCAGGCTCCTGTGGGACCCCTGTGGGAACCTGGTTATGGGCAGTAAGGTCACCCCAGATATCTGTCTGCTCCGTGTGCCCTTTGTGTGCTCTTTGATTGGCACAGCGTGTAGCATAAGGTCCATAAAATGGAGCCATGCTGTTTTGTCCCTGGGAGGAAGGCAGTGGTATAAGGAAAAGGTCATTCTGACTTAGTGCTAAACCCTTAGTGTTAAACCCTCCTCTTTATTTCTTCACAAGGTTTTTTTTTTCCTTTGATTAATGTGGATAGGTAGCCCTCTTTGTATTTTGTTTTGTGCTGTTGTCGATTAACAGTGATTTACATGGATAACTGAGTAGAATAAAGGTATTTCTCACTTAGTGCCAGTTCTAATGGGGATGTTATCAGGTGTTCTCTTCCCTGGCACATTTTCCAGGTGGCTCCTTAAAGAAAATTCTCTGCAGAGATGGAAATATGTCTTTAACTGAAAGAAAGGATCTTCCAAAAGCACTAAAGCACAGTGAAGTTGCACTGAAGCATAGGGATTCCCAAGGACATTGCTGCAGTGTGTGCATGTGTAAGAAATCATCCTTTTTCATTGTGTTTGAAGTTGTTACAGAATTTCCTGTGCACAGAGGTGTTTTAAGCCTGAATTGCCATGGTGGATCTGAGGCTTCAAGTAAATATCATTCAGCAAGTGAGTGGCAGGGATATTCACAGGGCTTTGAAATCTTATGCTAGAGACAATTTCATCAGGAGCGCAGCTCTCAGTCAGGGGGCTCTGCTGGACAGATTATCAGCAGTGCTCAGATACCAGCTTTATCAAAAGCAGTGCAAACTGAAGAAACAAGTGCCAGAAACAGCTAACGAATACCCCCACAGTCTTTGTTCTATGATTGAAGTCTTCCCTTTAAGCCTTTCTTTTTTACAGGGGGGTAACCGACCTTGAGTCTGAAACCCAGTGCTTCAGTGTCTGTGAGCAGCTCTTTGAGCAGATAATACAAGTGTGTGGGAGACTGGCTCAGCCTGCCTTTTGAGGAGTAAGCAGCGTTAATCTGGGGAGGTGGGGGGCTGGTTCATACACAGGGTGTGCACACAGAGCCTGTTCATGGAGACCCAGGGACAGGTACCCTCTGCTTTATGTAGCCACCAAACCTGGAAGCAGAGGTGGCTGTAACTGATGGAGGAGCTTTTCGTAGTCATGTGCCTGATCTCTGTCTTAAGAGTCACCTGTATCTTCTGGAATTTTCCTTCATGTTTCGTAGCTGTTCACATTGCTGGGTTAAATTTCTTTTCTTGCAGGAAGAGTTAAGCCATAGATCTTGTGTTCTTTGTCAATGAGACACGTGCACGTTTTGGGTTTATTATGTTTCACCTGTATTCAGTTGCAGAGTTTCAGCATCCCACAGCATCACCAAAAATGAAGCTGGACTTGCTGTCAAATCAGGATATTCCACCGGGAGGCAAAAGCCACACTGACAGAAATGCGAGTGGTAGATTAATCTCTCGTTTCAGGTTATCTCTGTAATTATTGGAATCATTTGATCTTTCTTCGTGGTGGTTACAAGCAGTCAGAGGGCCTGACAAGAGCGATTGCATTAAGCCTACTAACCCTTGCTAATGCTGTGAGCCAGAGGGATTGCAGTATTGTCTGACTGAGGCTTAAGCCAGTTGTTTAATATCAGGTGCTTGAGTTCAGGTTTTGAGAGAGGATATAAACAAGAAGAAAGGGAAAATACCCAGTTTTATTTCTGTGATTTTGGAAAATGCTGGAAGGCTGCTCTGAATTACTGTCAGCCTTTATAAAACAGTTCTGAGGATTACTCACTCGGGTAGGTCTACTTTTATGTTTTTGTTGCCTGTTGTGCTGAAGCAACTCAGGCTACTTTTTAACAGAGAACAATCTGTGCTGCACACCACACGTGTGCTGCTCTGAAGCTCACATGTGTGATCTCCAACATGTCGTTCCTTCAAATGGAAAAACTTGGGGGATCAATCACAATGGCAGTTCAATGATCTGCCTTACAGTACCGTCACAGCTTGGCTTTGCTGGATGCTGAGCCTGCACTGGACGTGCCGGCTGTTCTGGTGTCCCTTGGAGATCTTCCGTTCATAAGGTTGAACTGGGATGATTTTACTTAGGCTTGCAATCCTGTTGCCAGAAAACAGGATAACTGGCTGTCATCCAGGTGCTAAAAGGGCTTTGCTGTCAGAGTTTTCTGAGTATGGTGGTCTCCGGTGACATGGATTTGTGGAGTTGCTGTGGCAACCTGCATAGGTTTCCTCAAGCCCCTGCCTGGTTTCTGGTTTCCAAATTGGCTGCATTATTCATCCTACTTTGGAGAAGGGAGAGTGGGGGCTGGGCCTTGGGGCAGTTTGCCTGCTGGACAAGCAAAGCAGCCTCTGAAGAGGCGAGGGCAGAGAGCACCATGGCTGCAGCATGGTGCATGCCTGCCTTCCCTCCAGCTGGGCACATGAACGAGAGCCTCTGCCTCTCTGCAGCCTCCCTGTTGTCTTTGCTTGCTTATTCCTGCCATAGTTGTAGTTTAAAAGTAGTTAAAGTTGTTGTGTCCTGGCCCCATTGCATTAGGTCAGACTGATTTGAAAACCCTATGCTGTTTTCATTCAGGGGAAAAAATATTGATATCTTGAGCAGAAACATGGCTGTTAAAGCAGCGCTTGCTTCAAGGGAGGTCATTCCTCTGAAGTTTGTTTGAGTGGAACGTAGTTCAAACAAGGCCTTGAGTGAAGCCCTTGGAAGGCAGAATTTTTCAAGCTTTTGAGGTAACTTAGGGCCTGATGCTTCCTGACTCGAAGTCCATCCCACTCCCTGGAACATGCAGCCTGTGCAGATCCATCCGTTTCACTCCTGTGAGCTCAGTGTGCAGCCCTGTTGGCTCCACATACTTGCAAATTTTCTTCTTGAAGCTCCACACCTTCTCATGAGGATGCCTACAAGGTCCTGGGTGAATGTCTCTTTGGGTGTGAAAATGTGCAAGGGAGAAAATGAAACTTCCTATTTTATGTGGCTAGCTTTTAACAGGTAAGCAGCCTAATTAATTAAATGCTATACACAGCTCTAATACAGGAAAATTAAGGGTTGAAGAGCGATACAATTATCTTTCTTTTCTTTTAAATCATATTTTAAACACATCCTTATTATTATCATGCATCATGGATTATTATATGCATATCTTGATGGAAATTTTCTCATCTTCTCCTCAGGATCTGATCACCCATCCCAGCATAATAGTCTTGTTTTCCTGTTTCTTGTGAGGTAGCCAGCGCTACTGTGTACTTAGTGTTCAGGGCAAGCTAAACATGCAGTGTTTATCAAAAGCTGTTCTAGTTTTTATTTTTCCGTCTTACAGGTTCTGCATAACTGATATCTTGATTAAAATATAAAGCATGTGTTTTTCTCCTATTTATGTGAAATTTAGTAGCAAGTGGGGAGAAAAAGCCTTAGTGAAATGCTACTTGGAGTTCTATGACAGCAAGAGTTGTTTATATTTTGGGCTTTATATGCACTTGGGTCATGATCATAAGAGTTTAGAGTTGGAGGTTCTGGACTGTGAACAGCAGAAGTGCCTTTATATTGTCCAAGTCACGTGGTTCACTTTAAGTAACTTTTGACTTTACACAGCCTTGAGCCTGAGATGCTCTGGGTATTGTATGTCTGTGATAAAAATAACAGAGAAGCAAATACGTACTCAGGACTGGGATTGTTGCAGAACTGATAGTGATCTCAGAAACCACAGGAGTGTCATGTTGCTCAGTTCCTAGATGGAGATGCCTTGAAATATCTGTGTGAAATGCTCCAGGGCATTATGAACCTGGAGCCTGGATGCTGCAGAGACCGTACATGGATAGAGAAGAGCTGTTTATTGAATGGTAACACAAGTTCTGATCTTCAGTCTGGACACAGGACTGTACATGTTAATGTCTGTACAGTTAACTCACTGTGAAGAGGGAGCGCGTAGGGGAGCTCTGGCACATTTGAATTGGCTTTGCAGCCCACCCTGGGTCTCCTGGGTATGCCACAAACACACCTGAGTATCCATTTGATGCCATGATGTAAGAAAAGGCATCACATTCTCGAACTCCTGTGGAGGTGATGAGAAATGTAGTAGATGAAGGGAGACTGGGAGTGGTGCTGGAGGCACAGAATTGCTTTTTCTTGTTTCTGCTTTTGCTCTTTGACAGTCATCTTAAATATTTGTATTACATCTCATTGCATTCTGCGTCTTACTTGCCAAGACTGGTTGCCTTAGTCACCAGGGCTGTGGTAGCTAGGACAACAAGATTAAGCAGGCAAATGTAGAAATAATGGTAATAACTTTCTCAACTCTTCCTGTAATTGGCTTGTATGAACAAATATCGTGCATGTGGGTGACTTGTGTTAGCAGTCTGTTCTCCCTCTCTGCATGACACATCCTGAAATCCTACTGGTAGCATTGCCCTAATTGAGCTGTGGTTGTGCCCTCCTGCAACTGGAAATAAGCCTGTCATGGCCAGGTGAATGTTGCTGTCCACCTCCTTCCTGCAGCGTGGCAGCCCGTGCTGGAGCTGGAGCAGAGTGCAAGGGACACTAAAGGCCAGCTCTCGGGGCCAGCACTTGTGTGCTCACTAGCTTGGTGGCAGATTCTGAGTGGGAAGTATCAGACCACATCCCAGTGTGTCTGCTGGGATGGGGAGGGTGCCTTACAGTGCTGGGAGCAGCTGGTGGCTTCCATGAAGTCACTTTCTTCCACAGATGTTGTCCTCTCCTGGAATAGTTATTTACATGTTGATTTGTTTTCTCACTGTCAGACTGAGGAGGGTCTGGGAGATGATAATTGGTATCCTGTCTCTTACTCATCAGGATACTGTTTGCACGATGGGTATAGTTGGAGGCCAGCTTTTGATGCAATTTTGCTTTGCTTTGAGAGCAGGCTGCTTCTATCCCACCAGGTAAACCCAAATCCTGAGCTGGGACAATGAAGTTGCATCTCCCACCCCACCTTTGAAACACGCTGTTCGTGGAAGCTCCCACTGAGCTGCATCTTGCTGTGTCTGTGCCTTGCGTCTGTCCTTTCTGCAGTAACAAACCAGTGCTGTGTTCTCTCCTCTAGAAAGCTCCCAGCTCCATGAATTTGTGATAGCAAGGCACTTGCCTAGTATTCCTCACAGCTTTGTGCATTGTTTTCCTTCTCCTTGCTTGTTTTCTCTTAGCTGAACATGATAGGGAGCCACAGTGAGCACAGTCAAGGGATTCCCTGGATGCACAGGCCTCTTCTTTGTGGGCACCAAGCACAAGCTTAATAGGCCCTTTTGAACACTCTTGACAATCTCTGATTGATCTTTCATGTGGGGGAGGAGTAGGGCGATTGCATCCAAGGAATTGTGCTAACAAAAGACCCTGTGCTTTGGTACCTGCCTTCCCTGGGGAACAGCTTCCTCTGCCTCTTCTCCATGTGTGATTATCCTGAGGAGAGCATTCACCTCTCCTTTGAACTGGCAGCCTGTTTATAGCTGCAAGCAGCATTTCTATTAAGGAACTGTCAGATATTTCTGAACTAGGTTTTTGCTTTGAGTGGTACCCTTTTGGTATGTCCAGATCCTGGGCCTTTAGTTAAGTTTCCTTCTCTGATGTTACTTTCCCTTGACTTTTGTGCTCTTAAATTTGGCTGGAATTTCATAGTCACTTGCAGACTTATTTCTTGCCCTTACTAACCACTGTTAGATAGAGTCAGATTCAAAGCTGTCCCCTCATGGCTGTTTTAAAAACTTTTCAGTATTATTCTGGGCTGGAACTAGCTTTTATTTCTTTTATAGGCTTGTTTTACAGTTTGTTCAGTGAACCAAAAAAGCCACGTTTTTGTCTCTTCTGCTTCGGTTGGCTGATGCAGAGCTTCCTGTGTGCCAGTCTCAAGGTAGTATGTGCACTGACAAATGTTTTTCTAAAAGCCTATGGTACAAGAGCTGAGGACAACACATTACAGAAATGCTTAATGACCTCCTGTATAAAATTCAGAATACTTAGAGAGAAAACAAGGATGCTGCATCTGAACATATACAGGACAGCATATGCCCAGGTAATGGGCATAAAGGAGTGCCTCTGTTGCACCAAGTGGTTTTGTGTGTACCTATTGTGCAGGAAATCCTTCACTTCAGCCACAGATCCCTGTGGGTTGGTGGGAAGGATTGTGTGATAAATTACCTGTCCCTCTGTTTCCTGAGTTCTTCAATGGGCATTCTGATGCTTCAGTGAGCACTACAAAACTGTGCTTTAAAGAGACAAAGTGGTTGGTAGGGTGTTGAACTTTTAAAGTATGTTACAAATTCAAATTTTATTAGCCAGTGTGTCTTTGGATGGTTGCCTGTGCCTGGTGTGGCTGTAATACAGGATGTGGTGAGGAGGCACACCAGGTTATTTATGGACCCTTTTGCTAGATGAAATGTGTGCTGTGATAGCTCCTGGCTCTGCTTGCAGCTTGCTGCGAAGGTGAATGGGCACAGTGATCCTTGGAAAGAATGTCCTAGTCCACTGGGACAGTGTCTGGAAGTGAGCAGTTGCAGGTGCATGGAGTGTCATCTGTTCAGTGTGTGTGCTGCTCGCTGGGGCCCCCAAGGGCCCTGCCAGCCCGTGAGTAACTGTCTGACACTGCTGAGCCCAAGCTGCAGCACCTTGGAGAGTAGGGACAGTCTGCTGGACAGCCTGGCAGCCTGCTGGGAAATCTTGTGGTGCCGGTGAGCAGGAGTGACTGTGGACAGCAACAGCCTCCATGCTTTGCCTGCAGAGGGCCCTGAGGGGAAATTGCCTCTGCTGTGGTCCACTGGAGCCCAGGCTGCTCCCTGGACACATTTATTTTCGCAGCGTAGCTGCTTTTTGATGCCTGCTCCCAGAGAGCCTGATGTTACTGGGTCAGTGGACCTGGATGAAAAGCACTATTCTATTGCTGGAATTTTCTGGTAAATGCCATGGTATTGCAGAGCTAGGGAATTTAGTGTGAGCCGTAGCAATGTGTACTGCCTTCTCACTTCCACTCCAGCTGCATGGGTTGTGTGGCATCCCTGCCTTAGAAAAGCATGCATAGCTGGGTAGAAACAGCCCAGAAGCTTTGTATTGCAGTAGTGTTTCAAGATGGATGTCTCTGCCAGGAGGGGCTATTTTTGAAGCTGACCAGTGAGGAGAAGCAGTGCACGCTGGAGTGTTTGTGGGTACCTCTATGCTAAAAGGAAAGCTGCTCTGTAGCAGCAGGTAAGCTGCAGCTCCTTGCTGTGGGGTGTGGGATAGCTCTGTCATGTCTGTGTTAGTGACAGGTTGGAGTAACCAGTAGTGTCTTTCTAGACAGATCTCAGGTTTTTCACTCCATCCTCTGTTCTTGTTTTTGTCACTGAATGCACAGACTGATTGCTCTTCCATGATTTTAACAACTGCCCTTTCATAGCCTCCCCACTTTTCAGGCAAGGGTTTGTTGTGTGTGGTCTGCACAGTGGCCTCACTGCACTGTGGTCTAGATCAGTGGCTTAAGAGACCTGTGCAACAGAGAGGTTTATAAACCTGTTGAGAAACAGCTCTGCTGGGCAGAGCTCTATATTGAATTCTGTCTGGAGAGAGGAGACTTGCTAGGAAGGGGAGGCAGGAATAGCCCTGCCAATGCTGACAGGCAGTGCTCATCCTGTTTGGGAGTTTGAAGTGCTGGGTGGGTTTGGCATCACAGTAGCAGCTGCTCTTTCCTCCTACAGTGGGACTAACCACATTAGCCGGAATGTCCCCTGAGATCAGGGTAGGAAGGATGTATATCTTGTGTGTGATCTGCTCTCCAGGCTGGCAAAACACATGGGAGCTCTCAGTCCGCAGCAGGGAGGATCAGGAGGAAGCGGTCCTCAAGTCAGGAGGTGGCATTTAGGTTACATATTGATGTTGGCCATCTCTCTGTCTGCTGCCTGCTGTGTCCCACGCTTTGCCTAGACACAAGTCCACAACACGAACAGGTAATAAGCCAGAGTGGTCCACTTCTTTTTGAGGCTGCCTGTATGACTGAGTCTGAAACTCTGGAGCTGTCTGTAGCTATGGAGCCTGTAAAGGACAGTTGTGCTTAAAGAAATCTGCCTGGGAACAGGAAGGGAACATTTCATAATATAGGCTTATCTTTAACTTGCTTCCGCTTTTGTGTTTGAATTGGTTTAAGAAAGGACTGTTTGTCTTGTTTAGAAACAATTTGCTCGCAGAGATGTTGGCACACACTTGTCCATGTGAGGAAGCACATCCAAACATCAGAGGATGGTTCAGCAGGCTCAAGAAGGAGAGCACATGTACTCTGGAGCTGTTGGCTACAGGCCTAACCAGAGGGAATCTCAGAGATCTTTGCTGGTTTGAGAGTGTCACTGCTGTCTGTGCTTTGGGGGGATACTGGAGAAAAGGGAATGCTCCTGTATGGCCTTGCCCAAACATTTGTGTGAGAGCTGTTTTTTTTATTGCAGACAGGCTTGCTCTGTCCTGGTTTGGGATGTCATGGCCTCTGCATCGGTGCCCTCCTGCTTGGAACAGCCTCACTATGCCATGGGCAGCAAACAAGCAGGGGATCTCAATGTTAGCTACTGTCCTGAGTAGCCATTCTTTCACTGGAAATGCAGTGTTATGAGTAGTTCAAATCTTCGGTGTGCACTGCTAGTATTGTAACATTTTGACAGCACAAAAGTAGCCGAAAGCCTGTAGTAGATGTGGTTTTTTGGAAAGAGAAGTGCTCTGCACCCTGAGCACAGCACTGCTGCTGGTCCATCTGCCACTCCTCATGTGACTCCCTGGGTGTGGGGCTGGTGTATGCTCAGTGATGCATGTTGGCTGATCTCCTTTAACAAGCCTGTTTCTAAAGCATAACCTGTTATAACCTTCCTGTGAAGGAAACAGTGGCTGGTCCAGAAACAGTTTTGGCTGCAGTTTGGCTACACATGTCAGATACCAGTTTTGAAAACCCTGAGGAAGAGGATTTTGTACATCTTGTTAGGTATTTAGAAATATTTTTATATTCTCTTAGATAAATCCAACAAATCTCTTCTGTAATGCTGAATGAATCTTAGGTCTTTTAGACAAAATCAGTGAATCCAGTACCTGTCTGCGCTTTCCTCCCTTAAACCTGGCTGCTTTCACACTGGTAGCAAGCAGCTCTGATGGCTGTTGTTGGTGATCGCTAGTAGCTAGTGCTGCTGGCTGAGACATGCATCATCTTGATGTCCTTTCTCTGAACCTCCTTATCTCATTGGTGCACCTGACCCAGCCTGGAATGCTTGCTATGCCTTGTCCTGACCGTTGTGTCTCTTTGGGACATGACCTGCCCTGTTCCTGTGCCTCTGTTGAGAGCGGCTGTGTGCTGTCTCGGTGGTATTGCAGTACTATGAAATACATCTCTGAGCACAGAGGAGTGCTACGAGCTTGTGATGGAAGAGAGGATGGTTCCTGGGAGGCCTCTGGGTGGCAGTCAGAGCCCCTGGGCAGAGCTGTGTGTGGTCCCTGCAGTGGGTGGGAAAGCTGCTTCAGAGTGTTTAATAGAGCAGCTGGGTGCTGACCAAACCAGAGATCATCTGCCCAGAGAATAAAGGGTTAGGCACTCTTCCAGGGGCTGGTTGGAGCAGGGCATGCCTGATAAATGTGCATACACAGTGAGATGATGACGTTTGATGCAGTTAAGAATGGCCTGCCCAGTCAGATGAGAACAGCAGGGGCTGATGGTGTGGGTTTTCCCTTCCATGGGGATAGGAAAATGAAAAAAATGAGGTGCTCCAATTCAGTACAGTGGTGCTGAGGTCCCATTTGATGTACTGCACTGGCCTCTTTTCAGTGACTGCAGTCTATCTTGAATGGCCATTCCAGGGGGGAAATGCTAACCAGGACACAAGGCTGTGAGGAAAACTCTAGGCAGCTGCAAGCAGCCAGCCACCAAGACAAGGAAAGGTAGCTCTATCTACTTGCAGGACACAGTTTTCTTCCCATTTGCCTCCTGACTGAGGATGAATTGCTTGATGATACCTTGCTCTTGGTAATGTATACCCTACCGATACTGTTATTCTTTGCCCTCCCCAGCATGACTTTGCCTATCCTCCTCCCCCGTAGTGCAGCCAAATTGCTGCTGTGAGGACAAGAAACCCCTTCCTTTGCTGTTAAAACCCTCAGAGATAGAAGGAAGGAGAGTGTCATCTGGTCCTCTGGGATGTCTGAGCGTTGGCCTTGGGTTTGGTCTGTCTAGAGGCACTTGGAAGGTGATGGGGTGATAGAGGGAATAGTCAAGTGGGAAAACAGGCTGGATTTCTTGAGGCAGGCAGAGCCATAAGCTGTGAAATGCTTCACAGGAAATGAAGGGACATAACAACCTGGGGAGGTTTTGTCTTCTGTCCTTCGTGCTTTAGGATTTCCTTTGTGAATGTCACTTGGGAATTGAGATAAGTCAAACCTACTGCGATTTGCAGTAACAGAACCCTGCTCTGGATCCAGCAGCAGGGCAGACATGTGCTACTGGTAGCAAGCTGCTGTCATACAGGATGCAGATGAGCCAAAAAGCCTCTCTTATTGCAAGGAGAGGAATGCCGGTCGGCACCAGGGCTGTTGTGCTGCACGCCACCTTGTATAGCTCGGCTGAAGGACCTGAGACACAGCAGGTATTTGGTGGCTCTGGCCCTGGCTCTTTCCTTGGTGACCCCCAGGAGGGTGCTGTCATGTGTTTTGTTCTTTGCATCCTACTGTGTTACACCTTTTCGGTGCAGCTTCCTTTACTTGCCCTTCCCAGGCTGCAGCAGTTGCAGTGGCTGGAGGGCAGAGTGGCAGGAGTGTGCTAGCAAGCCCTGAGTCCTCTGTCTCTCTTTCCCTTGGGGAAGCTCTCAAAGCAGGCTGATGTTGGCTTTCATCCCTGTCCATCTGTAACTGGCCCACCTACCTGTCCTGATGCCTGATCTGCAGAGCCTGGTGAACCTGCTGCTGTCCCAGTTCATTGCTCCTGTTTGCTGGCAACAGGGACTTGGCTTCCGAAAGTGGAGTAGGTCTCTCCTCCCCTCTGCGTGCATCAGTGGTGTCTCATGCAAACACACCACCTGGGGCTCGGGGAGGATCTTGCCTTCAGAAAGCTGTGGCACATTTCGGATGGCGTCTCACCACTGGCACACCGTTTGTGTGCTCTTCCCTTGACACCTGTTTTGGCCGCTATCCGAGGTGAGCTCTGTGGATGGTCACCCCTCTGATCAGAGGGAGTAAATCTGCTTTTACAAGCTGCTCCGTGAGACCAGCCAGTCTGCAGGGCGTCCCGGTGTCCCGGGTTTGTGGTCCTGGCCGGCTGCCTTCTGCCCTCTAGCGGGAACAAGTGTCGGGAATAGGTGCTGCTCCAGCGGTTGGCAGGGGCACAGGAGCGTCGGGAGCGTCCCGTACATTGTCAGACCCATGGAAATTCTGGCATCTCTCCAGAAGCCCAGTCTGAGAGTTTAATATCACCTTGAAGGAAAACCTGAGCTGTCAAAGTCGGGGAAAATATTGAAGAGCAGCTAAACTGACACTGTTGAAGGCTTAGTCTACGTCTGTGCATCTCATAGGGGTGGTAATGCTGACAAGGATGCACAGAGGGCCAGTGCTGGGAAAGGTGGATGTTTTCTAATATTTGTGGGTGGCACGGGAGCTACAGGAAAACCCAAGGTCCTTGGCTGCTGCCACTTGGAGAAATCAGTGCGAATGTCCAGGGAAACAGTCTTGTTCAGAGAATGAGCTGCCACTCATGAGTGCTTGGTAAGCCAAGCACTGAACAGCCCAGGATGTCAGCAGAAAAGAATATACCACCTCCCCTACTGTGCATATATGTGTTTTCATCCTGTTTTCCTTCTCTCTCTATGAGCCTTAGAAGCTGTATCTCTGGTTTTTACTTCCCTGACATCAGGGTTTTTAGAGATGTGTAGCATTCACTTAAATACTGGCCTTGAAAATGCAACAGTAAAACTGTTGAGGAATACACCTAGTGAAGGTAGCTGGGTGTGCAGCTGCAGTGTGAGCTGCAGGTTGTGCCCTGGGTGGCAGGAAGTGTCTTGGAGCCCCAGGACAGGAGCCAGGAACTAGCGGTGACCTGTTGCCTAACAAAGGGCACTGTCATCTGAGGCACTGGGTGGCCAACTCACCCAGAGACTCTGTAGAAACCAAATAAACAAGCAGAAGACTCCAGACCGGATATCACCATTGGGCCAAGAGGCAGGTGTAAGGGGCACAAAGAGCAGGAGGGAAACAGACACACAGACTGTAAGGGTACAAAAGCCCAGGGATTCCTTTGCTGACCCTGTGGACACCAGCTCAAGCTGTTATGATGTGTCTGCACCATGATTAAACTACTTGAGGAACCAGATGTTTGGGACTCTGCTATAGGAAACCTGGGATTGAGCTGCTGGGAGAAACTGAGATGGTGACTGTGGTGTGTCCCAACTGTGCTGGGAGTCATCTGATGGTGACTGTGGTGTGTGGTGGGAACCAAGCTGGGCACTTGGGGGTTCACCAGAGCTGCCTGCTGTGAAGGGGCTTTGGTCCCAGCAGTGAAAGTCTCAGGTGGTGAGAGTGTGACTGCCAGAGCGGTCCTGAATGGTCAGACAAGAGAAATTCCCGAACAGTTTAGTGACCTAGATGGGACCCTAGGCCACTACCTTTAGAGCCGCTCTTCTCCAAACATCCAAGTGACTAATTGTCAGCACCATTTGAGTTCACTTGGATCTTTAGAGCAGGGGAGAGACAAAGGGTGAGCATTAAAATTGTCTGAGCAGATTCAGTATAAATTGTCATGGTAGATTTGAGTTTCTCTGTTGGTGCAGCATTTTGTTCGGATTTTGTGAAATTACTGCGGTGAGTTTGAGCCCCTCTCAGTATTGGGGAAGGTTCAGGTCCCTTCTCTGGTGCAGCTTTCTTACATGTGCACAGCCTGGTCAGGGAATGGCACACACAGAATGGGTTGGAGTCCCTGCTAAGGCACAGAGGGTTGGAGTCCTTCCTCAGGCACAGCAGGTTGGAGTCCCTCATAAGGCACAGGAGGGTTCAAGAACACACAGAAGGGGGGTTGAAGAAGGTCCTCCTAAAGCACACACTGGAAGAGGGGATTTTACATTATAAAAGGCCCCTTTTAGCATGTAAAATGGGATTTCAAATCCCTCTTAGTGTTTCAAACAGTGGGAAATAAATCCAGCATGGAAAAGGGAATGCCCTTGGCTGAGGTTGTGCAAAATTGGGAGAATATGGCCAGTACAGCAGAGTTATCCAATGAGAGAGCAATAACGTTGTGCCAAGAGGCTTGGCCAGGTGTAACGTGGAATGGCAGCAGAATGATGGCCATCACAAGGAACCTTTGACCAACACAAATTCACTTTCCTGTGGCAGTGTCCGGATGACGAATTCCCAGGTCATGTGGATTATTGGCCTGGCATGTTGGAACAGTGTCAGTGAGAGCATTTCATGGGCTTGACCCTTAACTTGGGCATAAGGACTGGCTCTGAGGCTGGGACACAGAGCGGGGTTGGGCAGTGACTCTGGATGCACACTGAGCTTTTCCCCTGGCTTGTTGCAGCTGCGATGGGCGCCATGCCGAGAGCAGATTCTCCAGATGTTGCACATCAGCTGAAACACTGCTTTATTATTTGTATGAGATTTTCTGTGGACTAGTACTTGCTTATGATTATATTTATATATACTTTTGAAAAAATTTCTAAAAGCATGTTTTTATACATGTACAATTATGTAGGTAAGAGGGTGGTAAAATACAAATAGTATTTGAAGACTTCTTCCAGAATGAGGAGGACTGTTGTAGTTGCTCTCCAGAAGATTTGATTAGTTCTCTTCGTACATGGAGGGCATCACCTGTGACCCAGTTTAGTGGCACAGTCAGAAGAGCAGAAAACCTTTTTGCTTTTCAAAACAACGTTAGTTATTTTAACTTGGGGAGCACTTTCATTTTCTTAGGAGGAAGCTATGCAAAGAGTACTGCCCAAGCAGAAAATTGTTGCATAATGCTTTATATTACCCCTTCAGTGAAAAGGAAAGCAAAAACTACCTTTTATTATTGAAAAGGAAAAAAAAAACTAGATAAGAAAATGCTTTAATGTCTTCTTGATGTGGTCCCCAGGAGGTAGAGGATTAGGTCCATTGAATCTGCAAAGAATTTTGACACTTACTACACTGCAATAAAAATAAAAAATTGAGTGAATTGGTTCTTGGATAATACGTACATGATTTGTTATTAACAAATAGTGATGAGCATGCTTGTAAAATAGACCCTATACATCTATGTATCGCTGTGGCAAGAAATGGGGACCCAGTACACCTCTGGCCAGACTTGAGCTGTATCACAGTTAAAACGTTTAGGTTTTATTTTGGGGAAGGGATAGTGAATGATAGACCCAGGAAGAATAGAGGCCATAATTAAGCTCCCATGTCTGGTTACAAAAAAGCAGATATGAGGATTTTTCACAATTGTGGGATTTCATCGGCTGTGGTTTCCTGGGTTAGGGGAATTGACTAAGTCTCTGACAGAGGCAACCAATAATGAAAACACAGAACTTGTCACACTGGGCCCAGAGAAGGAACAAACTTTTAAAGCAACGTAATGGTGTCTGCTTCTTCTCTTGGGCTCCCAGATTACAGAAATCCCTTCAGTCTGTATGTACATGAAGTAAAGTTAGTGGAGTGATAATGCAGAAATTGTGACTGCACCACAAACCAGTTGCATATTATTCCGTTCAACTTGATTCAGTTGCATTGGGAAGACCAGCCTGTAGTAAATCACTGGCAGCAGCAGCAACAATATTGAAGAAAGCTGCCTCTTTATTCTGGGACATCCCATAGCAGTCCATGTTCCACATGTATGGAAATACTGTACAGACAGTGTACAACCCAAGCTCTATTGCCACAATGGGCACATAGGTATGAACTGATCCTCGTAATGGCAGATAATGTTGTCTTAAAGGGATGTGGCACCTTGAATTCAGCAGGTCTCACACCTCTGCCTGATGATTTGAAGCTCCGCTTTGAATACCGTATTCAGTTTTGGGCTTCTCATTATACAAAAGACATTGAGGTGCTGGAGCGTGTCCAGAGTTGGTGAAGGGTCTAGAGAATTAAGTTTATGAGGAATGGTTGAGGGAGTTGTGGCTGTTTGGCATGGAGAAAAGGAGACTCGGGTGACCTTGTCGCTGCTCTCTACAACTCCCTGAAAGGAGGTTGTAGTGAGGCAGGGGTTGGTCTGTTTTCCCAGGTAACAAGTGACAGGACAAGAGGAAATGGCATCAGGTTGCACCAGTGTAGGTTTAGATTGGATTTTAGGAAAAAGTTCTTCACTGGAAGGGTGAAGAAGTGATGGAATTGAGTGGTGGCATCACCATCCCTGGAAGTATTCAGAAAACAGATGGATGAGGCACTTGTGTACATGGCTTACAAGGTTAGTGGTGAACATGGTGGTGCTTTGTTAATGGTTGGATTTGATGATCTTACAGGTCTTTTCCAACCTTAACAATTCAATGGTTGTCTGATGGAGAACGTCACCTGTGCGATGCATATTTCAAATAAACCAGACTGATTTAACTGATGTTCTCTTATATTACCCAAATTTAGTTCTTTTTGCACGTTTTGTCCTCCTACCTGCAAGGACAGCTATGGACTGGGTACACTGCAGTGAGCCAGGTAAAAGTAATAGAAGCCGAACAACTCTTAGCAAGGGTAAGTGCACAGGGAGCAGAATTAGTAGCCTTGGCACATGCAGCACCCCTGGGAAGAAGAGAAATGAATCAACATCTTTATGGACTCCTGGTGTTTTTGGGGTGTGTCATGCAGCAGGAACGTTATGGAAAGAATGGGGATTCTTCACATCAGCAGGGAAGAGTATCTATTCCTTGCAGAAGAAATACGCAGTTTGTTAGAATTAGTACAGTTATCTCTGGTCCTAAACAGTCAGACAGGAAATCTTCCTTAAAAATAAGCCGCTGTGTGTCCTCTGTGACCTCTTGATTGGATGCTTTTGCAAACAACCGCTGGAGGCAGTGCTTTGCTGCTGGCAGTGAATTTCACAAAATGCATGTTATAAGAGCTTTCCTTTTCGAGATACCTGCAGGCCAGCTTGGTGAAAGCATTATAAGTGTTTCAATCAGACGTCAGAGCAAAAGCTCCAAATTCGTCATTTAGTGAGGGAAAGAAGGCAGCATTTTTTTAGATAATACCAGGGAACAGTGAGTACCTCTCGCCAGTAAATGACCAGTAGTGGAGTGTAGGAGTACTGAGGTTTCAGGAGGCTGTCAGACTGCCCTTTTGGAGCTCATTTTCCTTGTTGCTGTCAGTCATTGTTCCTATCAGAAAGTTACACAGTCATATTTACCACAGCTCAGTATAATGGAGGTCCCTGCAGTAGTTCCATAGCTCCAGAGCAGTTGCTACTTGTTCTGTTTAATTATAGGAGTAAGTAAATCCAGATTTATAATTTGTCCACCAAAAAGTGATTTGCAGGGATCACACTGATCAGTTCCGGACAAAACCATGGGGTAGTTGCCATGGGATTTGGCTGAAATGTTCACAACAGCATCTGATCACTGTGGATCAATCCTGTCCTGTAGCTATCTGCAGAGATTAGTGTGAGACCCTCTGCTGCCCTGTACTGGCACTGAACACTCAACACTGATGTAAATCTGGGTGATGCAGGGATTGGTTAAATAACAGATCAAAAGGGGGTCATCAGGGACAGCCAAGCTGCTTAAAAATTGTGCTCTTGTGCTGCAAGTACATTCAGACTCTAGAACATGCATGTTAATCTCTGTGGGAAGGGTCGTGGTATTTTCGAAAGCACTGTTTTGAGAAGGGTTTGAGCTGCAGGGCGCGAGCTATACCTTTGAGCATCTTAGGTCTTTGAGCGCTGCAGGGGAGGCAGAGAAGAGAGTGGAAGGGGGGAATCACCCTCTGGCACGTGGTATGGGAAGAACCAGGGGCAGACTACAATGTCTCTCACTGTGTAAGATAGATCTTGAAAGCTGGAGAGGGATAGAAAGAGAAGAAGCTTTAGAGTGCTTTATCAGAGATGAAAGAGCTGCCCAAGTGGGCAGAGCTGACCAGTATGCATTCATTCTTCCCCGAGAAAAAATACCAGGTACTGCCTCAGAGAGGAGCATGAAGAGCTAATGAGTGAATTCGTTTGGATAAGGAGTGTGTTTCTACAGGGAGAACAACTGCCAGGTAGAATTATAACCTTTCAGTATCCTCCAATTAAGACTGAATATCCTTATGTAAGTTTTGATCTTTAAGGGGTAACTTTTCCATGCAGACTATCATGTAGTGCTGTAAGGAAAATTTGAATAGATGTAATGTACTTGTCTTACATGTTCAAGCCTCATTTCTCTCCATGGCTTATCTAGGGACAGTCAAAATCAGCACTGGTTAGTGGTGGGGTTAGCTAAGCTTAGCCTCTTTGCAAGCTTTCCTTTAGTATATCTGATGTAGTTGCTGTACCCCATTTTCTGGTGAGCACTCAGTCCCCCCCTCCCTGCCTGAGAGGTTCCTCGTTGTCTTTGGCTGTGCTCCCCACAGCTCACCCCTAACCATGCCTAAGTATTTCTGGGGAGGAAGCAACCTGCCCCAGGTAATAAGATTTCGCCCTTCCTACGAAACAGAGGCTCAGAGGGGAAGGGTGGACAGAGATGGGACCACTTATTATAGTGCTGGGGTGCACAGAGTACGAGAGGTTAGGGTCTGTAGCCCTGGGTTTTGGCTGAAAGAAAGCAGCCGTCTGGCAAACAAGTGTGCAGAGCTTCCCTGCACACCCAGCTTCCTGACTTCTGGTCTCCACCAGGAGAGACCAGAACATGAAGGGCAGAGCAGCAGGGTTGCAGTCACAGTCCAGGAAACCTTCTGCACAAGCTAAAATTATTTTAGAAGGGAGGACAGGGACATGGTAGGAGGTGAGTGCTTGCTAAGCCCTAAACCTGTCCTGCAGTCTGTCTCTGTCCTTCCCTTTTCACTATCGTTCCATCTCTGGGATTGTTCTACACTGCTGCTGTACATCAGCATAGCAAGAGCAGGTTTTTTCCTTTAAAAATAAATAAAGCAGGCCTTCAGAGAGCACAGTGTGTCAGACAGAAACGTATTTGGTAGGAGCCAAATCTGTTCTCCAGGAAGGGTGGCCTGAATCTCAGGTCCAGCATGCTGATATCCACAGAAGTCCTGGGAACCAGAGTCTGCAGCAATGCAGCCGTGGAGCACAGAGGGTAACTTGCAAAACATCAGCGTGCTCTTAGTGCTGGTCTGGCTTTGCTCCCTGACACAGAGTTCCTTGTGAGTAGTCTCCATGGGAGTCCTGCTGCAGGCTCCTAGGCAGGGGATCCGAGTGGCTGGCTGTCTCACAGGCACTGACTAATCCTTCGAGCAGCCAAAGTAGCTCTTCTCATTTAGCTTCAGGATCCTTCCTAGCTTTTTCCTGGAAATGCCACTTACCATGCTGAGTCCCCAGGGTTTGAGGTTGTCAGGGTGGCTGAAGCTGTATGAAGCCTCCTGTGGGGCTGCTTCCCAAGTCAGCTCTGTGTGGTACCATGCAAGAGAAGAGCTGAGTTGTGATGTCTGCATGGGAACATTTGCCTTAACTAAGTCCGGGATAAGAGTGGATTTAAGTGCTTTGGTTTATAAATAAACAGTGCTGCAGCCAAGGTAGATTTAAGCAGAGCTGGCAACAGCCCTGCTTGGGAAGGGATCTCTTTACCACATGGCCTGCTGTTGGACTTCCTGTTGCATGCTAATCCCTTAAGCCTGCTTTAGCTCTGTTAATTTTCCTTCTTTCCTTTTTTCCCCAATGAGCTGTCTCTGTGGCGCGTGAATGCCAGCGTTCCTAGGCCAAGCTTGTGCCTGCGACTGGGCCAAGCATCCAGGCTGCCTTCCGAGCACCGGGTACCATGTGGCAGGGCCTCAGGGATGGTGGTGCCTGAATGTGTCCCATTCTCTCTGTCTTACAGGCTCTGCAGTCTGCGCCTGAAGAAACTCACGGTGCTGAAAGAGCTGGACAAAGAGCTGAGCTCTGTGCTTATCGCTGTGAAGATTCAGGTAGGCTCCTCTCCTTGCTGCTGCTGATGACAGCAAGCCAAGCCCATCCTTGTGCCCTCTGTGAAGTGCTGGTCTGCATGTCCCTTACCTAGTGCCAACCAACCCCTCTGTCTCAGTTAGCTACTTAGGGAGATTTTGGCTCTCAGGCAGGTGGGAATGATGCCTGAGGGACAGAAGCAAGATACCTGATGCTGGCTTGTATTGGGAATGAATTTGGTCAGACACTGGGACAGAATGTGTCATGCCTCCCTGCCGGCCTCAGCCAAGGCCCTCCTCTCAAACTGCTGTTTGGAGTTTGGCATCCCACTGTTCCTTACCCTTTAAGAGCGGGTCAGTGCTGGATGATTTCTGGCTGTGCCTTCCATCCAGATCACTCCCTGGGGAGTGAAGGGTGGGAAGGGAAGGGTGCAAGGGATCAGCGTCCCTGTGCGTAATCTGCTGACATTTGAACCCTGTCTGATCTCACAGTTGCCTTTACTATCCCTTCCCTTTCTCTGTGCATCCCTACTAGGCCTGGTGCCTCTACTCTGAACGAGGCAGAGGGGGGGGAGAGGATCTTTGTCACCAAGGGGACAGGGAATTTGCCACCATCCTGATATGTGCAATCCCCCCACCCTCTCTGTAGCTGGTGGTGGAGAGATGGGTTCTTGGGGGTGCAGGCACATCCTTTCCACCTGCCAAAGGACAGCGTGGAAACAAAACGCATCTTGAGTATGCTGTCCTGGCCACAGCTTCCCTGACCCAGCTGGGGTGCTGGTGTCCTTCCTTCGTTCTTGTCAGCTGGCACGAAAGCAGCTGATCCCGTTGAAAGCACCGTGGGTCAGGAGCTCAGCAGCTCCGTGCTCCCACAGAGCTCTTTGTGCCGCACACATTAGGATCTAAATCCTGGATTAATGCTGGAAGCTGCAGTATTAGTGGAGCTCTGGGAGCTGGAGTTTGCCTTCATGGCAGACCTGATTCGCTTGCACAGAAGAAACTGAAAGCAGAATGTGTGAAACCTGGGGCAGGGAGTGAGGACAGTAGGAGGAGGCTGTGGTCCACACACTATTGGTCAGTGTCCCACTTTGCCAGGCTTTCCATCACTCTGTGTATGGTGTCATTCAGGAGAGATGAAAGCACTGGGACTCCTGAGACCTGTGCCCCTTTGATGCAGGCTTTAGCAAGGAAACATCGTGAGCAGCAGAGAGCTGCCTGGCTGACCCTTGGAAATGTGGAAGCAATCAAGGCTGGGCCACAGCTGACAGCAGCACAGGACCGGGGGGCTGGCAGCCAGCTGGGGGCTGTGGGTCATACTTGACTGGGAGGGCTGGGATGGTCCCTCGCTTCTCTCCTGCATGGTCAGCCCAAGCTGTCTGTGCTTCTCTGCACCAGGGAACTTTGGGTTCCTGTGCACACCCACTTGTGCTGGGGCTGGCATGTGCTGAGCGTGCACGTCCTCAGCTACAGGCCTCACACGCTGCAGATGTGGGACTGTGGAAGAGGCTGCACGGTGGAACTCCAGCTCTTTCAAACAGACCACCCCCACTCTGCCACAGGCCAATCTTGCACCCTGATGGCAGAAGAAATGAACAGGTCACAGCAGTTTGAAGCCACAGGGGCTCCTCATTGTAGGGCTCCTTTTCCTGCCAGGGAATGGAGGCTGCATTCAGGGATTTAATTTAAACGTGGTCACCTCCTCTCTGCATGGCGACAGCTGTGGCTGCGTGCTGGTGTAGGCTCCCTGCAAAGCTGAAGAATTTGAAGGAGAATGCTTTTGCCCACATTACCCTGTGGCTCAGCACTCCTTGTGGGAGTGGGCTGAGTTTGTGTGCCTGCCCAGGCTGCTTCCACCTGCTTGACCAGCCGCCTTGGCAGGGTTTGGGACTGCTGGAAGGCAGATGGAGGCTGTAGGCAGCTTCAGCACAGCGTGCCTACGGAGTGGCCTCAGATGGAACCGTTCCTCCTGCTCCTCTCCTAGGTAACAGATGAGTCACACTAGTAAGAAACTGTTTGAAGGCTTTCCAGTGAGCATTCCATCTTTTGGATGGAAACAGCTGATGCATATAATTTATAAAGGACCTGCAAATTCCCAAGGGGGCAGCTGGGGACTAGAAGAAAGGAGAGCTATGTTTTCTCTCATTTCAGTAGTAGTTCTGTTAGGGTCTGGAAGTTCCTGCTCTGAAGATTGCATGGAAACAAAGCTCTGACCCTGCCTGAATGGGGCTGGCACCCAGACAATAGCTCCAGTGCTGGAGACAGTCTGCTCAAAAAATGTACGTGACCCAAAGGACAGAGAAAGCCTGTCCAGAACACCTGATCTCCTTCTCACAGTGCCCTTCTGGTCCTAAGAGACAGCTTCCAAGTGTGCCATGTGCTGTTACCTGCTCCTTCATCTGAAAATACCACTGTCAAAGGACTAAGGGAACTTTCTATGTCTGCAGAACTTACCCATTTCCTAGAGGTGATTTAAATATATAATGTTCTGTGGATTTGAGTGAGATAAAGCCTGAACTACTGTAAAAAAGGGGATTTGCTCTCATTCACTTGAGTGGTTTTTAAACCTTTATCCCTCGTTATTTGTTTTAACAGACTGGAGACGTCATAGAGCATTTCCTTCTGTGTGTTGTTCAGCATGGCACTGGGAGATCTGGATGTGCTGGCTCAGCTCTATAAAGCTACAGATACCTGCCTTGGTATCACAGCTGATTATGGCATGAAGGGAAACGCAGTGTTCCCTCTTAGCAGAGAGTCTGTGGTTCACAAACACTCTGTCTTGAGCCATGAATAGAGGAAACAATCAAAGAAAGATAAAAGAAAACGAGCCCAAGTGCTCCCAGAACTTTCAGCTCCTGTGACAGGTGCTGTGGATGCAGATCTTCCTGTATCTGCTTGCAGGATACACCTGGTGACTCAGGTTCAAACCTTGGTACTGCTGTAGAGAGATGATACTGGCAGTCACTACGTAGCAGACAAGAGTGTGTGCTACGAAATAGGCCAGGCTAAAAAGGTTGTTTGCCTCTGCCAGGCCTGCCCGCTGCCCCAACCCTGCTCCCTGAAAGAACTTGGGTTTTTTTGGTCTTTCTTGCTATGCAGTTTTCTGTTTATGCCTCACTCATGCTTTGTTTCTTACCTCTTTGTAACCACTTGTAGCATTTTTCACTCCTGCCTGAGCAGTCCTAGCTAAACCCTAAATTTGTTTATTATATTAGTGGGCTTTTCTCTCCCAAAATGCACTTTCAGCTTGAATTCTGGTTAGTGCTTTGCTGTCTGCCTAGTCCAGTATTTATATTAGTTCTCTCTCCTTTTCCAGGGGTGGTACACTGTTCTAGCCATAGCCCTCTTACAAACTCTTACAGACCAATCAGGACAGATTGATACCTGAAATTTGGGATTGTACCTTGCAAACCAGACCTGGGCATCACGTGCCTGTGTGTTATAGTGAGGGGTCCTGTGTGTTCTCAGTTCTTAGGTAGTAAAAATCTGTGACCACCTCTTGTCCCTATTCCTTTTCCCTTCCTTGTTACACTCTTTGTTATCCGTGATTTTCACTGTAACAGTCTGTATTAAGTTTTTCTGTAGTACTCATAGGGATACTCAACCGTTCTGCAGAGAAATTGGTCTTGCCTGGTATTACTCAAATTGCAGAACAGCTGAGCTACATTGGGTGCTCAGTGCCATGTCCAGTTGGGGTTTGAATTTCTCAAAGGATGGAGGATCCTCAGTATTTCTATGTCCATGTCCTTGTCCTTGCACTGTGATAATGAAGCAGCCTTTGTCCCAGTCCTTGCAGTGCCACACGGATGTGCACTGGCATTTCACTGAGGGATTGGATTCACCTGGGATTGAGGCTGGGCATGTAACTTCCATAGTGGTAAATGACAGTAAGGCACAGGACAGCAGTGTTTATGAAACCGTCACTTCCTGGACACACCACCCAGGGTATCCTCACCTTTTCTTTGCCATAACTCCTTCCCCAGAAACAGCATCTTCAGGAAGAGTAATTGCACTTCTATTTGTGTTTTGATGGAGGAATGAATCTTTGGTGGACAATCTCTCTGCAACAAAGAGAAAATGGTGAATGTGCTAAAGTATATGGTCACTGTCATTGTGACTGCCTATCATCTGTTATCAGAGAAGAGTTCAGGAAGGGTCAGTGCATTCTTGGCCAGGAAGGCTCACAGATGGTGAAGGGGATGAGCTCCACCTCCTCTCTTCCGTTTCAGGAAGACCTTTTGCAGAAAAGCCTTGCTCCTGGCACGATCTCTGGGAACAGCATTGCAGACAGCTTTTGGGAGGATCTGGGGGTTGTGCCACCCTGCAGCCAAGAGAGCATGCAGACAGCATTTTTCTGCCCCCAAGTCATTCAGTGTCTCTGTCAAAAACCAAGACACAGAGATAGTAGGGATAGGGCAGAAGTGAAGGAAAGGGTTGGAGGTGGGAACATGATTTAAGTGCCTCTCTTACTGCACTTCTGGTAAAAACCATCTCTGTATGTGGAGAGATAAAGGCTATTGCCTGAGGAAAAGACTAGAAGAGTTTTCTGAGACATGAGCTGAGCAAGCAGGGGGACCCCTGTTTTCCTGGACATCCTGGCTTGGTTTCAGCAGAGCCATCCTGCCAGCTGTGCTTAGACAGGGATCTGCACTGGGTCTGTCTGCTTGGGGGCAGACATGTCACCATTTCCTGTCCCTTTCCTGGCCAGGCAGTGTGTTGGGACTCTTTCCTTCCCCCTGCATGGCTCCCTCTGGCCCCAGGAGTGTCCCTCCAGTGCATGGAACTGGCACTCCAGGTGCAGAGAGCCAGATTAAGCAGAGCAGGGTTGTGAAGAGCAAGTGCTCCCTGGCAGGTGGGCAAGGAGAAGGGGCCTCTGGCAGCTCAGGGGATACTGCAGGCTTTTGCAAAGTGTTGGTAGGCATGTGAAAGGTGGTTCTGCAAGGTGGAGCAGCACACAGTCAAGACATTCTCTCTTTCCTTATGGACTATGAACACCATGGAGTTGTGTGTGTGATGCAGTGGAATCTGTGGTTGAGCTCAGTGTGTGTGTCTGCCAATCTTGTTGCAGGGTTCAAAGCGAGTCCTGAGGTCAAATGAATACGTCCTCCCACCTGGGGGCCTGATGGAGACCGAGCTGGAGCTGACCTTCTCACTGCAGGTACCTGGTGTTGCCTGGTCCCCTGGGCTCCCTTGCCTTTTTCAGCAAGCACGACTTCGGGGCTAAGTGTGAAAGGCCCAGCCTCTGTGGAGGGGCCTCCTGTGATTGCCCATGCCCAGATCATAGCAGAACAGATTCCTGCTGCTGGCCAGCTGCTCCATTGCTCCAGGGATCATTTTGCTGGGCACTGGGATTTGGAGGATGATGGATAGGTGCAGGTGGCCTTTGAGGCGCACCTCAAAGCTCAGCAGGTCAGATCCTGCTGTACATCAGCATTGAGGAAGAGTTTTCTACCTGTGTGTCATGCTGAGCCTTGCCCTCATGCTGCCATCTTCTGTGTGCTTCCCTTCCCCAGTACCCACACTTCCTCAAGAGAGATGGCAACAAACTACAGATCATGCTGCAGCGGAGGAAGAGATACAAGAACCGCACCATCCTGGGCTACAAGACCCTGGCAGTGGGAATCATTAACATGGCTGAGGTATGGGATGCTGGCAACAGAGGGGAGTCCCACATGGCCTTCCTGTGCCAGCACTGGGCAGGGAACTGGGCTGGTTGGCAGGGTCTCATTGGTGTGACTGTTCTGGCTTGTTGGCTGGCTGTAATACAGAGGGGGTTGGGCTGCCAGCTGCCATTGTGTCAATGTCAATGTCTCCTATCAGGGAGCTTGTCTGTCTGTCTGTCTAGGTCATGCAGCACCCAACGGATGGCGGGCAACTCCTGGGCCTCCATAGCAACATGAAGGATGTGAACATTCGAGTGGCTGAAATCAGCATCTACTCTTTGTCCAGTCAGCCCATTGACCATGAGGATGGGAGCGTCCCCTCAGGTCCTAAAATCAAAGCTTCAGGTGTGTTTAGTGCTCAGACCTGCAGGCAAACGTTTGGGACATGGATAATGGAGTTTGTCCCCCAGTGCTGCCAGCAATGCCAGTCCTTTTGCTGGAACCATGACACAGGCATCATGCTTAGCTGGGGCATTTGCACTGTTGCTTTCAGATCGCTCCCCAGACATTGATAACTACTCTGAAGAAGAGGATGACAGCTTCTCCTCAGAGCAGGAAGCCAGTGATGATGCTGTGCAGGGTCAGGTAAGGGAGGCCTGGCAAGATGCCTTGTGTCCTGGTCCTGTTTCTGGGGCACGAGTCAGGGGTTGAGGTTCCTGATCACCCTGAGCCCTCTCATCCCCTCGTAAACATTTGGCATTGTTTCAGAGGGCTGAGAGCCATAATACTTGACAGCAAAAAGAACTGGGCTGCTGTCAAGTCCATGGTGAGGCAATGGACTTTGGAGAGCCATAGGTCTCACTCATCTGTCTTTGTAGCTGTCTGGTCTGCAGCAGAAAGCCCCTGCTGAGCCCACTTCATCTTGCACTATTATTTTCTTCCATCTCTCTGTGATAACAGGTCAGGGACTTCTCACTGTCTGAGAGAGAACAAGGATTTTAGGAAGAAGTACTGTCTAGGTCTGAATATGGTCAGAGGTGGCAGACCCATCCCAGGCCTGTGATGAGCTGCGTCACTGCTGTTTGCTGTCCTCTCGTTGTGGTGCCTCTGTACTCGAGGCCACAAAAAGCCTTGTGGTAGTGTGCTGATAAAGCACAGGGACAAACACCTGTTCAGGGTTGTTATGATCTGAGGGTAACTGAGGTTCTTGTTAATGGATCCCTTGGGGCAGATTAGAGTGAAACAACACTGGATGACCAGTGTTTATAAATAAATATCTGTATGGCAGGTTTGTTTCAGAACAACTTGGTTGCAATGGAAAGGAGGTGTGTAGACATTTTGGTTATTATTACCTACAGTAATGCAACAGTATAAAAGTATAAAGATACCACTTAAGAAAATATATAAGAAAAAGAAAGAGAGGTAAAGAAAGGATAGGAGTAGATGGAAAGATATCACCACCTGTGGATTTAGACTTGATTGTTGCTTGGTCAAATTGATGGTCGTGGTCTTGATGGGGGAAACCCCTGAAACAGAGAGTTCAATGGTTAATATACATTCAGTTTTAGGTGGGATTGCCCAGGTACCTCCCCTGGAGTGGGGAGTTTTGCACTGTCTGATGTAATACTGTGGCTCTGTTGCAGCACTGTGTATTAGGTGCAGTCCTTTGGTGAAAGGCCTCAGAAATGAGTCTGAGGGTGCTTGGTGGTGGTGGTGGGGTCTTTGAAAGTTTGGCACCTTCTAAGACATGAGAACTCTGTCTCACTTCAGCGTAGCTGAGCCAGTTACACCCCATCAGAAGGGATGAATACCCTCAGGCCTAAGCAGGGGTGGATGGGGAAGAAGTTTTACACCTGAGCCAGTTGTGTAAGGGCAGATATTGGCCTGATGAAAAGCACTATCCCACCCAGCAGGATCTGCTTCTTGTGGCCTCTTCCTTTATCTGGCTCAAAACCCAGCTTGTTGCTAAACTAAGATTGGTTTGTCATGGTCAGCCTCTGGTGATGGGTGCTCACCCCTCTGCACTTAGGCTGCTCTTATGCAAGGCTGCTCTTATGCAGATCAGAGGCTTCTCCACCACACATGCAAAAATTCTCCTCCTCCTCTTCGGTTTGCTGGGTGGGCCTCAGCAAAGCACCTGCTGCTTTTGCAAATGGCCATTTGTTCAAGTCATTAACGATTAACATTTCAGTCTCTCACAAGCTCCTCCAGGTTACCTGTCCCATCATGCTGGGTCAGTACATCAGGGGCCCATGTCCCTGGGAGTTGTGCCTATTGTTAAGGCTGATCCCTGGAAAAAACGGGTTTTTTGTTATTCATGTGCTGCACTCTCTGAACTAACTTCTGGAGAGGGAAGAGCAGGAGAACACAGGTTAAGAGGAGGCAGTGTCTTCTCTTAATCTTGCTGATACAGTCTTTTCTGGAAGGGCCTGGGGACAGAAGTGCTGGGAAAGAAGGTCTGAAGGGGGACGGTGCTAAGGCAGGAGAAGGAGCTGCATAGAGGTAGCAGAAATGAGAAACAAGACTTTGGGAGCAGAGTGGATCAAAGCTTTTCAAAATGAAGGGCAAATGGGTCAGGGGAACTTTGAGGAGGTGCTGCTCCCTGAACTTAGTTGTTCTGATGTGCTGTGACTTTTTGCCTGCAGGATCTATTTGATGAAGAGGATGACTTGAGGAAAACCAAGAAGGCCAGGAGGAAAATGATCCGAACCACATCAATGACCAGAGTAACATCAGCATTTAGAACACAATCAAAGGGATGGAAGGGATTCACTTTCTCACTTCCCTGAAGGCAGTGAAGGGTGTTGGGAAGGGGAGATGCTGCCACTGGTGCAGAGCAGGGGAGAGAGCCCTTGGCTGTGAGAAGGAGCAAAACTCCTGCCATTAATGAACTAGCTTGTTGCTCAGAGCTGTATCCCAGTTCATGGTCTATGCTGTGTTCAGCCTGGCTTTGTATTAGTGGTGATCTGTGTGCAACACAGTTTTGACTTGCTGCTGTGACATGGACTCTTTCCTTTCTTGAGGAAGGGGAAGGTAGGCACAAGGAAAGGTGAACTATTAGCAGCTCCTCTGCATGTCTGCAGAAGGGAGGAGCTGCTCTGCCAGACCCTTGCTCTTCAAACTTCTCATTCCTGTTGACTTCAGCCCTGCAGATCCCTGGCCACCTTCTCCCTGAGTTTATTCTCCATCTTTTCTTGCTTGAAGGCAGTATTGCTCAACCAGATGGTCTGGGGAGAAAAAGGATTTAAATGAAGTGCTATTCCAGCCTGTAGCAGAGAAAGTATGAGTCCTTGCATCCTCCCTCATGCCCAGACAGTGGCTTCTTGTGGAGTACAGAGGTAGTCCAAGTCCTACAGCAAATTTAAGGAGACAGAGAGAGCAATCATAGCTGATCTTGGACCTCTGGACAGCGTGTTAGAGAGAATAACCATAGCCTGTATGTTAGTCAGCTTGGAACGTTGTTTGAAAATTTTGCTGATCTTTTTTTTCTTCCTTTCTTTTGTTTTAGCAACCAAACTTCAAGCAGAAATTTGTGGCTTTGCTGAAGAGGTTCAAAGTGACAGAAGAGGTAAGAAACAGGAAAGCTGCCCCATCTGGCAATGTCTCCTGCAGATGTCTAGGTGTCAGAGTGCAGGTTCCCACTCACTGGGAGCACAAGGCTCATGAGCTCAGGGATGTGCCAAAGGTAGTGTGAGACATGGCAGAGACTAGGACGTGGCTTTTCCAGAGCCTTCTGCCTCAAGAAGGCATCTCTGAGCCTTGTGCTCAAATCAAAAAGCACCTTCCTGTTAGGGAGAGGTGCTCAGGGAAGAAGAGTGCTGTCACTCACTGGCTCTTCACCAGGAGCTGGCATTGCAGGGGCAATCCTGTCCAGTTTGACTGCAGGCTAACATTAGCCTGTGGATGGCTTGTCTTGGCTGACAGCCCAGGCTAAGTGTGCAGCACAGTCAGTGAAGGTCCTCCCAGGTGTCTGAACTGCCAGTAAATGTGATGGGTGTCTGAGACTCCTTTGAATGTCATGCTCATGACACCCTCCTTTGGCCCTATGACAATGTCACTGGATTCTTCCAGAGCCTGGATTTGCCTCCCCGAGGTGGGAACAGTGCCGTGGTGTGCCTCATGACTGACAGGCAGCTTGTACATGCCTGTTCTGGGATGCAGGTAACTCCATATCTCTTCACTGCTGTCTGGGCTTGGTCCCATAGGTCCTGGACTCTGACCCTGTAGACCAGACCCAGGAGGTGGAAGAAGACCTGGGCTTGCTCTATGACAGCCTGGAAGAGTGCAACAACAGTGACAGCGGCCCAGAGATCGAGGACAATGAGAGTGTGCACAGCACACCCAAGCCCACCCTGAGGTAAGGGTTGCAGGGAGTCTCTGGCCAACAGCACAGCCTGGAGAAATGCTGGACTGGAGAAATGCTCTCCAACACCTTTCTGTTGCTTGGGCTAATGCAGGCATTGTCGTGTATCCACTCCCATTGCCATCTTCTGTTGGCACCACTGGCTCCTCACTCAAAACTGCCCATTAAATCTGCCTTCCTTCACATTTAGTCTCATTTTTCTGCCAGCCTGACATTGCCATTTTTCTGAAACTGATCTGCTGGAAGAGTCCTATTGGATCTAAGCCCTGGCTGCTCCCAGCTCTTTCTGCCGACAATCCTGGTCTTCTCTGGGCTCTCCACACTGAAGCATGCCTGTCTTTTGAGCACTTTGTGACTGCTTGGACCAGTCCTTGTGAGATGTGCATGCCGTGTTCCCACCCTTTGTGGAGATGTAACTAGCAACCATCAGCACTGTTCCTCACCCCATTCCCCAGGCAATGGTGACTTGCTCTGCCAAGAACTGCTGACTTAGCACAGGGGTCTCCAGTGGATCATGCAGGGAAACCAGGCTTTGCTCCCATGTGATCTGTGCTCACCTGGCCTCTCTGCTCATGGCTCTTGTGCTTTTGTGCTGTCTTTTTGTGGAAAAGTTGTCTTTTATTGTCTTTCTACTTGACTGCGTCATAGTGCACTGGGTCTCTTGTAGTCAAGCCAAGCTCACTTGGCATTGTTGTTTCTATCGTTTTTATATATAGAGTCATAGAATGTCCTGGGTTGGAAGGGACCTAAAAGATCATCTAGTACCAACCCCCCTGCCATGTAAAAAAATATATATATGTAATATGATTTGGAGTAGTTGGTATCCCCACTGAAGGTACTTAGCAGGAGTAGCAGGTATGGTTTGCCACAGGCAAACTGTTTGAAATTAAATCTACTGGGTTCTGGAACCCATGGGTTACTTGGGAAAAAACAGGAACATGATAGAAGTCGTGTTTTCCACAAACCCACAAGTCATTGTGAAGGAGACAGCAGGCACATGGGCAAGCTGCTTAAACAATCTGCTTGGACTCCAAAAGGAGTTTCACATGGTGTCTCATCGATGGAGACAGAGGTACTGAGGGAGAAAAAGGAAGGTCTTTCTGTGGTCAGACAGTGGTTTATGTATATGAACTATGTGAAACTGTAAGAGAAGTCTATTGAGAGTATTTAAATGTAAGACCCCCACCCTGATTCTGCAAATGCCTACTTGCAAACATCTGGTCACTGGAACAGCATTCCAGAGTGAATGCTGGTTTGTGCTGGTACCCGCCATTACAGTCTTCCTGGGGTGTTTGGTGCTGTTTCTGGAAGGACAGCCTATTGGGCTCTGAGCTGTTCTTCATCCTGTTCACAAAGTGTCCCTGGCTTGGTTTGGTCTGTGGTGCCTCAGTTTCTGGTAGTGCTGAGTGTGTATCCCTTGAATTCACAAGGGAATACTTCACAAAATTCTGGGACTCTGTTTTTTTCTAAGGAGATGTGGAAGCCTCCTGCCAAGGTGTTTTGTGTAGCCTTCTCAGGGGGTAAATTACAGCCCAGCCTGTAAATCTGAGGTGATCCTCACATTGGATTTCTTGTCATAGACAGCCTTGCTAGACACTGTGAAGGTCTTTGTGGAGCAAGGGCATTAATGATGTGCAGTCCTTAATGGTGAGAAGTGGCTGGTGCCCTGGATTGGGCCAGTGATGCTGGGAGCTGATCCCTTTGATCAGCCAGGGAAGCCACGGGACACGAGTTTGCTCCTGCACAGGGGCAAAACTGGAGCTGGAACTGAGGCTGTTAGGCAGGACTTCAAGTGAGACCTGTTGATTGAAGGTCAAAGGTGAAGGAGCAAATGTCTTTGTAGGTGCCTGGGAAAATGGATGGGTCAAGGGGGGCTGAATTGATTTAGAACAGAAGGAATCTGTGCAGAAGGACTGGGCTTTACCTCAATCTCAGTGTGCTGAGAGGTGGGCTCAGTCATGCCTGTAGGAGGAGAGCCTTTAAACTGCAGAGCCTTTAAATTGCAGAAGAGCTCTGTGCTTAATGTGACATCCTTGAGGGATGAAAGCTTCTGAATTGCAAGTGACAGAGGGCACAAACAAACACAGCTTTCATGGGGAGGGGTGAGACAGCCCAATTTAAATGGAATGTTGAAAGCCATAGGAAGTATAATACAATCTAGACACATCTAATGTCTGAGAAAAAGGAGGGAGTGAAGATACCTCTTTGTGGTGCCAGTGGCACCTAGGGTATGTCACATTCTGGTGAGATTACTTGGGACGGTATAGAGGAGTATGGAAGAGATGCTGATTGAGGGGTGAACTATTAGAAAATCTACTTTTTTTCTGGTTTGACTCTTAAGTTACTAATATAGTCTGTATGGATGGAAATTTCTGGCTGGGAAAAGGCAAGTGTAGAGTAATGACTGTACAGGGTGGTGACAATGTCTGCGATTTTGTAGCAGGGAATGGAGAGGTAGAGAGAGAAGAAATATGTTAGTAAAAGGAGACATAATTTATACTGGTGTGGCCTGTAGAAAATGTCCCACCAGGGCACTGTTATGACTCTAAACCTGGAGCATTGGTAAACGAACATGATGTGAAGCGACTGGTCACAGAGCCAGTGAGGGGAAAATCAAGCCTTGACTTTTCCCAACCAGTGTATAAACACTGCTTCTGAAGAGCTGCTCTGTGTGGGAGCCATCATTTATTTACAGAGATGGAATGTCCTTTTAGGAGCAGTAAAACCTGACAAACACTCTTGTGCCTGGCAGTACAGCGTGCTGTATACAAATGAGGAAGCATGCTAAAAGAAAAGCAAAAGGAGCAGACAGAATGTTCAGAGGTGTGGAGGTATCCTGCAGGTATATCCTGATGAGAAAAGTAAAAAACAGTGACAAGAAACTCTGATAGAGTCCTAACAGAAGAACTTCTCTGTATCTTATGCCTCAGTGGCCATCCCTGGAATCCTGCAACCTCATAGCCCCATCTGCACACTAGGCACATCAAGAGGAACATATCCTGGGAGTTAATGAGCACATACACACAGCTTAGAGGGAATCTAGCTCATATCTCCTGCAGGGAAGTGACACATTGCAGGTGGATTCTGGTTGCTGTAAAGGTCCTGGGAAAACTGGCAAGTGAGATCCAGTGATAGACCCTGTTTCCTAAAGACTGGTCTTTGAGCAGCCCACAGGCTGTGAAAGGGGTCCTTGGCAAATAAATAATGTGTGGAAAAAGGGTAAACAAAGGTGGAAGCTCACACTATAGTGGCAGAGACTGTCCTGGCTTCCCCTAGAGAGTTCCTGTGTGAACTACAGTGACTTGAAAACAGGACCTTGGAGCTGCACTATGCAGCTCTACCAAAACATCAGCTGAGAGACCAAAACTTTGGCAAATATAAGTACTGCGCTACTTGAGGTGTGGTTCTGTGTGCAATACTGAGATCTTCAGAGCCTTGGGAAAGGGGAAGGCAAGGAAAGCCTTGGAAAGAAAGGGAAAGTGAATGCTGCAGTTGGAAGTGTGCAGCAGCAGCAGGCAGAGGCAAGGAGCCATCTCTGGAAAAGGGGAAGCAGAAGGGAAGGCGGCAGAAATCTATGGATGCTACAATGGTGCAGAGGAGGCAGAGAGGTTCAGAGGCACACTGGAGTTGTGGTGTTGAGAGAGACCATATACCAGTGAGATGGGGCAAGGTGGCAGCTCCTCACCTCCAGTGCAGGGGTAGGGGATCACCTGAGGCAGAAAGCACCAGGAGACCCTGGCTGGTGCCCCCAGCTCTGCAGGGTCACAGGGGGCACTGCTGACAGGTCTGCTCCTCAACTGTGCATCGCCCAGACACTTGGCTGTCTGGCCCTGTGTCCCACTGAGGACCTCTCCACAGAGCTCTGTGCTTGGGACAGGCCGGTGGGGGTGTGCTGGGATCATGGTGACTTTGTTCCTCTCTTATTCCTGCCTTTTTCTCTCCCGTCTGTCTGTCTGTCCGTCCGTTCGTCTGTCTGTTTCTCTGCAGGCGTTTCTTTGAGGGAGTCTCTCATTCTGGTTCCCAGACTGAGATCGGCAGTTTGCACAGCCAGAAAGGGCAGGATCAAGAGTCGGGCAGCCCTGTGAGTTACACCACCACCACCACCTCTTGTCCCTTTCCCTCCCCAGCTAGCCCAGCACCCCCACAGTGCCCGCACTCTGAGACCACAGCTCCTGGCAGCACCTGCCTGGGGCTGCTCCTTTCCTTCTTTCCTCCTCTTTTTCCCAGCACAGGCAGACAGGTAGCAATGGGGGGCATCCTCTGGGGCCGGTCCCAGGGGGATGCCCGACTCCCCTGTGGGAGCATGTGTTCTGTGAGGCCAGGTGTGGGTCACTGGCAGCTGCCCTGCACAGAGTGCTCCATCCTGCTCTGACCCCATTCCCTGTCCCCCAGGGCGAGGCAGACAAGCGGAAGCCAGGAGCACAGCGACCACAGGAAGAGCCAGGAGCAGAGGTCCCTGCAGTGGTGAGTTCAGGCTGTGGGATGTGGAGCTCTCTCAAACCCCACCTTGCTTTCTGGAGTACCAGGGGTGCCCACCAGGCTGGGAGAAAGGCTGGGAAGACAAGTAGGTTGTGCTGGAGAGCAGCAGGAGTTGAAGGAGTGTTAGGGTCTGCAGGAGGTGCAGCCCAGCCCTCCCAAGGCCCTGCAGCCTTGGCTTGCCAGTTGGGCCACCAGAAGTCTCTTGATGATGGGCACCCATGGGTGCAGGGCTGCTCCCTGTAGGAGTGAGGAGAGCAGTGTGTGTGAAATGACTGTATGGCCCTCAGGAGGTGGCGGCAGAGGAGCCGTGTTCCCGGCTGGCCCCCGCAGAGGCTGCCATGAGGGAGGGCAGCGTGGACAGACTGGCCCAGCTGGGCCCTGGGACCAAAGCCGAGCTCCCCAGTGCCGTATCCCCCAGGTAAGGCAGGTCTGTGTCCCCTGCCAGGGCTGAGCAAGCTCACACTGGCTCCCTGAACTGAGTGGGGGTTGTTGGAGATGAGATTTCCTCAACAGTTTTGCCTCTTCTGCTTCTCCCTTGCAGCAAGGCAGAGAACAAGCAGTTGTGGCGTCCCCGCAGCACCTCTGTGAAGGACCGGCAGAGCTCAAAGGGACAGGGTGGCCGTGCCAGCAGCCTGGACAGTGAGAGCTCTCCAGACTCATGGCATAGCACTCAGGTGAGGCCCTTGGGAGCCATCCCATCTGCAGGCGTCTTACTCGAGAGCTCTGCCAGGTCTTCAGCCATGGGCAGAGTGTCCAAGGCGGCTGACTGGGGTTAACCTTTGTGGTGATGCTGTCACAGGTGCCTCGAAAGTCTGTTTACGATCAGCTGAACCAGATCCTGGTCTCAGATGAGCAGCTCCCTGAGAGCATCGTGCTGGTGAATGTCGCTGAGTGGCAGGGGCAGGTGAGTAGGTGTGATGGGAGCTGGATGCATTGGGGCAGCTGTAAGCAGGGTGGATTCTCCCAATCATAGCAGGGTGTCCTAGGGAAACTGGCACCAGCTATGCCCTCCTGTCCCCCACTGTGGCCCTTGCTTCAGGGAGACAATGCATTTACGTGGTGCTGAACCACATACACAAGAGTCAGGTCTGTCTCCTCCATCACACAATACCATGGGTCCTCAACACATGGATGTTCTGATCAGTCCCAGAAAGGCTGGCTAGCAGACTGTGCCTTAGGCCCTCACTGCTTGGTCCTGGCTCCCAGGAACCCCGTGGGTGAGAGCTTTGTTGGATTCCCTGGCAAAGGGCTCCCTTCCTCTGTGGGCACCAGGCCCTGGGAAGCAGCAGAGGTGTTTCCCACTGAGAAATGGAAGAGTGTCACCTGCCACTCCCAGGGAGCATTAAGTACATCATCAGAGCGGGGCAGGGTGTGAGGACAGGCCCAGCCCCTGACAAGCACCTGCCTCCCCCATACCTGGAGCTCTAAAGCTAAAGCTTTTGACTGCTAAAGGTGAGCAGGGAAACGTACATGTGTGCAAACATGCAGTTAGATAAAACACCTGTGAGGCCCCTTCAGGATCCTGCAGTTACATCTGACATCCAAAAATGGTGCTGGAAAATCTTGTGGCAGAAGAAAGGGCTTCTCAGTGAGAGGCAGTAGAGTCTTGACTCAGGCTGTGCAGTCTTGGCTTGTTCCACTTGTCCTGGATAGGGAAAAAAGGGTCAATGCCCATTCCCAGAACCAGCCCCCTTGTCTGGCTTGACTGCCTGTTTTACCACTGTTGAACTGCATGCAGACACCTGAAGAGACAAAAGGATTTTGGAGTGCCACAGTGGGAGAGAGCAAGAGGAGGGAATGAGCAGGGGCAGAGTAAATGTTGAGCTGAGCCCTGCTGTGAGATGGCAGGATTTAAATCAGAGGGTCTCTGGATTATCTCAAGCAAACTGCTTATCTCAAGGAACATAGCCTGGTTCTTGGGACAGTTTTGCCCTTGCCATGGCAAGGGTGGTGACTGCTGTGCTCAAAGGTGAGAGCAGGGGGCTGGCTGGCCCCTAGAGCAGAGCTGGGAGGAGCAGGGATGCTCAGGATGCAGCCGTGAGTGACCTGATGGTTTCGGCCTCCCAGCATGGCATGGGTGGGGACACGTGTCCCAGCTCTAACCCGGGGGGCACAGGACCCAGGGCAGGCATGGGCTGGTGCTGGCCAGCACAGCCATGCCTCCAGGGTGCCTTAATCTGAGCTCTCTACATTGGCAGTACGTGAGTGAGCAGCTCCAGGCGCACAAGCAGTTGGTTGTATCCACCTGCTCCGTGGCGGACATCCAGGCAGCCTTCAACACCACTGTCTCCCGCATCCAGCGATAGTGAGTACAGCTTGGGCTCAGCCTGGTGGCATCATGTGGATTCAGAGAAGGGCTGGGTATGGCCCTGGCTCTCCAGGGCTCATTAGGACCCTTTGGGGTTGTGGACACTACTATAGAAACAGGTGTAGACCTTGGGGAAAGTGGGGGGTCCCACTACTGCTTTTGCCCATGGCAGTGCACACCAAGCTGGATATGCTCAGCGATGGGTTTTTGTCAGCTGGCCTGGCGGGGCATGTCCCCTGGCCCACCTGCTGAGCCACTGCACATCCCTCACGGTCTTCTTTCCTCTCCGTTTGGCAGCTGTAACTGTAACTCCCATATGCCTCCCCCGGTGAAGGTGGTGGTGGCAGGGGACCAGAGCTACCTGAGTGTTGTCCTCCGTTTCTTTGTGGAGCAACTGGCCAGCAAGACACCCGACTGGCTCAACTACCTTCGCTTCCTGCTTGTGCCACTGGGTGAGAGCCACCAGGAGCCCAGCCCCAGGGCTGTCCTTTCCTACCTCCCCAGACTTCCCTGCCTGGAGCCAACACTGCCCTTCTCCCCTGCAGGCTCTCACCCTCTGGCCAAGTACCTGGCCTCGGTGGATAACAAATACAGCACTCTCTTCCTGGACACAGCGTGGCGGGAGCTGTTCAGCAGGGCTGAGCCACCCACCGCAGGTGAGGAGCGGGGCTGGCTGGTGTGAGCAGTGCCCTGAGGGGGAGCCCAACTGCCATCGAGGTCTTCATGGCTCTTTGTGCCCGCAGACACTGTGGACATAGCAGGCCGTGTCGCCCAGTTCATCGCTGGAGCCAGCCTCTCTCACCAGCTCCCCATCTCCGAGGCAATGCTGACTTACAAGCAGAAGAGGTGAGTGTGGCCCCGGGGCTCCTGTCCTCCCTCATGCGGCCCCGGTCTGGGACGTGCCCAGGACAGGGATGTGGGACGCAGGGCACAAGTGAGTGAGGCCCTGCGTTCCACTGACGAGCAGCATGGCGCTGAGGGAGCTGGGGTCCCACAGTGAGAGGCCTATAGTACCATTCCCTGCCACCTCCCGGTGTGCTTGGCCCCTCCAGTAGCTGTGACTGTGACAGCCCCAATGGTGGGGACCAGCTGCCAGGTCTGGGATGGGCTGGGTGGGGCTGCAAGCTGGTACTGTGCTGCCTGGGGGTTGATGCTCGTGTTCCAGCTGCACTCTCACCTCTCCCTTCTCTTGGTTTCTGGCACCCAAGGAAGAGAAGTCTCTATTTTGATTTTTATATCAGGTATTGGCTTGTGCTTGCTGTGCCGCTGCCTGGCCCCTCCCCGCCTTTCCCCATGTGCCTCCATCCCTCTTGCTGTGCAGAGGAGCCATGACCCCACAGTGGGGCAGGGCTGCCCTCCCGCATGCAAGCCCTTTCCCAGCACTGGAGGGGACAACTCCTTGCCTCCTTGTGTAGTGTGCCCTGTGCTGCCATGTTGGGGACAGAGGGTCTCAGGGAGGGAGGGCAGAGGAGATGGTCCTAGTGGATGTAAGCCAGCATTGACCCCTGCGAGTGCAGGGCTGCCTGGGCACAAGGTTAGTAGTCGCATAGGAATCGGTGCTCAGCACACCCAGACCCTGACCAGCCTTCTCTTCCTTCTGCAGCCCCGACGAGGACTCCTGCCAGAAGTTTATCCCCTTTGTGGGGGTAAGTGTGTTGAGGGGGCAGCAGGGGCTGAGGGGAGAGGTGCAGTGCACAGTCCTGCTGATGCTGGGTATCCTCTGGTTTGTCTGTCCTTGCAGGTGGTGAAGGTGGGCCTAGTGGAACAGTCTTTCAGTGCCTCCGGTGAGTCCCTGGGAACCCCCAGCTCTCTTCTCCACTATGGGAGGCCCTTGTTGGTGTCCCCCAACCCCTCAAACCCACACTTTTCCTCCCCAGTGGACTCGGATGATGCCACAGTCTGCACCCCCTCCCTGCTGAGCTCAGCACCAGCCTCCAGTGCAGCTGTTCCCTATGGCAAGGAGACCGTGAGCACCCCGCCACCCTCTCCGTCTGTTAGCAGCGGCCTCTCGGGTGCTGGGTAAGAAAACAAGGCCCCTGAGGCAGTGGGGGGAGAGGAGCAAGGGCAGCAGCTGTGTGCTGCATGTGCTGCCCATCTTGCCCAGGTCTCTGAGCCCTGGTGTGGAGGTGATGGGCCTGCAGGTGGACTACTGGACAACACAAGGGCTGGACAAGAAGAAGGAGGGTGACAAGCGGGAGACGGGTATCAAGAACACACTCAAGAGCAACTTCCGCTCACTCCAGGTCAGCCGCATCCCCAGCACAGGGGAACTGGTGCCCCCCAGCACCATGGCCATGACCGTGGTCACCAAGGAGAAAAACAAGAAAGGTAATCAAGCCCACTCTGGGGTGTTCTCTGGCTGTGGGGCCACAGTCCTTTGCAAAAAGGGCGGGAGGGAGCCTGCAGGAGGGCAGGGCTGAGACGTGACTGATGGGGTCAGTCAATGCACTGGGGAAGGGGCTCAGGTCCAAGTGGGGACATCCTAACATTGGTCCTGTCTGGCCTTGGTCCCCAGTGATGTTCCTGAGCAAGAAACCAAAAGAAAAGGACTTGGAACCCAAAAGCCAAGTCATTGAAGGGATCACACGCCTCATCTGCACAGCCAAGCACCAGAACACCATGTTGCGAGGTGAGGGCAGGTACCAGCCCCTTGGGGCTGTAGCAGGGCAGACCAGGCAGCACAGGCTGGTTGTGGTAGGGCTGTGCCTCACTGCACCCTCTCCTCTCAGTCTCCATAGATGGGGTGGAGTGGAACGATGTGAAGTTTTTCCAGCTGGCAGCACAGTGGCCAACACACGTCAAGTACCTCCCTGTGGGCATCTTCGGCTACTCGAAGAGTGTGTGAGACATTGGGGCATCTCTGGAATGGAGCTGCAGTGGGTTGCAGGAGGAGACAGGGAGATGGACATGCTCTTGTCCCCATCTTCTGCAGACCAGTCCCTGCCTGCTCAGTGCGGGGGGATACCACACCTGCACTCTGTGGGCCAAGACCTGTGAGTGAAGGTGAGGCCAGTGAGACTGGGTCCATGCACCCTCCAACACCAGCCAGGACACCATGCCATCTGCCTCTCGTGACCCACAACAGCAGCCTGGGACAAGGGTTGGCACCAGCCAGCAGGGCCCCAGGAAGGGCTCTGGGCCCCCCTCTCCACAGATGCACCTGCCAGGCCAGCCCTGTAGCCAGCCAGGGCCCCAGCTGGCCTGGACCCAGGCAGGTTCTCCAGTGCTGCAGCCAGCCAGATTGCTCTGTGCAGGGGGCAGGTGCTGAGCAGGGCCCACCACCCCTCTACCACCCTTGCCAGCCCCACTGCCGGCCTCGCACTGCTGTGCTGGCCCTGCCCTCTGCAGCACAGCCTCAGCAGCTTCTCCAGTCCCCCTGCAGCCCTGCTGCTGAGGCTGTCCTCTTCATCTCCCCATCCTTTCCCAACCAGCCCTACCCCATGGTGCTGCCAGCTGGAGGTGTGGGATGAGGGCACCTGAGTTTTTTTTTTTTACAAGATTCTATTTTTTTTAAATTTATTGTATGGTTACTTTTCGGGATTAATTTTAATAAATTAATGCTGTTACCATTATGGCAGGGTATGTGTGTGTCTGCGTGCCCCCATGTCTGAGGGCATGACTGAGCACAGCTGGAGAGAACAAGTTTGGACAGGGTGCAGCTACTACCACCACTCCAGCAAGCACGACTATCAGGGCTGTCAGAGCACAGCAGCCAGGCGTATGGCCTGGCCACGCTCCCTGCCATGGACCAGCTGAGCTCCCCAACAGACTCCAAGCTGGGACTGGGTGGAGCTTGGCTCATTTATTTAGATAAAACTCACACGTGTTCAGGAAGAGACAGACTGGATTCAGCCTGAGTCCTCCCAGACAGGTCTTCGTCTACCTGAATGTGGAAAAAGTCTGTCTCCTTTCGGCAGAGGCCAGGCTTGCTGCTGTCTTGATCTCTACAGTCTGGAAGGCAACCTGTGGCTGGACCTGAGAAGTGGGGAGTGTTGAGGATTCAGCAGAGATG